>CP141155.1:3020000-3570000 GCA_035233585.1 Antiaris toxicaria | reverse complement strand
AAAAATGAAAGTGATAATTACATCTAGGTACTTAAGTAAATTCTGTTCCGTCTTTTTTCATTAAAAAGCTAATAAAATATAAGTAATTAAGCAACCAAGAAATGTCTAAGGGGGCGTTTGGAGAAAAAATTCAATTTTAATTTTACTCAAATACAATATAATTTTACACCAAACATAAATTTTATAATAGTGTTACGAAAATAATTACTATTTAAAATATTTTTAAAACAATCACATCAACTTTTCAATTTTACTATTTATCTCTACTTTTACCAATCACATCAACTTTTTAATTCTAAAATACTTTTCATCCAAATACACATTTTATTTAAATACAAAACAAATACTTTTCAATCAAATACAACGTTCAAAAAACAAATTTCATTCAAATACAATCAAAATGCAATGCGTTTACTAAACACCCCCTAAAATAAAAATAAAAATGAACAAAATTGTTAAAACAAGACAAATAAAACATAGATAAAATTTTAATTGGAATTATTTTTTTATTATGTTATTGATAATAAAAAAAATGAAATTTATTGCCCAAGATAAATAGGGCTGGTTTTTGAATTAAGGGTTGTTAGGGAGATTAAAAAAATATTAACTTTTTTCTACTTTATCATCATTTTTACTATTTATATCTTAAAAAGATTATAATAAATTCTAAATTTTAAAAATGCTTAATTTTATGTATATAAATCCAAATAATAACTATATTGATTTTTTTTTAAATTTTTTTTAAAATTTTATATTTTATAACTCTAAACAGTTTTTTTTTTAAATTTTATAAAATAATTTTTTTTCAAATTAAAAAAAAAAAAAGTCTCCAAAACATAATTAAACGGGCCCTTAAAAGTAACATATAGCCATTAAACCCTAACCCAACTTTCCCTCGCCGGCCCACCCGAACTCCAGCAGCTGCACCCTCAAGCACGCCCTGTCGCCCTCACCTCGCCACACCACCCCACCACTCTCTTCCTCCGGAACTCTCGCTGCCGGTCGTTTGGCCGACTTCTTTCTTCCCTTTGCTTTGCTGCCGAGTTCTTCCTTTTCCTCTCTTTCTCTCCAACTCACGACGCCGATTTCTTCCTTTTTCTATGCTGCGTTTGGCCATCGTTCGCTCGTTCTCTATACAAGACTCAAGGTTTGATTTCTCTAAAAGATTTCTTTTTTTCATTTTTTGTTTTAATTTTTTGTATTGTTCTCTGATTGCTGATCTTTTTTTTTTTTAATTACCTTATGTTAAAATTTTTTTTTTTAAACAGTGCCTTTGTTTCAATGAATTCCAAGGAGATGAAATAGGTCCAACGCAGCTGCATTCCTGCTGCTCCCTTTGTCTTGTGAGACTCCCTCCGCCTCACGCCACTCCCCGCTTCCCTCCGCCGCCGCGAAGACGCTTGAGCCCTGCCCAAATCCCTCACGTCGCCCCCGGGACTCTTGCCGCCACTCTCCAGCCGCCGGTCGCCGAGTCTTCTTTACCAGCATCAGGTCAGCAATTAAGTACCCAGACTCCGATTTTTTTTTTTCTTTCTATTTCATTTTATTGGCCAATGGAATTCAATAGTCTAAAATATGTTCAATAACGATATATATACGTATATAAATTGATTATATATATATAGAAGAACACACACATATATAATTTGAGTTTGTTAGATCATAGATGTTTTCAACATCAAATTTTTGTCCCAAAACAACTGAAAAAAGCCCCGAAAAAATCAGTCAACAACATGAAAAAAATAAAAAACCGATTGGGTTACCCTCAGGTAACGGCCGCGTTACTTCCAGTGAAAATCGGTTGGTCCGAAATTTACCTATCGATTTTTTTTTTTTTTTTGTTTCTTCTTGATTTCAATTCTGAAAAACTCTATTGTCATTCTGATTTACCAAAAAAAAAAAAAACCCCATAATTCCGAAATTCGTACTGATTAGATATGAGTCTATTGATCTTTGGAAAAATAGTAATAATAATAATAATAATAACAACAATAATAATAATAAGAATAATAATAATAATAATAATAATAATAAAGATATGAGTCTATTGATTTTCTCCTTCATAATTTTCTTGTTAGTTCTAAAAACTGATGGAATATCTTCATAATTTTCCGGTTATGTTTGTCACGAGTTTACTTGTATGCTAGTCTAATATCTATATATGTGAATTCATATCTATGGTTTGTGAATTGTGATGTTATGTAGGTACGTAATGTGAAAATGAAATGGGTGGATTGTAAATTTCTTATTCATATGTTTTAAGGTGAGATTTTTTTTTTTTTTTTTTTAAATGGGGAAATGGTTTCTTTTTTCTTGTTTGTTTTCTTTTTCAAGTACGATGAAATAATGAATCACAACACATTAGTTTTTACTTTAAAAAGATCGCAGAAGAAAAAGCAATTGATCACCTTATGTTTAAAGTTAAAAAAATTTCTGTAAATAGTGCCTTCAATTTCAAAATTTTAATACGTAAAAAAGAAAGTTTGTTTCAATGAATTCCAACGAGCTGAAATAGGTCCAACGCAGCTGTATTCCTACTGCTCGTTTTGTTGTGTGCTTTATGCAGCTCCGCCATTCCTCTGCCTGGTCTTCCCCAAAACCGAACTTACCCTACAACCTTGTCGCCTGAGCAATTTCTGACGGATCGATACCATATAAAGTCTCATGTGTTGGTTTTGTTCTTTTGGATTTAGAGAGGGCAGTAATGAGAAGATGGCTGCTGGTGGTTTAAAGAGCATTTTGGCAGCTGCGGTTACAAGAGGGGTAACAGAGGCAAGGGCAAGAATATTTGGTCATGTTCTTAACCCAACTGGCCAGAGAACTGCTCACAAGATTCTCCGCAAGAAGCTAATTGGAGAGAAAGTTGCTCAATGGTATCCGGTTGACTTCATGAGAGAAGATCCTCAAGTCTTCGCTCGTAAAGAACAATTGTAATATCTCTCTCTCTCTCTCTCTCTCATCTTATGTTCACTTTCTAGGTTCCAGTCAAGTTACTAGTGTTTCAATATTACTTTAGGTCTTTCGTTTTTCTATCTTTGTTGGCATATCTTAGTGTGAATTGAGTAAGTCGGGCTTCATGTCTTTAAATTTGTCATCAGCTGTAGGAACCCACATGCTGCTAGCATCAATGTTGTACTCCTTGATCTGCTTCTTTCTAGTTTTCGCACTTTTAAGTTCAAGAACATCAAAACACGTCTGTCTGCTAACTTGGTGATTGGTTAAGATTTCGAAAGATTTCAAGCAGGTTCTACATTTCTGTACGACCATGCTACGGATAATGCATTTTATATCCATAGGAGACTATGATCCTTTGCTTTCCTTCGTAGTTGCTATTGTATCAAATCAAAAAGTAGGTGCAGCTACCTTTTCTTTTTAGTTATAGAAAATGGGGATAAAGCAGCCATGCAGAATGTAAAACTCAGTATGGATATATTTTGTTCCGGGGCCTTTTTCATTTATTCTAGCAGCCTAGCTAGAGTAAGTTTTCTTTCAATAAACTTCTGTATCTCATGTTTAAACTTTTGTGAGGTGCATTTCTTTCGTTTATAATAAAAACAATTTATTTTCATTCTCGCAGTCTTATGTTGATGGCAGTATTGTCTTTGATGGGTTTTTATTATTTTGTAGAAACATGTAACCGCTACTAGCTTTTGCCAATTCTGATGTTTTACATGAATGTTGTGTTTGCCAGGCGCTTATCAAAACTTGAAATGTTGAAGCGTCGAGGAAAGGGACCGCCCAAGAAGGGGATGGGCAAGCGTGCTGCAAAACGTAATAAATAGAAATGATATCTTGTTGTTCCGAAATACTAATAGCTAGAAGCTAAGCATTTCAGTCCTACTTTCTTGATATTATGACATGTTGATTTTTATCACTCTATGTGAGATGTGGTGCAAATCTGTAACTCGAGCTTTACCCTGTTCGTTTTAGGCTTCAGCCAATCTTAGTTGCTCATTGTTGGAACGTTTACCCCTTCATTTGCTATATTGTTGAACTTTTATGGGACGTTTATTTACATTATTATATTTGCATTCGCATTGCCTTTAAATGTAATATAATTTTCATCTAAATTTAAAAATTTTGTTTTTAAATAAAATATTTTTTAACAGTACCTTAAATATATTTACTATTTTATAATATTTTGAAAATATATTTTTTTCATTTACATCATATTTTTTCATCTCATTTTTCTATTTATTTTTATCAATCACATTAACTTTTTAATTCGAAAATATTATTCAAATACTCTATTTAAACACCCGTTACATTTAAATGCAAAATAATTACTTTTTATTCAAATATAAAATATATTCAATGTATTGCATACACAATGTGAACGTAATATATGTATCAAACGTCCCATTAATATATGTGGTAAATTGCACCAATGCTCCATGAATGTTTTCTTATTTGGAAGCTGGACTGCTAACTTTTTTTTTTTTTTGGAGGTAATGCTGAACTTTAATGTTTTATTTATTTATCACATTATATTTGTATTATATTTGAATACAATGTAATTTTCATCTAAATACAAAAATATTGCATTCAAATATCCATCACATTACATTTTAAATTTAATTAATCATTAATCATCATTCTATTTTTTATATTATTTTTACCAATTACATTATATATTCACTTTTTTCTCTTTTTTTTTCTCTCTCTATTTTTATCGATTACATCACATATAATACAATATAAATACTTTTTATTTAGACAAACATTGAATTAAATGTAATGTAAATATTTTTCATTCAAATGCGTATTGTAGTAAATATGTTGTATTTAAATGTAATATAAACACAGTGCGTTATATAAACGTACCATAAGTTTTTTTATTTTAGCATATAGGACCATATATTGTCATCTTTAAAATTTATGGATCCTTTGGTAAATACATTATGTTTTAATTGCGTTTGAATACAATTTGTTTTTTTGAGTGTTGTATTTGATTGAAAAATATTTGTTTTATATTTGAATGAAATGTATGTTTGGATGAAAAGTATTTTAGAATTGAAAAGTTGATGTGATTGATAAAAGTAAAAATAAAAAGTTAAAATTGAAAAGTTAATGTGATTGTCTTAAAAAACTTTTAAATAGTAATTATTTTTCTAGTACTGTTAAAAAAAATTATATTTAAATGTAAAATTACATTACGTTTGATATAAAATTACATTGCGTTTGAATATAACATAATTAAAAAACGTTTGCTAGACGAGCACAGTCTGTAATCAATAACCTATGTCAATTTATGAACGTCAACTGGGGTCTCAAACGCTAAAAATAAAGAAAAGTTTAAGATAATGCTTTCCAGCCATCAAAAAACTTTCGGATGCTTTTGTGCAAAAATTATCTATTCATTAATTGACATAACGGATTTTCACATTAAGGAGTGAGTTTGTTAAATTAAAAAATAAATAAATAAATAGATAAAAGAGCCCAAGTTGTCAAACGCTGAAGCATCCGTTGCGTGTGAAAAATATGAATACGTATCGGGAAAGTTTGGACCAATTTCTCTTCATCTATAGAAATATGGAACATGGCTTCAGAATCAGGAGAAATTGATGAGCTGTTTCAGCACCTTTTGGCTTCCTAGAGAGAGCTGGATTTATGTGAGTTTAATACGTAATTTTATTTATACCCAGTAAAAGTGATTTGTATGGGAAGCAAAATATATATATATATATATATCTGATACTTGCGTGAAAGCCCTTTTTGTCGTTTTTAGATCGGATGTACTATTTATGTCGTTTTTAGATCACGTACTATTTATGCCGCATTGACGCCAATATTTTTCTGTTTTTAAACAAACAAATGTGACAAAGTGCCGATTAGCCAGACAATATGCTAGATTTTTGCTGAATAGATGTACTTGTAATTATTGTTCGAAAGGAAAAAAAAAAAAAAGAAAGTTACAGCAAAAGTAACAGAGAGCAAGGTGGCCCAACAACAATAGACTTAAAAATACTTGAGATTGTATCCTTTCTTGCATTAATGTTAGTGCATTTAGTGAAACTGCAATGTTGCAATTTCTTATTGGAAAAGCCTCTTTGATCACGACCAAAAAATATTTTAACAGCGGTCGTCTTAGGATTGTTTATTTCAAATTTGTTTTAAAAAAAGTCAACAACAAAACAATGATGAGCATAATCAGGACGATCACTCAAAAAATAAAATTAAAAAATATATATATGAGAAGGCCATGTACATGTGGCAATTTACTTTGTTTTGTTTTTACTTTATTTATCCATCATGCTACACACACACACGCACGCATACATATACATATACATATGGACATATATATTTGTTTTCACTTTTTTTTTTTTTTGGCTAGAAATATTTGTTTTCACTTGCTTAAGAAAGAAATTGTTAGTGATTTGTACATCAAGCCTAAAACACATTTCCCAGCCAACAGCCAATGCCAAACGTGCTTTCTTCGACTCCTTCAATTGTTACTTGTCGACCTCTCTTCTTCAATCACAAACTCAACGCCCTTCAATCCAAAAACTTCGATACTCATTGGCCAACCTCTTACAACAAAACCCATCAGACAAACCCAGTTCCTTTTTCCCCATAATTCATGCACGTATCATAGCTTTGGGTTTTCAACATGATGTTTTTCCGGCTAGCTTCCTGTTTCGCTGTCTGTCACGGTCTAACCGTCTTTTCGACGCACGGAAGCTGTTCGATAAAATGCCTGAAAGAAACTCTATTACTTGGTCCACCATGATTTGTATGTATGCCCAGCATGGTTGTGATAATTGGCGGTCTTCTCGGAGTTTTGGAGAAGTTCCGATTGGAAAGCGAGCGAGCATGTGCTGGCTAGCGCTGTCCGAGCCTGCACGCAGTTGGGCAGGGTTGATCAAGGCTGCCAAGTGCATTGTTTTGTTGTTAAGACCGGTTTTGATCAAGAAGTTTATGTAAGTACCTCTTTGATTGACTTTTATGCGAAGTGTGGTGATTCAGAAGAAGCGAGATTGGTGTTTGATGGTTTGGTTGTAAGATCTTCTGTTACTTGGACTACAATAATAACGGGGTACGTCAAAGCTGGGAAAGGTGAAGTTTCTTTGCGATTGTTTTGTTGAGTGAGAGAAACCAACACTCTTCCTGACAAATATGTGATACCAAGTGTTTTAAGTGTGTGTGCGATGCTTGAGTTGATCGAATTTGGAAAAGAAAATCATGCTTATATGTTGTGGAAGGGAGTAGAAATGGATGTTTCGATGCTTAATGTGCTTATCGATCTCTATGTGAGGTGCAATAAAGTGCAAGAGGGTAGGAGAATCTTTGATCATATGGTAGTGAAAACAGTATCTCATGGACCACGATGATGGCCAGGTACATGAAAATTTCCTATGATTGGGAAGCCATGAAGCTATTTTCTGAAATGAGCAGATTGAGCTGGAAGCCAGCTGGATTCACCTGCGCTAGCGTTCTTACTTCTGGCGGCTCACTTGAGGCACTAAAACAGGGGAGACAGGTCCATGCTTACTCTATCACGGCCATTCTTGAATACGATGACTTTGTGAAGAATTGCTTGATTGATATGTATGCTAAATGCAATTCCCTGACTGATGCTAGAAGAGTGTTCTATAATATGACCAATCATAGTGTTATTTCTTACAATGCAACGATTGAAGGATATTCCGGACAGGAGAAGTTGTATGAAGCGGTAGATCGTTTCTGACATATGAAGCTCCGATTGTTCCAACCAAGTCTCTTGACTTTCGTCAGCCTTCTTGGTGTATCGGCTGCTTTGCGTAAGTTGGAATTGAGCAAGCAAATTCACGGTCTCATTACCAAATTAGGATTCTCTTCGGAAATTTTTTCTTCCAACGCTTTGGTATATTTTTATTCAAAGTGTTCATGCATTAAGGATGCTAGGCTTGTCTTTGACTCGATGAATGAGAAAGATATTGTAGTGTGGAATGCGATGTTCTTTAGTTACATCAAACAGTCAGAAAGTGAAGATGCTCTAAAACTTTACTCGGATTTACGGTTATCAAGACAAAAGCCTGATGACTTTACTTTTGCGGTGCTTCTTACAGCATCCAGTAACTTAACGAGTCTTCGACAGGGCCAACAGTTCCATACCCAGCTCATTAAAGCGGGTCCCGATCACGACCCTTTCATCACAAGTTGCCTTGTGGATATGTATGCGTAGTGTGGAAGCATCAAAGAAGTTTGTACGATGTTTTCTCACACTAGTTCGAGAGACGTTGTCTGTTGGAATTCAATGTTGTCAACCTATGCACAACACGGTGAAGCAGAAAAGGCTCTTTAGATGTTTGGAAGAATGAAAGACGAAGGAATAAAACCAAACTATATCACCTTCGTAGGAGTGCTATCGGCATGTAGCCATGCAGGGCTTGTGGAAGATGGACTTCGTCATTTTGAATCAATGCCATGGTTTGAAATCCAACCGGGGACTGATCATTGTGCTTGCATGGTTTCTCAATTAGCTCGTGCTGGGAAGCTATTTGAAGCGAAGGAATTTATAGAGAAAATGCTGGTAATAAAACTTACGGGAGTGGTATGGAGGAGCTTGCCGGTGTAAGTACGCCATTGAAATGGCAATTTCCATGATCCAACAGATAGTGGATCGTATATATTACTATCGAATATTTTTGCATCCAAAGGCATGTGGGCGGATGCCAAGAAACTGAGGCAAAAAAATGGATTTTAATGGAGTGGTGAAAGTAACAGGACAGAGTTGGGTTGAAGTGAATAATGATCTTCATACCTTTGTTGCAAGAGATCGACTTCAACGTGATTCCAATACAATTTATTTGGTTCTGGACGGTTTGTTGCTGCACATGAAAGGGATAGGATATGTACATAACAATAAATTTCTCCTAACTAGCGATTAAGAATAAACAGTGTTGTCATACTGGAGAACATCAGGAATCTTAATCTTGCAAAGATCCTCATTTAATAGCCTAATTTTCGGCTTCTTATGGTTCGAAAAACACCAGCTGCTCTGTGTGAACACGCAGTACCTTAGTTTCGGGCTTTATTTGTAAATCCATAGCCAAATGAGCTGCAGTATTTTGGTCATGGTGTTGAGCTTTTTTCTTGTGTTTGAAAGCAAAGCACCAATGATATTGAACCAAGAAAGATTTGGCAGAAATTTAGAAGCTGACGAAGTGTTCATGAAGCAAAAATCAACAGAAAATCTAAACAATTGCGTTACAGAGAGTCTCATCAAACCTATCAAAGTAAAAAAACTAAAGACATAAATAACACAAGCCAAAGAAGTATGAGAACACAAAACAGAAACGTAAATTCTCATTCCCCGTGTATTACTAATATTATAAGAAATTGTTTTTATATAAAACAATATATAATATATGTATATATATCAGGTTGAACAAAAAAACAAAAAGCTTGGTTCTCATCCCTAATTATTATCCCTCGTCCTCGTTTTATTCTGAGTGAATCTCTCATTTCACCGTAAAAAACTAACATCCCTAACTACAATGACTCCCTCTTAACATTTTGAATTTTTAAAAATGCCCTTAAACAGAAAAAAAAAAATCTAGCCATTAAAATTTTATAATAAAATGATCATTTTACCCCTTACATATTCTATATATTTAACATATTCTTTTTTTTTTGGTTAGAAATAAGATCAGCAGTATTTTTACATTTTCTAAGGGGGCGTTTGGTAAACGCATTGCATTTTGATTGTATTTGAATGAAATTTGTTTTTTGAATGTTGTATTTGGTTGAAAAGTATTTGTTTTGTATTTGAATGAAATGTGTGTTTGGATGAAAAGTATTTTAGAGTTGAAAAGTTGATGTGATTGGTAAAAGTAGAGATAAATAGTGGAATTGAAAAGTTAATGTGATTGTTTTAAAAATGTTTTAAATAGTAATTGTTTTCGTAGCACTGTTGTAAAATTTGTGTTTGGTGTAAAATTGTATTGTATTTGAATGAAGTTAAAATGAAATACTTATCCAAATGCCCCCTAAACTAGTGTTATAGACGGATCTATTAGTACCACATATGAAATATGGTAAGGAGTCAAATATAAGAATCCATACGTCACAAGTTAGGATCAGAGTCCGATTTCAATATATAAACTAAATAAGACTGACAATTCAGATCATGACACGATAACATAATACGAACTTGACACGAAAAAATGCAAAGTTAAGTTAAAAAAAAAAGGTATGGATTGGTTTTTTATTAAACCTGTTTAACACAATCAAAAAATAAGTTAAATACTCATCAATCCGTTAAATACAAAATTGATACGAAATAAACTGTTTAAAATTTGTGTTTAATCCAGGTCAACCAAAAATTGATCTGAAATTTATTTGTTTAATTTGGTGATTTGAAATTTACCTGGATAACTTAAATTCGACCCAAACAACCTGTGTTTAACCTGTATAACTTGAAAAAAAAAAAAAAAAAAAAAAAAAACAAGCCCACCACCTACCCATTCTTCTATCTAGGCTCAGTCCAACCCAAGTTACCTGAACCTCCTTCTTTTTGAAAGGACCCTTTGGGAATATGGGGTTAAAACAGCTACCCTATTGCAGGACTAGTCGCTAAAAGAGAAAGGTTGCATTTTATCTCTAAAATGCCCTTTAGAAATAGAAAATAAAAAAAATAGAATATTTTGTTAATAAATATTCATGTCACTTATCAATTTCTTATAGCTCTTTTAGCAATTGAAGATTTTCCTACACTTCATATTATTGCTTTACAATTCTTTTCTATTTCAACTTGCCGATCTTAATTAATGAATATCAAGATTATGGTTTTCTCATTTTGTGTTTTAATCCTTCTACTAAATTCATATTTTATCTCTCTGATATTTCTGTTTTATTTTTTGATAGAGTATCTGACTTTGAGATTAATGTGACAAAATAAAATAATGCCTTTTTTTTTAATAATAACAGTGGGTAACATGTACTTCTATCATTGTTATCATTATCATGCCTCCTAAAAAAAGTCTATATGTTGTTCCAAAAAAAAAAATCATAATAAAGATATCATATAGCATCTTTAAGAAATGAAGATTTGTCAGTTATTAATGATTACTAATGGTTGTTTTGGACAACTACTCATATGTTGGGCTTTAAATGAGTACCAGAATAAGTAAGAGATGAGGATATGAGATCTATATATTAGCTAATCATATTTCGATATTTTAGATATTTTTATATTATAGGACCCATATGTTAGATAATATTTAGACATGATAGTGTTATAAAAGAAAGTTCTCACAAGTGGTGATACATTTGAAATAAAATTTTTCATTCTAGGTCATCATTGAAATTAAGTAGTTAGAATTAACTTCATAAATACTCCATAAGCTACATATCTTTGTTTATTTTACTCTTTAAATTTCAAAATAATTCAAAAACACTCCCTTTTATTTAAAAAATAGTTCAAAATGTCTTATTTGTTCATTATCATGTACATGCCTACTTTGATGACGTAACATTTATTATAATTTCTAACTACCACCAAACAATTAACATGATGTTAATTTGCCCCCTTGATTTTTTTAAGTGATTATTGCACCCCTTAATTAAATAGAAAGGACAAATTTTATACTTGCTCCTTAAATTTTGTTACTTTTGTAACTTTACCCCGTAAAATTTGAAAACTGATAGAACTACTTCTTAAATTATGAAATGTTATCATATTTGATCCTTCAGTCAATTATATGGATGAAATATTCTTCTAAACTTTAATATTCTTGTAACTTTACCCTCTCAAATTTTAAAAATTAGTACTTATACCCCACAAACTTTAAACTGATAACAAAAATACCCTTTAAACTTTAAATTGTTTCAAAAACACAAATTATTTCATTTTTTGGTCATATAAAACTTGAAAAAACTTTAATTTTACCTCCTAATTTTTAGTACATTTGAAACTTAACTCTTGAAGCTTAAGAATGATTAATAAGTTTATTAGGTTTGTTTTTAAATTTGAAGTCATTACTAAAAAGGAAAAAAAAAGAAATTTGTACATTTAGATCACTTGATAGATTTTTAAGGTTATTTTTCTAATTATAAAGATTTTAATTTAAATTAATATTTTATTTTACTAGTGCTATATCAATTTTAAGTTAATAAAATATACGTGATTTTGTTAACAATTTAAAGTTTAAAAAATATAAGCACTATTTTTTCAATGTTTGAAAATAAAATTATAGATGTATTAAAATTTAGGAGACCAAAAGAAAGTTTTTTCTAGTCTTATATGGACAAAATATGAAACAAGGGATATTTATTTACTAACAGTTTGAAGTTTGAGAGATTTAAATATAAAGTTCTTTTTTTTTTTCTTGTAATGACTTCAATTTTAGGAGTCAATCTTATTATTCTTGCAATTAGTTTAAAGTTTGAGGAATATAAACATTAATTTTCAAAGTTTAAGGGGTAAAATTTCAAAAGTGTTAAAATTCAGGAGCAAAAATAAAAATATATTATCCATATAACTAACAAAAGACGCAAATATGATAACATTTCATAGTTTATAGAGCATTTCTACCAACTTTTGAACTGAGTATCAAAATTTAGCAAGCAAAAATTATCAAAACACTCATTTCAATTAAATTCAACTATAAATTATGAAATGACTTGCATAACATGTTCAAAATGGTTTGTAAAAAAAACTAATAATAAAATGGAGAAAAACAATTTTGCTATATCATCCTTTATTAATCTATTTTGAACATATCATTTTAGTTATTTTGTTAGTTTATTTGTAGGTTTAGATGAGTCTTTTAAACATTTTTAATTCGTTGAGGGAGTGCAATAACCACTTTTAAAAAATCAAGGGGGCAAATTGACATAAGTTCATTAGCTCATGGGGCATTTTATAATTAGTGTCATGTAAGCCAATCCGTTAAGTATAGAAATGGAAATAGACGGATGGGATATTTTGTACAGTTTTCTATACAAGAGGGGTGTTTTTGAATAATTGTAGAAATTCAGGGGTAAAATGACAAGAATCTATAGTTCAAAACAAACACGGTTCGGTTGAGGCCCCACGAGTCACTTTCTGTTTGGGAGCCAAGAAAAGTGAAAAGAAAACGGTGCTCCGAAATTTGTATGGCGGAGACTCAAAAATGGAAGAGAAAGGCGTGAATTCAGTGACAATAGCAAGCCCAAAGACGACGCAGGAGCTAGCGATGGAGGGCCAGAAGCATCTAGAAGACACAATAGAATCTGCTTTCCAGATCCTCTCCTCTATGAACGACGAGCTCTGCAACCCCACCTTGTGGTCCACCACCGCCGCCGCCGCCACTTCTTCTTCTCCTTCCTCCACCGTCACCGCTGCCTCCGCCAACGGCCTCTCTTCTCACTCTAATGGCCTCGTTAACGGCGACGCCTCCGCTTCCGACGCCGCCCATCATCACGCTGATCTCGGCGCCGGTGGAGCCCTCGGCGAGGCTCAGATTCGGTACAAAAACGCAGTCGCTTCTCTCCGTGCCGTTCTCGCCGCCATTCCCAATTCCCACAGAGTAAATTTCTAACCTTTTTCCACTTGAATCTTGCTCAATTTGCTATTTTTTAGAATAAAGTCATCGATTTCTAGGCAAATTATACGCAGATTGGAATTTTTTTTAATTAATCATTTGTTTTCATTGAATTTTTTTCTTGTTAAACGGTTAGATTTAGGTATAATTTTTAGGCAATACGAGTAAAATTTTACATTTCTAGGAAAATAATTTTTGAATTGGGAGATTATGAAGTAAAAAAAAAAAGAAACTGACAAAAATGAAAGCTTTAATGGCCGTGACAATCAGACTAGGTAAAGGAAAAGATTGGAACTTTTCTGACACTAATTGACCAAAAGCCAAAATAGCTTAGAGAGGTTTTGAGAATGGAGGATCAAATTGTTTTTCTGAATTTTTCACTCTAGAACAAGTTAACAGATGAGGAAAGCCTATTAGAATGGCCACATTTTCTTAAAAAACATGGAATTATGGTTTTTTTTTTTCTTTTTCCTTCACTGTATTGCTTTTTTAATGATTGTAATTTGTAATGGTGAAATTCTCTCTAAAAACATGATCTTTATGGTTCACTACACCGATTTTGTTGCATATTTATAAATGTTGCGATACCGAATCTGTTGTTTACTTTCCTTTTTTTTTTTTTTTCTTTTTTGGAATAGGGAAGAGCGTTTGAAACAGGAACGACTCCAACTAGCTCAGCTTCCCAAGCAGAACAAGTAGAAGTCGAGAAGTTAGAAGAGCGAGCCTCCAATCTAAGAAAGGTACTTTACTTGCGCTTTCTCGAAACTTTCCAAGAGCATAGATATATGCCCGTTTCTAATATTTCTGCTCTAACTTTCTGGTGATTGCGGGTTATGAACTTAGGAGCTCGCAAGCAAGAATGCTTATCTCAAGATTCTCATTGATCAGCTACGGGAGCTTATTACCGACATATCTACTTGGCAAAGTCCTTGTTCAGTCTGACGCCAGTGGATAGATGAGACTTCGAATGCCATATTGTGTCATGTAGTGATATCTGCCCAGATTTTGAAGAACTGGTGATGATTATCGAGACTTTTCTTGAGCACTTTGGTTTATCTAAATAGGGGTAGGGATTGATAATTTTTCCAATGTTTTATTGAGGTAGGCAAGAGGTTGGCGAGTTACGTATTCTGAATCGGAATCGGTAGGACTTGTGTTAATACTACCATGAAATTCATAAAAGAAGTAGGGAAAAAAAAAAAAAAAAAACCAGGGATATACTCGATCGTGATAGATGAAGCAGCTGCTAAAGAGTGTATGTTTGACCACATGAATGTATGTTTGATGAAACAAGTTTTTGATACAGTTGTGATTTACTTGCCATAATCTCATTTTGACTCCTCCAGTTAACCATAATCATGTTTATTGTCCTTGAATAGCCATTCTTCATTCTTCAACTTTAAGAAAAGACTTGAGATTCATTACTAGTGTCCTTGACCAAATTGCCTCTTTTAAGTTTGCCTGTTGTTTGATCTCAAATCATATAATGAAGCCAATAAAAGAGAGCCTATTTGTGTGAACAAGCATCTTTGCACTTTTACCTGCTTATCATCTACCATCTTTTCGCTCACTGGACATATTAGGATGTGAGAACATGATAAACTCACGTACTAATCAAACTAAGATGTATTCGGCAATAAATTAAACTAGATATTTCAACTCATTTGTGGAAAGATATTACCTTTTTGTTTCAGGTTTCAATTAGAAAAGATCAAACAACTACATACATGTAAAATGGGAATTTAAGAGAATACACAAGGTTTGGCCGTAGAGATGTCAAAATGGCCGAGTCTAGTGAGTTGGTACGGGTAAGGCATGGTAAATAGTGGATATGTTATGGTACGATATGACTAACATATGGCAACTCAACATGTTTCATTAAATGGGCCGTATGTGATTTTTTGACACGAAAAATGCTAAAGGCATGAGCATGTTAAAATCACGGCAGGAGCAAGAGTGCCAGCACGGGCATAATAAAAAGATTGAAAATGACACGATAATATAACTTTTTTATAATATTTTTAACAATTATCATGTAAGAAATATGTTATTTTTTTATTTTATTACGAAGATTTCATCTATTTTGGGTTCGTACTTAATAAAATTTTCAATGTTTTAATTTATATTTAATAATTTGCTTTGTTTTTATTAAAGATTAATGTTTTATATTATATTTAAAACTATTTTTTTTTATTTGAAATTTTTATTGTTAGGCATAATTAAGAATACGATAGATTTATAAATTGATTGTGGTTGAACTTGATACTATAAATAAAATAATAAACATAATACGACATGACATATTTTTAAATGAATAAGTGTGAGTACGATACGAAATATTAATAGCCTCAAGATAAATAGTTTAGTCGGGCTTGACCGGCCAGGTTGGATCAGCCTATTTGACATATCTAGTAGCTCAATGTAGTTCTAGTCAACATTCACTATAGCTTTTGAACCTTTCATATAATGTAGACAAGAGATGTTTGTGTAGAGGAGTGAGAGTCCGAATTCTTGCTCAATGCTGACCTGGGCTTATTTATTATAGTCTCTTATTGTTGGTAACTGTTTGGCCATGTCCTCTGTTTCCAGATGCTCATCCTCCCATCTTCTGGTCGTCCCTGGATCACGGGTATCTTCATGTCTTGGCACTCGGAGGCTAATCTGTGATCATGGTTGCATGGATAGTGAGTTGTCCATGGACACAGGGAGTATCAATCTTTGGACCTTAGGAGTCATTGAGGAATGGCTTGCGTTTCTATAGAATTAGGTGAGCGTAGTGTGTCAGCTCGGTTTAAACTCTTTGAGGCTTTCTTTTAAATTAATAGAACGAATATTCATCGACTCTCATATTGCAAAAATAAATAAATATATAAATAAATAAAGGGTAATTATTTGAATAGAAGGTTTTTGCCCTTTCGTCTTTGTTATTAGGCTTAGAGGGGTGGAATTAAAATAAAAATATGAAATTTAAAGGAGCGGATGTAGTTTCTAAGAGTGGAGGGTGAATTTTATAAATTAGTCAAACTACGAGATTAATTTACGTAATTATTTCTTATTTTCTTTCTGAAATAATACAGTTTCGTTGCTCAAAAGCTGTTCCAACATGCTTGTGATTTGTATCATTTGTTCTGTAGGAATATATATCTTAAAAACTCCGTTCAAAAGAAAAATGTAACTATTTTTATTTTTAATTTTTAATTTTAACCGAAGATAAGAAAATTCAAACTCTCTAGACCTCACTATTAAAAGACAGAAGTGAATTTTAATAATGCAAAGGGATCCTAACTTGTAAATTTACATCACATAAAAAAACACATTTGGGTGACGATTAGAAATAGTTGTCAGAAGATTCTTTCTTTTCAAGCTGTTTTTTTGACATAAAATTTAGACATAGCTGCTTACGTTGACTCGTAAACAAATCAAAGCAAGATATTTTAACACACTAAACACACAACATAACCAAGAAAAGCTCTACAACCTGCTGACTTGCTTGTTTGACTTTTATCGCAAACCATCACAAATTCAATAAGAATGCACCAATACCTAAGCTCACATTAGGGACTCCAACGCTAATATATATATATATATGTATATGTATATGTATATATGTATGTATGTATCTCCATATATATGAAGATAATAAAATCCAATTTCAGTTGTGGACGGAGGATCTGGTTGTGAGGGATGATCTCATATCTACAATTGCTGACTCATCTGCCCCCAACTTGATAGCCTCTTTGCTTGCTCTTATGAACCTTGAAACAGCACCTTTCACATACTCATGAGCTTCTTTCACGCTCAGCTTCTTGCTCATTTCGTCCGGGAAGCTGCTCAAGAAGTGGTCGCCATTGAGAACAGCAGCCAACTGTACCACCTCGCCCTGAAACTCCGATAGCCCACTGTTTTCTTTCGCTTCTGTGGTCCTCAAAGGCGTCACATCCAGTAAGGTCTCTGCAATGGAGTAGGACCAGTATAAGAAGAGATCATAATTCATGCTTAAAATGGATTTCCAACTCATTTTCATGATGAAAATTGGTAGCGTGTTGAACATGTTGAACTGAGGAGATTGCTTACCAGGGCAGTCAGTTCTGGGAGAGGTTAATTCACCGATGACATGCTCGAATGTCCCTGCCCATGCATCTCTGTGCGTCAAGAAGTTGGAGCGGAGGTTGAACATCTTCTTGATTGTGGCGGGAACTGAAGAATGCTCAAACTCGGAGTTTGGAGTTGGCCCCTTTGGGCCACTTATAACTGTAGAACCATATTATTTAATCAAGGACAATCAAAACAAAACAAAAAATGAAGTCAGAAAACATAAATTTATTGTCAGTTGATTTGGTTAGTTTCTCAATAGAATATGCTCAGGAGAGTTGGTACTTGACAACTTGCAAACCACTAATTAGTCTCGACTGTTACAGCATTCTTTAATCAATGTCCATTTCAAGAAAAATGACCCGAATACAATAACCACGTAAAGAAACCATGTTTGTACTCAATCCACAGAAGTAAGCTCCTAAAAAACAATTTTTTTTTTTCAGCACTTGAACATTCAATTACTAAGGTTGCCTATAAACAAGGCTCATCTAACAAATACGGAATGACAAATTTCAAAAATTCCCCCCCTCCCCCGAACGTTTAGCATTGTGATAACATGTTCCCCGAACCCCAACTACGAAATTGAAATGCTTAGGGGGAGTTTGGGGGAGGTTTTGGAGATGTGGTTTTGGGGTTTGGAAAAAAGTTGGTTTTGGGGAATGTGTTTGGGGGAAAAAACTGTTTGGGGTGAAAAAATTAAAAATTTTAAAAATATTTTTAGAAAAAAAATATCAATATGGATCTTGTTTTGTTCCTCTCGAAATTCTATGCAATTTAAAAAAAAAAATCATCTCATTTGGACTTGTATACACAAAGTTATGGATTTTTAAAATTTTAAATGTACTGTAGCGTTTTGGAGATATAAATAGTAAAAAGTGATAAAGTTTTAGAAAAAAGGTAAAAAGTAATGCCCTAAATTTTTTTTTTTTTCATAATTTCCTACATTAGTCACTAAACAAGTAAATCTGACAAATGCCAAAAGATGATTAAGCTTACCAGTCCCTTTCTTGATCCAAGGAGAGACCATAATCGTCGGCACGCGAACTCCAAGCCTGTCAAACTTGAAGAAAGATGGCGCAGGGCCGGTGTTCCCATCCGGGCTAGGCACATTGACATAAGGAGTCTTCACATGATCAAAGAAACCGCCATGTTCATCATAAGTGATCACCAAAAGTGTCTCGTTCCACTGAGGACTCGCCCTCAACGCCTCGTACACCTCCTTAACCAGCTTCTGCCCATTGGCAACATCATGAGACGGGTGATCATCGTTTGCAGCCAGTCCCTTGAGATCGAAATACCTCGGCTCGATCACTGTCAAGCTCGGGAGCTTCCCATTCCTAGCATCCTTCTTAAACTTCAAATCAAACTGATGAAACTTGAAAATGTATTTCAGCTTCCTAAGGTTCCTATAGAACAAGGTTGTGGGTATGTTCTGAAAGTAAATCCCGAAGTCCAAACCGTTCTCATGAACCGAATCGAAAATGGTCTTTTGTGGGTAGCCTCGAGCCAACTGCTTCTTCACATGGCTTGTTGAGCCATGAGAAGTTGCAGAGTAAACAAATAGCCTGTTGGGTTGTGTGGGACCAGGAATTGAAGAGAACCACCTATCAAAAACAGCAAATTCTCTAACCAAAGCCTCATAAACTGGTACTGATCCTGGTCTGAAGCCTTTCATGACAGTTTCAGATAGATTTGGAGACATGGACAATGCTTGTTCAACAAAACCAGACATGGAAGGGATGGTGCCAGAGCCAAATACCTGCTGCTCAACGGCTTCAAAGGAGTGGCCAGGATCTGGATCCACAAACTCAGCATCATCAGTGAAGCAAATGGTTTCTGGTTTCTGGGTTTTGGTGGAAATGGGGTTGCATTCGTCTCCAGTGACGCCA
The DNA here is from genome assembly GCA_035233585.1 of Antiaris toxicaria. Taxonomy (NCBI): domain Eukaryota; kingdom Viridiplantae; phylum Streptophyta; class Magnoliopsida; order Rosales; family Moraceae; genus Antiaris; species Antiaris toxicaria. The sequence continues at coordinate 3,550,505 of CP141155.1, read as the reverse complement.
TTGATATTGGAATTCACCGATTTTTTCATCCACCCAAGCATGTGATCGAAGGAACGATTCTCCATAACCAAAACGACAATGGTTTTGATGGGCTGCTGCGGCTGCTGTTGGCCGGAGACAAAAAGGGTCGGTGGGAAAGTCCATGAGAGACTGAGAAAGAGCAAGAAAGTGCAGGAAAATGGAGGTGGTCTGGTTTTGGAACCTCTCATCTTGCTTGTCCGTGGAGAAAAAGATTTGTTTATTGCAAATGGATTCCTTTGCAAATGGGAAGGAGAATATAAAGATACAAACTTTTTTCACCGTCTCACCCACACCAAGATATTTTTATGGAATACAAAAGAAGAGATATAGAGAGAGAGTGAGAGAGAGTTACTGTACAGGGAAAACGGAAGGTTCTGGTTTTTGTGCTTTAGCATTGTGGTAATGTGCCAAAGCTAGCTGCTTTATTAGGAAAAGAGCGATGAGGAATTAATGAAATTTTAAAGGTTAAAATGAAGGTGACATTTAGTTAGAGACAATAATGTTGCTCTCGTGAGTGCTTTTCAAAAGCAAATAATTGTGCTCAACATGGTCAAATGGTTTTATCACTTTCTGAAAGCTCGGGTTTTTCTTGAATGTGATGACGCGTCTCAATAGTCACCAAAGGAAAACAAAAATGGATCAGAGATCATAAACCAATGTTGAACACCTTGACTGGCGACAGATATCCATCACGGCTTCAAAGTCGCCAAATATCTCCTTTAATATCTTCTCAACGCTGTGTACGAGCATTGTTGTAAAAATATCATTTATTAACTAAAAAAAAGTGAACCCCGAATGTAATATAAAATTTATAAATGAGATATATTTTTATTAATATTAAATATTTTAAATATATTTTTTTATTTTTTTATTTAATATAAAATTAAAAATTATCATTGCAGTTTATCTCCAACTCTTTCTCAATATAAAATATTATTATTTTGATTTATATTAAAAAAATAAAAAATTAGAGATTACTATGACTAGCCACACATTGACCAAAAAAAAATTGTATTTGTAAGATTTGACTCTTGTTTTTCTTGATTTACGTTCCTTTCAAGCCCTTTTTGATATAAGTACATGTTAGTTAAAAATGTTATTTTAATTAAATTATCATATTAAATCAATAAAAATATTGTATTAATTAAATATGTATTAAGATATTATTAAATAGAAATAAATTAAATCCATAATTGCCTATAAATTCTATTTCCATAGTAATTGTTAAGATAAAAACTCTTAATAAAGTCTATTTTTGAGTCATAATGTTATGTGGTGGTCAATTTACAAATATATATATTTTTTATTATTGATAATGGTTTTCTATGTAATGTTTATGAGATTTCTTAACATGGGTACTGAAATGTTAAGACAAGTTCCTAATGGACAAGGCAAAATGAGTAACCAAGAACATGAACTATGAACCTGCTTTTGACAAAAACCAATGGATGAGAATCTTCTTGCCCCTTGTTTTTCTTCTCCACCCTTTATTTGTCCATCATTATTCAATGTTCATTTCATTTGTTGCTCCGTGTGGCACGTTGGACAGAAGAAAGATTTATTGTGCTGGCACTGAAAGCTTCTTGTCCTCAGGTTGATTTATTATTTATTTATTATTATTTGTCATTTACAATACCAACTCCATAAAAGGGAACAAATTTGCCATAAAAGAATACAAAACAAGACAATGCCTACTCTTGCCTATTGAGTATTCACAAACATGCCACATTTCTTATTATCCTCCTTAACTTTTTGGAGGAAAAATTTAAGAAAAGTTGGCACCCACCAAATCTAGCATTAAAATCAGCACTACATGACATAGCTGTAAAATATGCAATTTGATGCCATTTATATGTTCAAGTATCATTGTTGTCGCTTTTTTACAGTATCTCCCTCCAAAAAAAAATTTTTTTTTATTAAACTTAATAATTAAATGAAAATTTTGGATAAAAATGACCAAAAAAAAAAACCTCTACTCTACACTAATTAAACCGATTTATTAAATATTGTAAAAATTGTTATATTATTTCATATCCTCTTACTTTTTTTTTTAACAGAATTCTTCTTAATTAAATCTTCGGATAATCACTCTCAACCCTTTTGGCTCGCCCACTCTACAGTGTCAGTGCCTCGTGCACTACAGTCAGACGTGTGGACAGACCACTATAGAATCACTAACAATCAACATTATTCTTAAAATCCAGACACGGATTGATGGCATGCCATTAGTTGTTATATATATACAGATATATATATATACTATGTTCATTTATATGCCTAGACAAAGACAAGGCATTCAACTGCACAAAGAAAAGTCGGTTGCCGTCAATTGATTTAGTTTAGACAATGGTCTGCATGTGAAGCAATTAAGAATATAAGATTTGGTCTCACACGGTGAGCTTTTTTTTAATTATTTTATGAAGAATATTGGACTGTCTCACAAATATATGGTGCATGATTTCGGAGAATATAAAATATATATATATAAATATACACGCACACACACATACGGTATCTGATGCAATGTGAACGTGGGACCATGAGAGACACGCTACCCTGTTTTCCCGCCTTGATCAAATGCATGGACTCGTAAACATGGTTTAAAAAAAAGAAAAAAGGCACGTCTTTTACTATTCATCATGTGAAAGTGGGGTTTTATTTTAAATTATTTTATTTTGTTATGGATGGTCATAAAGATGATTATGATGGATTTAATTTTAGAATTATAGGATGGTACTTTCTCAACTTATCGACCAAGATACCATATATCATGTGGGCATGTGAGAGCTTAGGGCCCGTTTGGGCAACGTTTTGGAGGCCAAAATTTTTACCTTTTTTCCAAAATTTTATCACTTTTTACTATTTATATCTCCAAAACGCTACAGTACATTTAAAATTTTAAAAATCCATAACTTTGTGTATACAAGTCCAAATGAGATGATTTTTTTTTTTTAAATTACATAGAATTTCAAGAGGAACAAAACAAGATCCATATTGATATTTTTTTTCTAAAAATATTTTTAAAATTTTTAATTTTTTCACCCCAAACAGTTTTTCCCCCAAACACATTCCCCAAAACCAATTTTTTTCCAAACCCCAAAACCACATCTCCAAAACCTCCCCCAAACTCCCCCTTAAAGTCGGAGGCAATAGTCAAAAGTTTCCATCTTACAGTTGTCTCTTTCATCAAGTGACCAACAAAGAAAGTTGAAAATTTTCATACTGTTTTACCGTATTAACCAAAGTTGGCTTCACAAACGTATTTAAATACACAATTATACACCTGACTTCACCTCGCATCCTTTAAAAAAAAAAAAAAAAGTGGGCTCCACAAACCGACGGGAAAAAAAAAAAAAAAAACTAAAGACTGAATTCCATTGAGATGTGCCTAACCTAATGTCCCATGTCCAAGTTGGAAGTTTGCTTGTCGTCTCCTAGTTGTGATCTTCGTTCTCCAATTTCAGCCTTGTCCCAGGTTGCAAAAAATACACCAAATCTTCCTTGAAGCATTCCCACCAAACATGACAGAAAGATTACGTGTTCAATATTCCACTCTAAGATTTTCTTGATTTTCATGTTTTTCCTGTCATACTTGAGAAAGAAGCAAGTAGAAAACATGCTTTTGTAGTGTTTAATTCTGATCATGAAAATCTTAAAAGCTGCATATATTTCCATGAGCAAAGCAGGATCTTGATATGGACCAGAAACCATCAAGATTAAGAAGAAAACTTTTCTTGGAAAGATTACAAGGAAATTGTTCTTATAATGGGGTAAAAAAACAAATGGGATGAGCTCTTTGATGATCAGGGAATTTGAGTTACATGAAAATTGTCCCCGGTTATTTTTACAGCCTCCAGAATTCATGAAGCTGTAAAGCAAAGGTATACAAATAACAATCCAATCAGACTGGCAAAGCGTGCAAGCTGTGTGGTAATCAGCAGTACAAAGGAAAGACATAATTTCTTTTCCTCGTATACAGTATAGTTTGTTGTACAAAAACATATATGAAGCGAAGGATGTGCCCTATTGACCGATTCCAGTATGGCCTCAAAGAACAGTATATTTTGAGCTCAACAAGTCAGTATTTAATTACCAGCTCTTCTCAAGTATGCTAAAACCCCTAACCCAGCGACAAGCGCGGCCCCAGCTGCAACAGTACTGTAAGCAGATGCCCATGCCGAATCTGCGTGAGCATAATCCAAACTTCCTGAACCCGAACGTCTTCGATGATCCTGCGTTCCTGAGTAGTCTAAATGCAGTTTTAAACCCTGCAAGGTTCAGCATTGAGTGTAACAGATCCTTGTTGTGATAAATCAAAACATTCATGAACTACCAATATTTTTTTAAATGGTAGGAATTACAGAAACTTCCGTTATGAGAAAACTACTTGTAAAAGAGAAGAAGTGAAAGAGTCCTTATAAAATAAGAACCAAGCAGTAGTAACAGTAGAAAAATCAAATGTACCTTCCAACCAGCTAGCCTTGCATGTTCCACTGCTGCTGCAAGATCATTATCCGACGCCAGTACAACTTTATCATGGTCTTCGTCTTCGTACTACAGAATGTTGGTAGTTATTAATAAAACAAAAGAACCAAAAAATTCAAGACACTACCCAACGGTTATAGAGTATACTGTACCGTAGACATACCAAAATTTGAGGCAGGTTGTTGCGGTCGATATCATCACCAACTCTCTGAATGATGGAAGTTAAAAGGTCTGTCAAACTCCGAGTATCTGAAACCATAAGTAATAACCCGGTAAACAAAGTCAAGTACCGATAATAAGCACATAACAATCACAAATGAAGCAGTTACACCATTATGAGAGGCCTCGTGCAGAAAATTTAAGTTTGAAGGCTAATAAATTCCGTTTCATTTGTCATAATGATAGGGGCAGGGGTGTAAGACAGAGTTGTGAACTGTTTTCTGAAATATGAAGACCAAGTTAAGCTCACTACATGGAAAAGTTATGGTTGGAAGCATAGATAGAAGAGATGACAGGAGGATCCCAGAAAAATGATCAATTTATGTTGTCTTTTAATTGTTCTGTAAGTCCTTAAGTAGAAGAATATCCTACCACAAGTAAATCTATGCATTCGACCCTTCTTATCTTGGATTTTAAAGGCAAAAGTATTGGACAAGCCAGATAAATTATAGGGAAAGGATCTCCCAGCCTCTGTTCCGTCAGAAGCCAATTTCAAGGACCCTTCACTGAAACATAAATGAAAATGAGTTAACAACCATCAAGAATGACGACCAGAATGCACAATCAATAGAGCTAAGATGGACTACATGTCATACACACAAACATATACCTTCGAGTTTCATCATCATCATCATTGGAGGCCATGGCAGAATCCCAAAACTTCTGCATCATAGTACTTGCAGCCTCATTGTTAATTCCAGCAGTACTTCCAACCTAGTTAGAAAAAGAAATGATGACATTGAAACAAACAATTAATTAAAGAAAGAAAAAAAATCTTTTTCCAAGTCCAGGAAAATATGCACAGGCTATAAAACAGATAAACGTACAAAAAAACAAACAGGATTTTCTCCCCCTTATTATTTTTTTCCAAAGTAGATTTTACTAGATAGCTTTAAATTAATTGAGGCAAAAAAATTCTAGTTGTGTGCCAATGCCTAGATCCACAAATGTTAATGTTTTAAACTGCGGCTTAGCTAATTCACATTAGTATTGTATACTCGATAACTAAAAATAATGATCCAATAACCATCTAAAATTGATCTTCAAGCTGTTACCCCAAGCGACAAAACATCCAATTATCATACGAAGTAATCTTCCCTTGCTATGATATGCATTTTCTATCTTTAAGCTAAGAACAATTCCATGGATAGAGACTACCATCTACAATATCAATGCAAGATCAAACACAAGCGACAGCGATCGATATTATAAGAGAGCAATTAGTTCAAGAAAAGGAAACGATTTGGCTTACAGTGGCAATAGCTGCATGAGCGATGTGAATTACATCAACGACGGTAACTATATTCCCATCTGTTTTTGAAAAATAGAAATATGTCAGAAACTACAATGATTTTTACCCAGAACAAAAACCACCAAAAAAAAAATGAAAGTAATCTTTGGTGAATTTGTATTTAACCTCTATCTACCACAGGAAGATGCAAAAATTTTCCATCATGCATAGTATGCAGTGCATCAACAATTGGCGAGTCAACAGTAGCACATTCTGGATTTGGAGTCATAACCTGGTAGTCAGATCAAAAGCATACTTCTCAATAAGGTTATTTTTATGCTTTATCACTCATGCACCAGGCAGGAGGCCAAGCCCTCGTGCCTGAGAAACAGCTCACATTTCAGAAATTTCCAAGTCAAGGAAATTGATTTTCAACAAGCCACGACTGGGGAATCTGAGCGCAGGAATAATAGACCAAATACCTAGTTGAATGCTGATAAATATATTTACCTTTTCTACAAGAGTAGACTCTGGAGAAAGATTTTGTGCTATCACACGCATCAGGATATCCTTTGAGCTGAAAATTCAAATATATGATTAAAATCCTTGACAAAATTACACCAGTGGTCTTCACACATAATAACAAAATATGGACTTCGTCATTAGTTTGATTTAATTATCACACAAGGAGACAGTTTGATTAGATTAACAAGAGACTTACGTAAGAATTCCCCGAGGTTTATCATCAACTGTCACAACTGCTGAGCTTAATTTCAGTTCAAGCATCTTTTTTGTTGCTGTTAAAACTGTGTCTGTCGGTGCAACTGCTACAACCCTTGAGTCAATTAACGGTTAGACAAGTAAATTGTAACATTGTATTGAAAGAATAGATATATGAAATTAACTGATATAACAAGAAATATTACCTACTTTGAATTCTCCGGAATGATTGTGGACAAAGATGGCCTAAACATCCGCTCCCGAAGTGTTTCAATGAATGTATTTGGACCTGCATGTCAAACAGAAAAGTATGTAATTTAACTTCTTAACTGAGAAATGCAACCAGTATTATTACAAAACATATTAAGCAATTAGATACGAACTGCTAGTTGCAAGAAAAACTAAACAGCACTCTCTCTAAGAGAAAAGGAACAAGGATGAGATAAACAGTCTACCAACCAGAAATAGACGTTCCCCAATGTTTTTCAACACCTTCAACAGCAGCAGCAATAGCCTTCCCTTTTTCCGCTGCTCTTTCCATGCGAGCAATAGCATCATATAAACACTTTGCTATATCAAGCAAAGCAATGACCTCTCCATTCTCCACAACGGGTAAATGTCTGAATTTTCCTGAAGACAGAGGAATTGGCGATTTACTCTGGGACAAGATAGAGAGAAGCAAGGCATGCAAAGAGACCGAATATAAATCTGAACCAACCTTGTACCATCTTCTGGAGAGCTTCCACAGCAAGAGTGTCAGAAAGCACAAAAGTTGGGTTCCTTGTCATGACTTTGGAAACAGGAGTCTCCTCAAGATTAAGCTCACGAGCTATAACTCTTGTTGCTATATCCTATATAGCACAACAAGAACGATAAGCCAAAACACCACAAAGTTGTCATTTCTTTTTTTCAATTGGCATTTTCTCTACCTATGAACTCCTAAAAATAAAACAATACCTTATCAGTAAGAATTCCACAAAGCAATGCATTAGAATCAGTTAGCAACAAAGCATCAACTCTACGAGCAGTCATTCGACGGCAAGCCTCCTGAAGAGTTGTATTCTCGGGAACTGTCAAAGCCTTTGACAGCCGCAATCGTTTCACCGTGCGCTCTCCTGTCAGTCCCCTGTTTCGAATACCAGAAAAGAAAAAAAGTCTCTCATTATATTATAACTACGAGATTCAAAACGAGAGCAACCCGTATTGGAATCACAGAAAAGTTTTCACCAACAAAACTACCAAGATTTAACAAGTGGCATTAAGACCAAGAAAATTAAAGAAAACATAAAGAAAAGTTGCTGACTAAACTGAATTGCATGCGTACATAGATTTAGAGGATTGAAGCTGAATCGATTTCCGAGTGGAATCGGGGCCTCCATTGTCAGCTGATTTCTTCTTTCCCTGCGTAGTTGTGCTTGGTAAAGATATACCTTTTCTAGAAGAACCACCTTGACTAGCCATCTTCACCAGCAATCAACAAAGACAATTATCTTTTTAACCTCGTACCAACAAATCCCTACAACAGAGAACAATTATCAATCAAGTTTCGTACTTTAACTCAATAATCAATCAAAATTACTAACCAATCATCAAGTTAGAAACTTTAGCTAATTAATAATTATAAAAAAGAATTAGGACGCGTAATTTAACTCCTTGTTTTCTTTTGTTCTTTCCTTTGTTGACTTTTTAAAAAGAAAAATCTTTCCAAAAATTAAAGACATGGATACCAAATAAAACTTTTCAAAGAATCGACCTTTTTTTCCCAATTTTCCGATCATTTCTCGCCAACCAGACATATAGAAAACAGAAAAATAAACGTTTTCGCGAACTCACCGAATCCAAGATTAACCTCTTTCTCTTCTCGTCTTCCGAAACAACGGGAGCTTCGGTTTCAGAGACGGCGATTTTCAACCAAAAATCGGAATCCAATGAATCAGAATCTCAATAGAAAGACCACGAGTCGGGAAAGTTAGTCGAAGATTGACGACCACGGGCTACAACTGGAGATTTAAAAGAACCTTTTTTTTTTCCCGCGAGAACGAAAAGGCGGCGGTCGGAAATCTCCACGGAAAATTTTGAATATTTTCCGGGAGAATAAACCGACCGGCGGGAAAAGGAAAGACCCAAACGCAAAGAAGACGGAAACGTAGAGAGAGAAAGAGAGGGACGAACCCTAAAAAATGGGAGGTTGTAGAGAGAAGACCAATTAGAGACGTGCACGTCACCTTCAAGTGTGACAAAAATAGCTCCAATTTTAGGGGGTTTTATTTTATTTTGAGGCCCCAAAAAATCTCCTTGAGAATTCTAACATCTATTTTAATTAATAACATCTATTTATATGCATGTTTTGTCATAATTGAGCCACAAATTTTGGTTTTATTTTGTTTTTTTTTTTTAAGAAAAACATTATTATTATTTTTGTTTATATTGGTCAACGGCTCCTAGCAACCATACTATAAGGGCTATAGAGTCATTTTACATGGTGTTTAGGCAGCAGGATTTCAATCTTTTTATGAAGTTTGCACGTGGGGAAAAAAGGCGGTCAAAGTGTGCGAGTAGACACGTGTCCTTACACGTCCCTCAAAATGTAGTCCACAAAAAACGACTCTTGAAAAAAAAAAAAAAAAAAACATTTTGGGCATACGACTTAATGTGTCGTTCATAGATAGTATTTTAATTATGTTTAAATATAATTTATTTTTTAAATATTATATTTGATTAAAAAGTATTTATTTTATATTTGAATGAAAAGTATTTTAAATTTAAAAAGTTAACGTGATTAGTAAAAATAAAAATAAAAATTAGAGTTGAAAAGTTGATGTAATTATTATAAAAAACTTTTAAATAGTAATTGTTTTCATAACATTATTGAAAAAAATTATATTTAAATGTAAAACTTTAAATTTAATGTAAAATTACATTGCATTTAAATATAATGGTACTAAAATATATTTGTCAAATGTCTCCTTGCAATAATTGCTAAAATTAGCCCATATTTAATAGAATGAAAAGAAAATAAGAGAAAGAAAAAATGTAATTGAAAGAGAATAAAAGTGAGAAAAAAAAAATTTGTTTTTCTTTTATATCGTGTGGTATCATGGAAGAAGAAAAAGTAAAAAAAGTTATAAAATTACTATTTTATTTATCTGCATATATTATTTTATATTAAAAGCAATGATAAAAAGAAGTTTTAAACATTATCCCTCACTTTTAGGTGTAATTTGACAAAAAAAAATTATATTTTAATTTTATATAAATGCAATATAATTTTACATCAAACATAAATTTTGTAACAGTCTTATGAAAACAATTACTATTTAAAATATTTTTAAAACAATCATATCAACTTTTCAACTCTATTATTTATCTCTACCTTTACTAATCACATCAACTTTTTAATTCTAAAATATTTTTCATCTAAACACACATTTTATTCAAATACAAAACAAATACTTTTCAATCAAATACAACATTCAAAAAACAAATTTCATTTAAATACAATCAAAATACAATGCGTTTACTAAACGCCCCTTTAGTGAAACTACTTAGGTCCCACTATAATTTTTTTCTTCCACCCAATTTTCCTTCCTTTTCCTATTAAAAAAATCATCAAATCTTAAAAAAAAAAAATACTGTCTTAATCTAATGTGAATTTAACGCAAGCTGACAGGTAAAACTAATTCTAAGGGCAATTTTCTCTGTAAATCAAAAGGTACTCGAAATTTGAAAACTTTCTTGATGAGTGGACGTACGTGAATATTGACTTGTGCTTTTGCAAGTAGCGAAGGAGAAGAAGGAAAATCTTGATTCGGTTTTGATTTGAACAAAAATTCCAAAACTCTTTGTGCTCTTATCTATTATGACCAATTGATACAACTAATTTACAATAAAAATATATTAATAGATATGCTATCTAACAAATAACCTTCATTTTGGCAGTTGCATCACACTTCTTAATCTATATTAATTAACGAAGATAGAATATGATTTTGTAACGAACTAATTAACCTATTGTGATAGGAAAAAGCAATATATATTTTTTAGATAATTTTGTAATATTTGCCTCATTTCTGTTTTTCTTTTTCTATGATTTTATTATCTCAAATTTGTCAATTGGGGATGACATATTTACGTTCTGAAAATAATAAACAAAATTATAATATATCCTACTTAGCCTTGTACTAACTCTAAAGGCCAATAATTCTTTTGCACGAAAGAAGAAGAAAAAAAAAATCTAAAGGCCAATTAGAGAGGAACACTAAAGGCTATTTTTATTGACTAAATGTAGTCCATTCAATTCCCGGCTTAAAAGGAAAACATATCAATTATTCGTGATAGTGCCACAAAATATATTTGTCAAATAATTGATGTAAGCAAAACAACATGCGGGCAAGCAAAAAACTTATGATGTTGTAATTGAAATGCTATAATGCTACCATATTCAATATACTATAAATTGAAATATAGCTTTTAAATCTCCCTTCCAAAAAAAGAAAAAAAGAAAAAAGATAGAAACGCATCTTTTTAAATAGAAGATTCTTACTTCAAAACCATCTTCTAAGAATGTTTTCATAGAACAGTGTTATTTATAACGATATATATATACATGTAACTTATATTAAAATGTTTTTTTTTAAGGAAATATAGATCATAATTGAGTTTAAATTTAAACCATAAATTCAAGATTTTGGAGAAAGAAAACATTATAGGAAAAAATACAAGTTTAAAAAGTTGTTAAAAAACAAGGTGTGAAACGGCTAGCTTGATGCATTTGGCCTCACCAAATAAGACAAGGTAAATAATGATAGGGAAATTGTAATAAATAGGCCAATTGTTTAAGTCAATAAAAGTAAATAGCATATTTACTTAACTTAGAAAATAAATAGCAATTTTGATTTAAGAGTCATGTAATTTTATAATTATATCCATATTTCTTTCTAGATTTTATTTCTTTCTCTTTCCTTTTCTTTCTCGTTTCCTTTCCCTTTCTTTCTCGTTTCCTTTCCCTTTCTTTTTCTTCTGCAAACTTTTGTTAGGGACTAAACTTCTCGTTTTTGTTTTTATGAGAAATTATCTGCTTGTTTCTTGAAAGAATTTTGGGTAGAGAATTGGTAAATCAATGATTTACACACGTAAATAAATGATTTACCAGTAAAATTTTAAAGCTATCTGCTTGTTTCTTGAGAAAATTCTAGGTGTAGAATTGGTAAATCAATGATTTACCAGTAAAATTTTAAAGCTATCTGCTTGTTTCTTGAGAAAATTCTGAGTGCAGAATTAGTAAATCAATGATTTACACACGTAAATAAATGATTTACCAAGTAAAAAATGATTTCTACATAAATTTATCAAGATTTATACATAAGGGGTATTTTTGAAATTTTAGTTATAATAAATCATTATTTACCAAAAATATGTTATTTATTAAAAGTCCAAACTTTTCTGTTATTTATTTTTATTGAATTTTAATTTTGACCTATTTCTCTCCTTCTCCCATAATTATACAAAAAGTTTATTTTAAGGATCTCATTTTAAGATATATCTATTTATTTAAATTATCATATAAATATCTATTTTTAAATAAATAAGTGTCACAATACCAATTTTGACTTTATTCTTCTTTTATTTAGATTCTTTTGTTTTTCGACCATAGTGATTTTTTTTTTAACAACTCATCGTTACTTTTTATAAAATTAAATCAGTTTTAGTTTCAATCTTAAACATAAAACACAAACTTAAAAGCTTTTTGATTTTAATCTTAACAACATCAAAAGATTTATGACAAATGAAAAATATTTACTACAAAAATAATGCCTTAGATCAAAAAATTAAATACATCACAAAAATTATTTATAATAAAGATTAATAAAAAAAATTTAAATAATGAAATTATACCAACACAAAATATTCAAGTATTTTTAATAATAAATTCATTTAAAAAACTTATTATTTATGACGATTATTAAAAATCACACATCGACAAAATTCTATTGGTAATTATATTGACTTACACTTTTTATAAACAAAAAAAAACCATAAAATTCTTTATAAAAAAAGACTTATTATTTATACCAATCACTAAAAAATCCAAAAAAATATATTGGATCTATATACCTCAACAAAAAAATTAAGATTAACACAATAAATGTTTTGAATTCTTTACAAAAATACCATATTATTTATACGAATTATTACAAATGAAATCGAAGATATCTTTGTGAGAAAGACTAATTTTTGTAAAACCATATCATACCTTATTTATAATAAACAAAGTCACAACTACCTTTTATATAAAATGTTATTATCAAAAACAACACGTCCATATAATTTCTTTATTTGTTAACAACTATTAAGTCTATGTGAAAGGCAAAGTTGCCATTATAAGTAAATAATATATATATACCAACTCAAAAGAAAAAATAAATATATATATCTCCAATTTGAACATTTGAACATGTATATAAATAATCCAATAATAAGAAGGGGGACACCCAACAAGCTTAAAAGTGGTCCAAACGAGTTGAACCTGTTAAATATTATTATTAAAACAATGTTTTTTTTCCTGCCGATTAAAGGGAAGTAGTATTATTTTATCCATTTTTTTAATAACAGAGAAAGATAACAATCATAGACAAGGTCAAGTTATTACAAAATGTGATAAATTTTAAATTATGCCATATTCTAAACCCCATTAGTGGGGGCTTCTTGTGCAGAAACCGTGGATACATTACTTTAGAGCAAAGCAAAAATCTCCATTGCGTGAGAATTTTGTCCTGCCATAACTATGAGAATCCGAAGCCCTCTAGACCCAAAAAAATGTTAGTGGGGAATTTTACACCACATAAGAAAGTATCACAAAGAGATCAAATAAAATGCTCAAGCACTACTTCTACATAGACTACACTTGGAAGTTTAAAATAGTTCCCCAACAAGAATCCACCTTTCTCTCTGATAGACAACTATATAAAAATCCCATAAATGTTGATCAAGTTTGTTCACTTACAAGCCTACACGGTTGTAGTACATACCAAATTTCAAACTAAAACGTAACAAGTGGCTAAATTTAGTAAAGGATGTTGGATTGGGCTCCGGTTTTGCTTGGTTGGTTGTTGTTCATACTGCTCTCCCCTGGCCTCCTCTTCCAGCTACCCGGCAACGCCCGCCCTGTCCAATTCGGCAGCTTCACCACCAATGGCAAAGCCATTTTTGTCCACGCGATCATCTTCTTCGTCGTCTTCACCATCCTCGTGTTGGCAGTCGGCATCCACATCTTCACAGGTCGATGATCGTGATATTTCACTGTTAATTATGTATATCTATATATATATTTATATATAAAATGTTTTCTTTGGTTTGAGCTTTATTCTTTGAGTTGTTTTTATGTGTTCTTATAACTTGTGTTCGCTTTCTGTGTGATTGTTTTATGGCTTTGGTTCAAAATTTTGGCATGGCATTGTAGACCTGCCAAATATTACTACAGGCTTTTGTTGTTCATTTCAAAATGTAGTGTAAAACTTTCTGAAAACGTGTAAGGCTGAATTCTCGACAAGGGAAGCTTGCACATCACAGAATAATTGATTAATTCGGCGTTGTAATTATAAAAACTAGAGAAAATTGCAAGAACAACGCTTTAAATAGGCATGTTTTTGTTATATATCATTTCTTAATGCTAGTTTGGATATATTTCTACTTATCAAAGTGCTCCCACTAACACAATCCAACCTCTTATTTATTGTACACGGAAAATATTTATGGGCTCTGGAGACTCTACGTGGTTCTTCGGAGCTCAACAATAACACCGGTTTTAAATAGAAAGAAAGAGTTAGATAGTATAAAATTTAAAAGAGTAAAATATAACGGATTTTAAAATATTTGAAGTAAATTAAATAATTACTAATGAATAGTTTTTTCACTTTAAATATTTTAAATTATGTTATTTACCTTCAAAATTTTATTAAAAAATACTACTATTTTTTTCCTTTTCTTTCGTTTTATTATTATTATTATTATTATTTTGGTTGAAGTTGACCTGCATTTACATATATACTGGCAATGCAAAAGGAAGAGGAATTTCTAGCAAATGGGTGAAAGAGAAAAATACGTAAAAAACAAGGGAGAATAAAAATAAATAGATCAAAAGTTTTGATTTGATAATAAATAACAGATTCAAATATAAATTCGAATTTATATATTTAAAATCTGAAAAATACCATTTAACAATTTATACTATAAATATATTATTTACATTCAATTTATACAAAATTTACATTATAAATACATTCAATTTATAATCAATTTAAATCATATACCAAATCAAACAACCCTAACCCTAACCCTAACCCTAAACTAACTCCACCGCTAGATCGAACATTGACAATAACTAAGTCAAAAAGCTTAAGGCCAACCACGGCGATAACAATTCTGGTGACAACAAGATCGAGTTTGTCGATGAAGAAATCTCCCTAATGGTTGGAGCTTCGTGATTTTGGATATCACCTCATAATGGAGGATCTACCAATCTCAGCCTTGCAATCACGATCACGATGACGATGATGGTGGCTGGGAATTGGAGGATATCGTGGTCGGAGAAGACAACAATGATTAACGATCTTCATGAAGGTCCACTCTAGTTGGCCGTTGACGATGGATGCTTTCGGCGAAGAATAGAGAGAGAATTTTGTCAAGTGTGAGGAGAGTAAAGAGACAGAGAAATGGAAGAGAGAAAGTGTGGTGGGGGGCGGGGGCAGTGAGGAAATAGGAAGAAGAGAGAGAGTGTGAAGGTGGGGATGTGTGAGAGAGAAGGATAAAAATGATGCATCATTAATTTATAAAATTTGATTATACTTTTTATTTTTAATGTTTTTAAATTATGTCATTTACTTTTAGTTGACTAAATATTTGATATAATTAAAAAAATGGAAAAGGAGGTAAATAGGCCAAAAATTGACTTCAATAAAAATTAATCGCAAAAAAGAATTGGGTGCTTTTAAATAGTATTACTTTGATAAATCATAATTTACATATAATCGAAATTCCTAAAATACCCTTCATTCAAAAATTCTAAACTATTTCCCCAAATCTCAGCCTCTATTTCACAGTTTGGCTTCCTTCCGAGAAAAAAAAATCGAGAAAATCCGAGAAAAAAAAGCAAAAAATTGGTGATCCTTTCCGAGAAAATCTCATTCCTGTTGGTGACTACTCTGTCAATAATTTCATAGTCACTTTCTCAACAAAATCTCCTCCATGTTGCGGCATCAACGATTTCAAAGTATTTCTCCTTCCAGTCGGCGATTTCTCCATCATTGATTTGAAAGTCAGTTTCTCAAGAAAATCTCCTTCTAGTCAGCGATTACTTTGTCAACAATTTTAGAGTCATTTTCTTGAGAAAATCAGAACATCACTCCAGAAATCCAAATCTCTAAATTTAAAGGTACACCTTCAAAAATCATAATTATTAGCAATTTTCTTAATATCCTAATATTCCTTAAATCAAATTTCCCATTAATACAAAAAGATTTTCATAAACAAAATTAATCAAATAAAAATATCATCAATTATGGTTCACAAAAATTTTTATGGTTGTCGATAGTAAATTTGATTTACTAATGTTCTTAACTAATAATTTCTCCAATTTATGTACTTTATTTTCTTAGTTTAAATATTTTCCTAACATTTGCATGGTTAGACAAATAGCATATAGTTTGTCTTATTTTTGTTTTTATATTTTATCTACTTAATTTGCCCCATTTTTCGATCAAGCAAATTAGCTTATTATGTTATTTGATCAGTTGTATTTGAAAAGCTACTATGTTTATAATCATTTAATCATTTGTATTTTATGCTCATACTATTGTATTTCTATTATGATTTGAATTGTAAATGCTAATTAAAATAAATAATTTATGAAACAAAAATGACAACATAAAAAAAAAAACCCGAATAAGCCAGATGAAGGATCAACATCAAAATAACTGAAAAAGAAAGACAAGATCATCAGAAAAAGACCAACAGAGACCAGGAAGGAATGATGAAAAATAAAATTCCTACAAATGATGGATCAAAAAGCAAGAAAACTAAGGATAAAGCAAAAAAGAAATACAACACTAATACAATTATGATAAGTTACAAAAAAACTATTTCATCAACTTCTAAATTGGTAATCAAATCTTTCTTTTAGACTATACATATTTTATGAAAAAAGATAAATTATTGATTTACTTAGCAAAATATTCATTTACGTAAATTATGTTTTATTTTTACTATAAATGCAGGATTATAATTACATACAAAGCCTAATAAACTAGGATCTTAATAAATAAATAACAATCATTATAAAATCAAGACAATTGATACAATACGAGAGTCATTGATAGAAACACAGTTGAAAATATTCAGAGATGGGCCGTTTGAGAATCTATACTACTAGAAATTAACAACATTTCCAGTGAAACTAACATGGTAACTGATTTACAGACAATGCAAACATAATGATGAGTCAGCTTTTGCATTCAATTTTGCTAGAAAAAAAGTGATATTTGATCTACAACAATTTGCACAAATTACAGGCTTAAACTGCAGGAAAAAGCCACTAAAAAGACTGAGTCAAACACTAAAAAAGAATGTAATCCAAACTGTTTAAAAAAAAAAATCTATAAAAATGTCAAATATCATGTGGATTTTTGCGAAAGAACAACAACAATTGAGAAAGAAGACCTCAAATGTAGATGTAGTAAGACTTGCACACCTGTTTGCATAACCAGATTTGTTGTGTCGAACATAGAGAAATGAACATCAGCAGTGAATATATCTCGTTGGTTCATGACGATGAATTGATGAATGCACATAATTGGGGTAAAGTTTCCTTTGATGCAACACTTAACTCATTTCACAATGTCACAACAAGCACAGTTGATCATGGGTTTGTTTTAAAAGGTTTCTCATCTACAGTTATTATATGAGCGTTTGAAATCTTGCAATTTCTCAAAAAAGATAATTTTATTATATATGAGAACCCATATATACTGTCAAGAATATTAAACTGGTATTTTCTGAAAATTCCTAGCTGGAGTAATATGGTGCTTGCTTTTGAATTCTTGCAACAAGTAAGAACTCTTTCATGTATTCTCACTCATTTCATGAATTTATTGAACTTTATTTGTATTTTTTGGACAAATAGAAAACCATTTTAATGTAAATTGAATTTATGCTGCATGTATACCATTGGTAAATCAAAATATTAAACGGTAAAAAATTGATTACCATTGCACCTATAAATTAATGAGTACCTTACTACTTATTTATTTGAATTCTATATTTAATTTAGTTATAGATATTTGTTTTTCATTATTATTTGATTATCTATTTATTTTAAAAATTAAGAAAAATGAAGTTTGTATGATTGAATTGAGTACAACTCTGATTATATATATATTAAAACAATAATTTATCTACATTATTATTAGTATGTGAACATTTATGATTTAATTATGTAATTAAAATGTTTACAAGAACTTGTTTTACTTAGACAAGAGGAAGTAAAAGATATTACCATATCTAAAGAAGAAGAAAAACAAGAATACATGATTTTATTATGCAATAAAAACATAAAAGATGAAAGAGAAGTTGGAATACAAAATCCACCCCTACACCCCACTGAGAAACCAAAGAAATGAATCTAATGACATTATTGTATAGTTAATTAATATTAAGCAAAACCAACAGTAAATAAAAATTGATTTGCCATGCTTAAAGAACACAATGATAAGTGTTCTAAAGTAAGTCAACAAAATGCATACCAAAATGTTCTACACTACAAAAGATGTAGAAGCTGCAGTAGCCTTTGGAAATGATGAGAATGACCAAGATTTACACAATGACCAGATTCCCATGAAATCTGAAAATAGAGAACCTAGAGCAGAAAGACAAGAACAAAAATGGCAAAGAAAAAGAAGAAACCTTCAATAAAACTGTAACAGATTTTCAACCAGAATCATTGGAAACACAACATAACACAGTACCAGAAGATGATAACCAGCTAGATCCTGAAGATAAAACCTAGCATAACACTATACAAGCATCTGAAGAAGGAGATAAACAATCTTGAATAATTCATTTGAAGGGTTAATGGACAAAGAAAAAACTGAAAAAGCAACTGGAAAAACTTTGCTATCTGAAGAAACCCAACATGAAGAAGAAACAAACCAAGATGAAAAACAAGGGTAAACAATCTTGAATAATTCATTTGACAGGTTAATATGGACATCGATAGTGATAACATTATTAAGATGGCTATAAGCACAGAACAGGTAACAAACTAAGTAAAACCAGACAAACAACAATAATGTAAATATGTTTTTATGATTGTAGAAATTCTTAATTAGATTGTTTATTAAAAACAGATTAACAAACGAAAATAACTAATTCTATGATTTTAGAAAATAACTGAGTTTACCTTGTAAATTTCATATTTTGAAATTAGTAAATGTATAATTAAGTTTGTAAACAGGATATTCAGATTATAATTTCATAACAAACAAAACTAATTTTTAAATTAAATATCTAGATATCAATCTATCAATAGGAAGTTAAAGAATGTATTAAAGCTTATACGCAAAGCTTGACACCAGAGGTAAATACAAAAAATTATATTATCCTAATAATTGTTCTCAATATTTATTAATGTCACATTCCAAAAATATGTATTGCAAGAAAAAAGCATGTCCCAGAAAGAAGAGGATCAGCAACAAGATTACAAAAAACCAAAAAGGGTAAAAATCACAAAACTTTATCTATTGCATATGTGTAAAATTTTAAATATATGAAAACTGATCATAGTTTACAAATACAGAATGAGAAAATAAATAATCAGAAAGATAAAATGAAGTATACAAAAGAAAAAATAGGGAAACAGGTTTGGGAAAAAGCTGTTGAGGAAGATGGAATAGGAAAAAGAAAAACAAAACAAGGAAAACATCTTTATAGTCTATTTATAGATAAATTTAGTTTTGTAGCTGAAGAACAACAGAAGAAGAAAACAAAAAGAAAGGAAAACGACAAGTGGATGAAACAGTACCCTCCTTTATTTTGTATCTGATTCACAGGATCTACTACATCTAAGTAGTCAAAGTACAAACAACAATAAATTAACCCCAAAAGAGAGGAAATGGAATGATATCAAGCCACTGTCCATTTGGGACCCTCGAGAATCACATCTCAAACATTTCTGATGTTTTGGTTATGTTACTAACTAGAACGACTTTTTGATAATATCTAATATATGGACAATAATATTATAATAGGTATGCTATAGTGTCTAGTGCATAACCTTAATATCTTCAAGTTTTGTTAACATTTTGGGTTCATATACTATTTTGATACTATTAACCTTGGCTGATTGACAATATTTGTTCATATTTTGTACTACCAAACATCTCTGTCGTGACATGATGGAAAAAAATTTACTATTTCATATTAATGAATATGATGAAAAAGGGGCAAATAGCCTTTTTATTAAGAAACAAAACTTTAGAAGGATATATTGTTATTATTTTACTATATTTAGTATATTGGTAAATTAATGATAAATGAAATATTTACAATTAAAATCAATGGTAAATGAAATATTTACTCTGGTAAATCAAGTATTTATACTATATTTGTATAATAAAAAAAGCATCAAAAAAAGGATAAAGGTTTAACCATAATATTAAAAAATAAAAAACTTAAGAAACTTCTCATCCTCCCTCTGTCACAAAATACAGTCAATCCTTTTGTTAGTTTAGTTGTTATATTGTGTCTTGAGTATATCAATATTATATGACCATTGGTAAATAAATGGTAAATCAATGATAAATAAAATATTTACTCTGGTAAATCAAGTATTTATATTATATTTGCATAATATAAAAAGCATCCAAAAAATAATAAAGGTTTAATCAATGTATTAAAGAAAAAAACCGTAAAAGCCTTCTCATCTTCCTTCTGTCATAAAATATAGTTAGTCCTTTTTCTTGGTTTAGTTGTTATATTATGTTTTGAGTAAATTAATAATAAATGAAAGATTTACAATTAATAAAATAATAGTAAATGAAAGATTTACGATTAGTAAAACAATAATAAATGAAAGATTTACAATTAAAATGATTATAATTTAGCATAGCACAAAACAAATAGATTTTAAAAAGATAAAATGTACACTAGTAAATCAATAATAAATGAAAAATTTACTAATGGTAAATCAATGTTTACAATTTAACATTTCCATAAAATGATAAATGAAAAATTTTAAACTAAGATTTACCATTAATAAGTCAATATTCCTAAACAAAAGCATATCAAAAGTTTAAAAAAAAAAACTCGAACAACATTAATAAAATCATATAAATGTTTTAAAATAATGTACTTAAATCAAATCAACAAATCTTTAAGTATATGAACAAAAAATGAAATGTACTATAAAACATAAAAACACCAAAAAAATCTTATGAGTATCCTTTGATACGAAATATAAAATCCAAACTCAAATGTTTTAATGTATGTACAATTAAAACTAAAAAAAAAAAAAAAACTAACTTATCAATCAATTGTGAGGTTGTGAACAACGCCCCAACTTGGAAGATGGACCCATCACAAATGGCATTCTCTCATATGTTTTCTTGTTGTGTCCATGTTGTTGATAACAGCTACATTTCATAGGCTTCTTCCGCCTATAGATGAAATTTTTTTTTTGGCCTCCCAATAGTAAGCTTAACATCTAGTAGAAATACTTGAATATTCTCAATATCGTCTGAAACCTCCCAATGTGATTTGTCAGCCACCAGAAAAACAATACCTTCATAGGTTATCATATAAGTTGAATTTGTATAATAGCGAGACACAACTTCTGAAGCTTTTATATTCTTCTTTCATAATGTAGCTATAGTATAACAACAAGAGAAATCATCGCACTACCAAACACGACAAAAACAAGTCCTAACAAATAAATCTACCACCTCATTTATGCCTCATCAACAATATGATACTTATCAATATTAATAGGATTAACCTAAAACAATTTAACATCATAAGAATTAGAAAATACAGTTTACAAAAATGTCACATATAGAAATGAAAAACAAAAAGAAACTGGAGCGCAAAAAAAAGTTATTTAGATTAATTTACAAGTGAAAACAAAACCCAAATAAACAATATGGATGCTATAAAAATTTATATAGAAAACTAATCAAAAACAAATCCCAGAATTAGAATTAAAGGGGAAAAAAAACAATAAATTTGAAAAAGAGAAAAGTAACGATAAAGGAAATTTACCTCCATCGAATGAGCTTTATTTTCCCTATCGGACAAGCATTGATAAATCCAAGGTGTTAAATAAGTAAAAGTTCTCCTTACTTCATTTCTCTGCTCAAAAAACTACATCTGAAGTAAACTTTTAAAAAATTTGACAAGAACAACAATTTGATATTCTCTCACATCCAACAAAATAGTATTGATAATTTCTGATATATTGGTTATTATTATATCGTATCTCTTTTTTACAAACTGAGATCTAGCCCATTTCTCAAACCCAGCATCTAAGAGATATCTCCTTATTCCTGGCTTAATTCTATCTATTTGGCGCATATAATACTCAAAGTCCTTAATGCGATATACATTTGCACATTTATAAAAAAGGCCATCTATATTTGCGCTGGAGTACTTAACATTCAAGTTCCTCAACAAGTGTTGCATGCAAAAACCATGAATGACATTGAAAAAAAAAATTACACCGATCAAAAACAATAACAAACTCCTCATGATCACCAATAGCTTTCTTCAACTTCCGGAAAACCATTCCCATGACAAATCATTTTCAGAGTCAACTATTATGAAACCTAACAGGAAAATATGATTATTCCCATCTAACATAAAAAAAAGGGCAATGTCTCAGTAAATTGACTCTTCAAAAAGTTACCATCAATAAAAATTACTAGCCTATACTGATGTAAATCTTGAATTGATGCTCCAAAGCATATAAAACAAAAAAAAACAAAAATTTGCTCTCAGTAGTAAGTTGATAAGCTGTAAATGATCTTATAGAACACAAATTTAAAAAACAAAGGAATATTTACAATTAGTTTATAAAATAAAAATTTACACTTACAAATGACAAAAAACATTCTACTGCAAATAGTAGATTAATTCATTTACTAGGTAAATCATTAATTTACCATGAAAGTTTACAATTAAAGATAAGAAAAAAACATTCTGGTGCGATGTTAAACACTTTATTTATATAATAAATCAACAATTTACCAACTGACATGTATTAAACTAGATGAAAAAAATACAAATTCAAAATTAAACAAACCTAGATTTTTCTACTTCAAAACATCACAAAAAGCAGGAATGGATACATATAATTCTGCCACAGTACCCCTTAAAGCTTTCAAAGCAAAATTCTTAGCAATTCGTACTTTGTAGTAACTAATTCAAACACCATGTTTACCGCACATTAATGACATAACATCTTTTGAATGAGCAATATTGGCTAGACCTCTACTAAAATCACCTAAAATAAACTTGCTAATAATATAGCTTGTAGCATGTCGATGCTCATTATGAGAGACAGCAATTGTACAAGTATGTTCAGACGCATACTTACGAATAAATCACAAATTACTCCCAAAAATTTTCAAAGCACACATCATCCATGAACAGTCATACCATACTCCTTGCAACGCAGTATATAATATTTATCATTTGACCTATTAATCAAAAACTCAAAATTCTTCAGAATAGTAATTGAATGCATAACTTTTGTCAATGTTGGCTTATTCAAGAAATGGTTACCTTTCTTAATTTCAATACATTTTGACAACTTATCAATATCAACATCTTTAATGACCACATGATCCATTAAACTCTCTATATCTTCCTCAGCATCTGAACAAGTTGCATTGGAAGATGAAGCTGCTGAATGGCATTTCCTTTAACAATAGAGGAAGAAGCAACCAGACCATCCATAACATCAACACCCAAAGAGAATGTCTTAACTCCTTTGTCATTTCGCATTAGATTAACAAATCAAATCAAATCTCGATCACTTTTCAACTTAATAAACTTCTTAATAGTCTTCTCAAAATCATTGCCAATGACAAAATGAATCAAAGTAACATCCGAAATGAAACCAAACATATATAGATGACACTCTTCAACAACTAGTTTTGCTAATTCATCTATTCTAACATTAAAAGGAACTAAAATCAACTAGAATGAAAAATCAATGTATAAATCCCCAAGAACCCATATCCCTCTATTAGTAACAATGATAGAAATTTGGTCCACAGAAGTTTCATCTATTCCTATTACAAAAAAAAAAACATATACACAAATCAAATATGAACATTATAAAACAACAGCATTTACCAAAAAGACAACAACAAAAAATAATAATAAAAGAGAATCTGGGAGATAAATTCTTATGTGATTGACACACAAATAAAATAATAAACAAGACATACCAAAAAAAAAAACAAAGAAAAGAAATACTCCACTGAAAAAGTACGAATTACGAAACAGCTAAAAAAAAAAACTGAAACTAGTAACAGAATAACTAAAACTATTCAAATCAGTACCAAACTTGTAGAAAAGAACCACATAGAGCAAAACATTAATCAATTACGAAAGAAAACCAAAAAACCGAAAAACGCAGATCAAAAAGTAAAAAACAAAAAGTGTAAGAATAATCATCTAAGAAAAAGCAAAGAAACAACGAGAAAACGCAAGAAATAGAAAACTAACACAAGACAAAAGCATCATAATTAATGAAAATAAAAGGAAGCAATTCACAGAACAATATTAACTAAAAATACCTGAAAATTGCCAAAAAATGTGAAAAAAAAATCCCCAAGTAGCGCTGACAAACCCAAAAGATCAAACAAAATCTTAAAATCGAATAAAGAAAATTCAGCCAAACTAACAAAATTACATAATCACAAAACGTATATGATTTAATCAATAATTCCACAAAAACAACTCGAGAATTACAGAATCTAGAGAGAGAAATAAAGCAATCACTAGCTTTGAGGAAAAGAGAAAATGTAAAACAGAAAATGAATAAAGAGAGAGAAAGTAAAAGCGAGAAAAAGACATGGGAAAAACAAAAATGAACGAACAAAGACAAATAAGAGAGAGAAAAAGAAGAAAGAGAGAAAAAAATAAGAAACTAGGCAAAATTATATTTCAAAAATAAATTAGAAAAATTACATATCTTAAAATTTCATTATAACATTTTTAATAATTTTAAAATCTACTATTTACTTCCAAAATCATCTAAAAAATACCTATTTATTATAATTTGTCTTTAAAAAATAATTGTTAACTAGTTTGGGCCACAAAGGAGAGCCATGTCGCATCCTACGCGAGTAGGTGTGGGCCTCCCCTTTCCCTAAAGCCCTTGTACACCGTCCACAAAGTCAAGTCAGGTCATAAAATGAAAGGATGTAGGCCTCCTCTTTCTCTAAAGCCCTCCCATACCGTCCACAAAGATCAAGTAAGGTCATAAAAAGACAGGATGTAGACCTTCTTTTTCTCTAAAGCCCTTTTATACTGTCCACAAAGAACAATTAAGGTCATAAAACGACAGCTCCTTTTCACTCCAGTGGATCAAAACCGAATTGACCAATCTAGGACACTGATGTTTTAGCATGTGTATCCCATCTCTAAAAAATATATATGTACACACATATATATATATATATGAAAAAGAAAGATGAGAGAAAATAATTATGAATCATTTAGGAGGCGTTTGTTTTTGTTCTTGAGAATGATTTTCCATTTTCAAAAACACAGAAAATGAAAACGGTTTCAAAATAGCGTTTGTTTATTTAATGTTTTCAAAACCATTTTGAAAATACCGTTTTCAACTATGTTGTTTTTTTGGGTTTTTTTGAAAACGAAAAAAAGTTGTTTTCACTTTTTGTTTTCATTTTCAAAAAATATTGTGTTTTTTAGATTTTTTGAAAATGAAATGAGTTTTGAAAAAATATAACCAAATAAAGTTTCATTTTTATGTTTTTCAAAATATACATTCAAAAAACATAACCAAACACAGTTTCAGAAATGATCTTAACACAGTTTTCAAAACATTCTCATTTTCAATTTTTTTGAAAACAGAAAACATTTCAAAAACAATACCAAACACCACCTTAGTATTCAGTTTTTACTTGATCAACGAATGTTTATTTTAAAATTTTACTTTACATAACACGGAAGTGCTTCTAGTTTTTGATCATTTCATCCACTATAGATCTTGTATTTTATACAGATCTTGATTAGATTTAAAGTTTTAAAAAACACATATTTGGTTACAGATACTCTACCATTAAAAAATCTGATTCGAAATTAATCTCTCTCTAAAATGTTTTTCAATTTCTTATTATATGCATCAAATAGATCTAAATAATTGAACTTAATAATGGAGCGCGTTCCACTGTCTTATAATTACTCAACCGAGTCAACTCATTTAACATTTTCCTATTCTTCTTCTGTACATGTACCAAAAATTTTCTTATAACGTATTTCTTTCCTAACCACCCCTAGAGAAAATAGACCAAAAGAAGTAATAAAAAATAAGACTTGGCACGTTACATTTGAGAAGATCGGGACCGTCCAACGTGAGACCAGCGACGTTGACACGTTCAGCCATGCACTGTGCGTCACTTGTCACGAGAAATGTCTAGTTTTTAATGCTGCTTTGTCCATTTGTGCTCTCCCCCAAAAAACAAAGTAAATCTCATAATCTCACCCACTCTACCCACCATTTCAAAACAGCTCAGAGACAACCAGTTTCTCCTCTCTCTCTCTCTCTCTCTCTCTTACTTTCTCTCTCTAAAAAACCAAAAAAGGAGATATCTGAGAATGGCGGATTGGGCGCCGGTGATAATAGCGATGGTGCTGTTCGTGCTGCTGAGCCCGGGGCTGCTGTTTCAGATACCGGCGAAAGGGGGGAGAGTGGTGGAGTTCGGGAACATGCAGACAAGTGGCGCAGCCATATTCGTCCACTCCATCATCTTCTTCGGCCTCCTCACCATCTTCCTCGTCGCCCTTGACGTTCACATCTACGCTGGGTGATTCTCGTCTCTAACTCTATATCACCCTCTTTCCTAATTCCTCTCTTTTGTTTTTTTTTTTTTTTTTTTACTTATGGCGGTAGTTTGTTTTTGTAAAACCTAGTTGAATCAAATCAAATTATATCAAATGTACCTTGTATTTGTTTTTCTTTTTTATTTATTTTTTGTACTTAGAAGTGTTGGTTTGAATTTTATTTTATTTATTTTAGTTGTGTATGGTCCAGTGACTGTGACTGTATTCACATCTTGTATTTATGTTAATTGGCTGCTTTCTAAAGCGAATCATGAATTGTTTTATTGCTGTATTTACTAGTAAATGTGTTGTTTTTTTTTTTTAATTTAATTACTAATGTGAAATTGGGGGGTAGGAGAAATGCTACGGGCGTAAGGGCCCTTTTGGAACATAGATTGGTGTTGGAGTTTTAGAAATGTTATAGTTGAAAATGAGTTGAGTTTTAAAAATGTGTAAGGGATTTAGAATGGATGATTGAGTTTTAAAAAAACTGTAATAATTTATAATATATTTGATAAAAATATTAATATATATTTATTATATTATATAACTAAAAAAATATTTTATTTTAATATAAAGTAAATAAATTACGGGTTCTTAGAATTTGGATTTTTTGAAAATGAAAATAATAATTTAAAAGTGAATTATAAAATTAATTTATTTTTAGATAAATGACAAAAGAAAAAAGAAAAAAAAAAAGGTAAAACTTTGGAGTTATTGTCAACAGCCCCTGAATCATATTGTTCAGGATGGGAAAGTATAATATATGTTCTTGTATGCATGATCTGTGGCATGAATTAAACCCAAAAAAAAAAAAAAAAGCCTGAGCAAAATGTGTAGGATAACTTAGGGGGTGTTTGGGGATGTTTTGAGACAAAATTTTTGAGTTAGAAAAAAGTTATTTTGGAAAATGTGTTTGGAGAAAAAAATTGTTTAAAATGAAAAAATATAAAATTTTCAAAATTGTTTTAGAAAAAAAATATCAATATAGATATTATTTTATTCCTCTCAAAATTCTATATAATTTTAAAAAAAAAAACATCTCATTTGAACTTGTATACACAAAATTATGGAATTTTAAAGTTTTGAGTGCATTATAACATTTTGAAGATATGAATAATAAAAAGTGATCAAGTGTTGGAAAAAAAATTGGTTATGGAGCCAAGTCTCAAAAGGGGCCTAAGAAATAAAGGTAGCACTTAGTATTATTTTTGAAATATTTTTTATTTTAAAAAAATAAAAATGAAAATATTTTAAAAATTGTATTGAGATTATTTTTGAAATTGTATTTGGTTATATATTCTGAGTGTATAATTTGAGAAATATAAAAATGAAATTTTTTTTGGTTACATTTTTAAAAAATTCATTTCATAAGTGAGTATTTTATAAAAATATATTTATATTTAATTTAAAAAATAACAAAAAATAAATTATTTGTCATAATTAAAAAAAAAAAAACCTTTGGTACTGGGTTTTGCAAGGAAGAGTATGAGTGGAAAACATTGATAATCTGAACACTAAGTGGCGATAATCGTGAGATTTGGATCACAAGTCGATGATCGTTGTTGTGAGTTAGTCATCGTTGTCGTGAGGAGGTTGTCGCTAGTATGTGGTTATCGTCTTTTGTTGTAGATGGAGACCATCGTCGGACATGATCATCATTATCGATACTGCACAGACAAAGAAAGAGAGAGGAAAGAAAAGGAGAAATAAAAACAAAAAAGAAACAACTTTTTTTTTTCGTTTTCAGAAAACCCAAAAAACAACATAATTAAAAACAGTGTTTTCAAAATGATTTGAAAATATTAAATAAATAAACGTTATTTTGAAATTATTTTCATTTTTTATATTTTTAAAAATAAAAACAAACACCCCTAAAGATTTTCTCTTCTAACGTTTAATTATGTATTTGTATATTTTTCTCCTTTTAAAGAGAAAAGTATCTTATACAAATTTAATAATCCTTGTTTTAATATAATGTAAAACTTTAATATTAGATACAAATCAAATATTAATAAAATTAAAATTTGTATCATATTAATTAATAATAAAAATTTTGTATCATATTTTTAATAGATGAAAAAGATATGGCAACTAAGATTTTATGTCAGATGTTTTGAGGAGTATCTATATATATATTTAGGAACATATCAATTAATTTCAGCAGAAAAAAGAACATATCAATTAAATATTTTGAGGAGTATCAACGTATCTACAGGGTTTGTCTTTGTATTCTCGTTCTGAAGCAATATATAGAAAAATTCGAAAAAAGAAGATAAATATTGAAAAGATGGGCCCCACTAGTAAACTTTATTGTACAGTTTGAATTGCAATTTCAACCATTCTAAACACTGTTTCAAACAAAATCGAACGGCCACTCCGCTGATTAAATGTTTCAGTTCAAATGGAAGTAGTCCAAATTATAAAGAATTTGGACATGTGTTTTGATGTTATGTTTAAAATGAGAAGTAAATTAAAAAAATATTATATTATATTTCTCATTTTATATGTTATAAACAAAGACGGTTCGAAATTCAAAAAATTATAAATAAATAAATATGTTATTTTTATTATATTATTATGAAAGTATGTTAAGATTCTAAAAGAAATAAAAAAATTAAAAATTGATCCTTGTTTGTAAAAATACGTATTCTCACTTCTTCTACTAGTGGTTTACTTTGCTTGAAAGGATATGAAAAATAAGTAGTGATTTTCTTTTCACTTTGACCATATGTTTACTTGTAAACTTAAGATTATTTGGGGATGTTTTAGAGACACGTTTTAGGTATTTTTTTTGGTATTTTTTAATTTTATAATTATTTTTTATTATTTATATTTTTAAGACTCTAAATTAAACTCAAACTAGTGGTGAACAAAAAACTTGACTACCTGACAAACTCAATTAACCGATTCAATCCGACCCATTATAACTCGAACCTAACTAACACGATCAAGATATCAACCCAACCATGAGTATTAATTATGTGGATTTAGGTTGAGGTTTTTAAAACCCAATTTAACCCAAATCCACAAAATATATTTATATGTAAAAATAAATATTTTTCATAACTCATAATATATAGTATTTATTTTATATTTTATATTAATTATTTGACAACCTGTTATATTTTGTATTGTATAAATTTTTATTATAATTTATTTGTTGGTTAACAATTTTTATATTTAAATTTATTTTGCATATATTCTATTTTATATCGGTTCATAGTTTATGAGATAATTTTAGAATTTTATAACACTAACGTTATGTTGAAAGTTGACTTTCTTTTTATATATTTCTTATTTTGAGTTGAATGATTAAATTGGGTGAGCTGATTAACTTGATTGGGTGAGTTAAAAATTTTCAAAAATCTATCAAACTCACCAAATATTCATTCTTAAGTTAAACTTTACAAGTCTATAACTCTGGGTGTACAAGTCTTAATTAAATGATTTTTTAAAATTATATAAAATTTTAAAAGGAACGAAATTGTGGTGACCCGCCCTTCATAGAGATTATACAATACTATTACAGTTAAGTTTCATAGCTAATTGCGATAAATTGTACTTTCATGAGTCGCCGACTAATCCATCTCTCTTTAAAACATGACATTTATGGGGGATTTTTTTTTCATAACGCAAAATATCATGTAAAACATTATCTACTAATCAATTTATTTTCAAGTACAAAGTAATTTACATAATACAGTACTTTCGCAAAATATATATTATTACAAAAGAACTGTTTCTCTTTCCTCTCTTTGTTAACGCTCAGCGGAAAACTCTGGCAGAACCATATCCCTTGGCTTCCCATCCCATTTGACACTTGTTATCCCGTCCGCCATCCAACTATACAAAGCTAGTGAGCTGGTTGCTTACCTGCAACATAAGTAAAAATGGTGAGCTACAGGCTCAGTAAGTTCAAACATACAAGAAATAGAATTTCTATGAATAGTAGTATTCATCATGAATAGTAACTTGACCACAACACAGTATATCAACAGTGCATCAACCACGATGTTAGTACTCTCACAAACTGTCTTATGCTCAATCATGGCATAGTTTCAGTTTTAGGTAATTATCTTTATTTATGTTCTGATTATCTTTATTTATGTTCTGGTTTTGAGCTCATGTTGACCGTATCATATTAGTGCGCATGATTGGGAGCGGTACATTAGTGCTGACCTCCACAGGCTTAATCTCATCATCATAGCCCCGAAGACAAAGTTTACCTCCTCGTATGGAAGGCTGGTATGCCAAAAGTGGTTTCATTACCGACTTTTTAAAGTTATAACCCGGTGACTTCATATTGCCCCGTGATTAGGAATGGTTCACATTTTAATTTCATGTGAGTGAGTTTCATTAACCTCGCTCTAGTGCCCGAAGCACAATTTATTATGTGTCCCATTTTCAATAGTGCCCGTAGCACATTTCGCCTCTCTCTCTATTCTATAATAGTGCCCGTAGCACATAAGTACCTAACTTATAGTTAGTATATCAAAGTTAGCAATAATAATACTACATGTTGCAGACAAGTAAATGTCTGAATTTACCTTATCCGTTTCTTCTCTTTTTCCTTCCTAGATCTTTAATCGCTCTCCTTGTGGGTCAATTTTAGGATTCTACAGACAAAATCTTGTCTGTTAATTTCATTTCGATTTATAACTTTTATTTATTTTTATTAAAAAGCTTAAATAAAACTCATTTATAACTTTTTAGGCTTTATTTATCATTTTCTCCATTTTTCTCAACTTTTACAAAATTACGATTTTGCCTCTATATTTTGATAAAATTACAATTATGCATCTGACGGGATTTTCTCGATCTAGACTGCACTTTTGCCTCTCAGGAACTTTTCTAACTCTTTCTTATTCATTATCGGGTTCTTTTTTATTTTATTTCCATTTTTCACCTTCCCGACCCTCGGGAAGCACTATTCCGACCCTTACGTCAGTTTACTGATTTTCTCTCGTTTCGGAGTCTCAAATGGAAGTTTTACTAGTATTTAAAACGTTCATCTAGACTTTCCGATTTAGGTTTCCGAGGCTTGGATTTTCCGTACCCAACTTGGACCTTTACTTTGTTTCCAAAAAACGCCCCCCCTCGGAGTCGGTTTTTCAGTTCACTCGCGCTTTACATTTTTAAGGGGACGGGTTACTATTTACGAACCACCCCTTAGGTTTCCCTTATTCAATTTTTCAGGTTTCCGACCGACCCTAAACTTTTACTCTCGATCCCCTTTTTACCCCAAATGCTGTTTTTCGAAATTTCGGCAGCATTTCGGCGTAAATTTAAGGCTACCGGCGTTAGGCACGCCTCGAACCATGTGTACCTGCCACGTACCAAAGTCCTATTTTATGTAAAAGTTTCCCAAACTTTTACATAAAAGCTCACACATTTTTCAATTCACATTTTGAACTACAATTCAACAAAAATTCTTTCAATTTTACCCTTAGGTTTAGCCATGGTTTTCATACTCAAAACCTAACCAAAACTTTTCAATCTTTAACTAAATTTTAGACTATTCAAAGGCTATTACCTAGCACATTGTCAATCCATTTTTCATGCATTTTACAATACAATTCTTAGGGTTTTTCAACACACATAACCCACGGCCATTTTAGGGAAAAACATGCACAACATTTTGTTTCATGCTTTCAACCTCATAACCAACATTTCCATAATTCAATGCATGAATTTAACCATTCAAACATCAAGTTAATCATGCAAAAATGTTCGCCAAACCCTAATTACACCACACGGCCATTTTAGGGTTATTAGATACTAAAATTTTTTCAAGCTTTCTAACCATGTAAACCATGCTTTCCTTCAATCCAAAACATGATTTAAAGCATTACAACACTTAAACAACAATGAATCCATCATCAAACACATAGGTAACCCACGGTTTTACCATTGAAAAACCAACCAAAACTTTGTTTTTCTTGAAACAAAATGCATGGTTTTTCTTCTAATCAAATCATTAACAAAACTCAAGCACCAAATCAATCAAAACAAACCACAAAAATTCTTATTCTTCAAGCTAACAACCCACGGATTTTTCAATGAAAAACCAAGAAAAATTTCAAACCAAAGATAGCTACCTTGATTTCTTGCTTCCCTTGACTTCAATGAAGAGTTTGCTACCACTTTTGTGAAGAAAACTTGAAAGATTAGCTTGGTTCTCCTTGGTTGCTCACGATTGCTCTCTTGAAACACTTAGAAAAATTTTTTCTTTGTTTTGGCTTTGAATAAGCTACGGGTTTGTTTTGTTCCAAGTTTGCCGACTTAAGTAACGAAGAAACCAATTAATTTGGTTTCCAACCAATGAAAATTCAACACCTTTCATGCCATTTCTTTCCATATTTTCAAAAAATTAATTTGGCTAATTTTGACCAAATTTAAGCCTTTAGATCAAAAGCATCTTTAATCTTGGCCATTAATGCCACCAACCACCAAATTTTTTATATTAAATAAATGGCTTTATGATGTCATAAATGTAAAGTAAAAATTTTGACTTTGACTTTACTATTTACATTAATTCGACTACTTTTTGACTGATGTCGGTTTGAGCCGAAATTTTCCTGAAATCTCCTGAGGTCTCCTGTGCAGTCAGATCAATTTATACTGCTTCCATTTGATCAAAATCAATCTCGGAAGTTTTTCATCTTTTAGTGCACCATAATGCCCCGGTTAGGTTTTCAATGCCGTTTTTTGCACCGTTTCACCCGTTTCGATTCAGTGAACTTTATCAACACTGAATTCTTGCCCGTCAGTATTGTTAGAACATTTTAATACATTCTACACAATATAAATATATTTATTTTACTCTTTAAATAGTACAAATTGTTATATACATACATTTATACATTTTCTTCTGAGAATGCCAGAATTTCCCAGTTGTCACAGAAATAAAATCCATATTGTAATTTTTTTCCGTATAAATTTTTAAGATTTTATTTATTTATTTTTACTCCAAACAATTTTTGCAAAATATATTTTCTAAAATTCACTTTTTTCCGACCTCCAAAACACATCTTTAAAACCTCACATAAACATGTCTTTAATAATGAGAATTTGGGCTTCACCCAGTTTAAGAAATGAGAGAAATAAATGGCAATCCTTACATTCCCTTGATATTAATACCTTGTTAGAGGAAGAATATCGAATTTATTTATACTCCTAATATATATTTATGTGTTAATGATTGTTTTGTAGTGTAAATGATAATTTAGTAATAATATTGAGAAGATTACCAAACTAAAGTTAGTAAAACCTAGAAAGGGAATTGAATTATTTCTCATTGCACGATCTAATAGACAAGTAAACAATTAAAAAGGAATAGAAAATTTTTTCAACTTTTACTTTATTTTTGGTTTAATTTCCAATCCAAGCATCTTTTTTTAACAATTTGATTGAAAAAAAAAAAAACCTAAAGACATTAATTTTAATATCAACTTTTAAGTATTAATATATGTAATATGTGAATTATCAATTGATCATATCTACAAATTAAAATATGATAACTCATCTATATATGTGAGTTCTTATTAAAAATTGGAATTATTATTGATGTCTTATTTACCACTCATTTGCTAAATGTACTTAAGAGTTTAAGCATTTTTTGGAGACATTCGTTTTGTCATTTTAACCATTTTCAATTAATTGATCTAATTCAGGATTTTGGTCTCGGGGCTGCAGGGCCGCCTATGGGCTCATTCCCGCTACTATAATGCAAATTTGGCTTATAACGCGCCAAGCTATTCGTCTGTGTCAATTTTTGATGAGACATTTATTCCATTTTTCTTTAAAAAGGTTAAAAGATATTTTTTTTTATAGGAGAAAAAAAGTAGTTAGCATATTTACAGTAAACTAATTGAAGTAAATAGAATATTTAAAAGCATTTTAAATAAATGTGGTTTTAGAAAAGGTGTGAGAAATTATGTAGTAATACTAAACTCTCACTTCTCCTCCCACTTTCTCTCTCTCTTATGGCCATATTTGGGTCGATTCTTATAGATCAAGAGAAGATAACCAATCTGCTTGCATGAAGGAAAACTAAACCAAAAAATGTGGGATCACAACCTTGTGGGGTTTTTTTTTTTTTTTTTTTAAATATATCTTTTGGTATATATTTTTGTATTTTTTCAGTACTTGAATTTAGGGGTGAACAAAAAATCTGAAAACCCAAATAACTCACCCAAGGAAAACCCGACGGGTTGGGTCCACGTCAGACCCAAAAAAAAGTCGGGTTGACCCACCCAACACGATGTCAAATTGGGTGGGTTCGGGTTGAAATTCTAAAACCCGACCAAAACCCAACCCACCCAATGAATTTTTTTTTTTATATTTAGAAAAAATATAATGGCTAACCTAAGCCAATTTTATTGAGCCGACTGTCATTTCCCATTTACGCCTCCTCTCAAGCCAAAGTTTGTGCCTTGCCCTTACCAAACTCGATGTCCCACCAGTCTCCTCCAATCGTCCCTTGTTAGGAAATGCCCTAAGTATTAGAGACATTTTGATGTATTCATTTTGAACTGGATAATAAAATTATACATAGAGGTTATTCATTACATTGCTATTTGTCCTCGTCTTATTTACATGTTAAAGTAAATGTAAGCAAATATGGCTCACTGACTGCTTGTGTTAAAACTGTTGGAACGTTGCATGCAATGGACTTTTGTATGCGAGAAGACAATGTTCTAAAGTTAGCAGTCTAAACTATGGTCTATAGTCTATGGGGTTAGACCGAGCATCTAACTCATGTTAAGACTATTATGTTGTCTAAAGCCTTGGAGGGGACGGTCTGTCTTGACTGTCTGGAGCTGGACTCCCAAGTAGAGACATGGATATGTTGCTCGGTGGTGACATATTAGACCGGGACTAAAGCGTGATTGATGTACGTAGTCCGCTATGAGTGGATCAATATGCTTTTGACGTTCATTGTGCAATAACCTTAATCCTGAGTAAATGAACTACTTCATGTATATGACTTGTGTACTTTGATGTTCCAATGGCTAAAGCGTCTCAGAGGTAGTAAGCTTATAGACCGGTTCGTTGGGTGCATGACTTGTATACGATGAAGGGTTTGTTTGCAGATATCGGAATCATAGCTCTGAGGAGTTAAAGGTATCCTCTTAAAGGCATTATACTGAATGTGAAAATGGACAAGGCCTTGGGTCGTCTGCTGGGCGGATGACTTCTTATTCACATATGGTGAATAATCATTTTCTTAATTCGGTGGTATAATGGAACTTTAAGATAGCCTGATCAGTAGGATTAAACGGACTTTGACCTAAGGCTGATCATGGATATCATATGAGGGTTTTGCATATATGACAAGGTCATTGGATGGTAGCTCGTCACAGGCTTACGTAATACGGTATATAATTGGGAGTTCAGTTTCAGGTTTATAGTGGTGTGACTCTGAAACTAGTGATCATATGATTGAGTTGTTCGGTAAAGAATGATGATCATATGGAATCACGGGAGCTCGATTATATATGTCCAATCAGTCCCTCTACTAGCTCCACATAATTCCTTAACGCTTGGCAAATTGATTTGTGTATGCTATTGGCTAGTTTATTATACATGGATGGTGATGACACAGGATTAGGATGGTAGACAAGATTCTCTCCGGTTGGGTTCAGATTTTGTTTTGGATAATAGAGTACACAATTATTCGAACTCCAAATAAAGTTACCATGATTTTATTTGAGATTGGATTGGAGTTGTAGAAAATTATCCATGAGAACAAGAATATGAAACACAACCGTTTTGTGGAATTTGAAATTTGAATTTTGAAATTTGAAATTTGAATTTTGAAATTTGAAATTTGAAATTTGAATTTGAAATTTGAATTTGAAATTCGAATTTGAAATTTGAATTTGAAATTTGAAATTTCAAATTCAAATTTTGAATCACAGTCCAAGTAGGATTCGAATTTGTTGTGGAAAATCCACAAGGTTTGAAATTCGAATTTGAGTTGGATTTGGAGAGGATAATCTTGTTAGAATCCTACTTGAATTTTGGATCCAAATCCCAACAAAAGTGGACGAAATTTTTGAGGATAATCCTCAAGGGAAATTTCGGATTTTGTGGATAAGATTCAAGGGAAAATTCAAGCTTCAATCCTAGTTGAATTTGGATTCTCTCCTTCCCTAAAAAGTGGCCGAAATTTGGAGAATCTCTCCTAGGAAATTCGGTTATTTTTGGATAAGGTTGAGATAAGATTCAAGCTTGAAAATCCTAGTGGAATTTTGATTCTTCCTTATCCTAAAAGTGACCGAAAATTTGGAGAAGATTTTCTCCTAGAAATTTCAGATTTTTTGGTTGAAAAAGGGAGATAAAATTCTAGTTAAAATCTTATTGAGATTTGGATTGAATTTATCCAAAGAAAACCGAATTTTTAGTGGAGATTCTCCCTTGGAAAAATTCTGATTTTATGGGTTTGGATAAGGGAAAATATCTTTTCCTAATCCAATTCAAATTCAGAGAATCACCTCATGCAGGTCTATAAATAGAGGTCCTACCACTCCAGTTCTCTTAGACCACAGACTCTCAGGTGAGCAGGCTTATTGTTGCACAGCTCATCGTGACAATAAAGTTCTTTAGAGATCTGGGTGGTCGGAAGAAGACTAGCAGTGCTAGCATACCGATCGAGGTTCAGAGTGCCCATACACTCAGCCATTCGGGAATTGGAGAATAGTAGAGAAGGCTAGTTGGTTAAAGCCTCCGGTCATTCTCCTCCTGCAGATTGGCGTCCTTGAGGTATGAGTTTTAATTGTTGTTGATTTATTGTATATGGCATCATGAGATATTTAACGATCTAAAAATTTTTATTGTTCCGCTGCGCCACTCTGATACGTTTTTACTGGTTTATTTTCCTACAATTGGTATCAGAGCCATCTCATGACTATGCCATGTACATAAATTAGATTTTTACTTAGTCTTTTTATTTATGTATGGATTTGATATTTAGAGAGTGACATTCTAGGGTTCCTTTATGTTGTTATGGATTATGTATAAAGTATGTGGTTATTTTAATTTTTGAATTATTATAAGCATGCTTGTTTATACCGGTTATGGTTCCTTAGAATTTAGAAAAATTGTATCTAGGAATTTTTATGTAACCATGGAAGCAGTTTATTAACACTGTAATTTTTCCATGGATTTTAATTCTTGTCTCTTAGAATTTTTATGGTTAGAATTTTTTGTATACCGGAAACGGTTTTAGGAATTTTTTATGTAATTATTATTGGAGGAGATTGAAGATTGAAGACCGTAATTTATTTTTCCCAAAAGTTAAATTTAATTTAAAGATTGAAATTTTGATTGTGTGGAAAATTTCAATTTAATTGGGATTCAAATTAATTTTTGGAGATCCTAATAGGTAAATTGGAATATGACACGAAAATCGAGACACGACCCCTCGGGATAGGCCGACAAACCTTGATGGGGCTGCAGCCCCTGCCCTCGGGCAGGATGGGGCTGTGGCAGCCCCTAAGTAGGCCCACACCACCCCGGCCGCAGGCTTGGCCTGCAGCCAGGGGTGGCCGTGGCCTGCCCAAGGCTGGCCGCAGCCTGGGTGTGCAGCCTCTGGCTGCAGGCGCTGCAGGCTTGGCCTGCAGCCCGGCAGGGCTGCACAAGGGGCGGCCGTGGGCTGCCAGCCCCTCCGGGGTTGGTGGCTGCCCACGGCAGCCGCCGCCTACAGGGGCGGCGGTCCGACGGTCCAAAAATCAGAAAATTTTGATTTTTAAATTTGAGATTTAATTTTAAATCATATTTAAAAATATGTAATTAAAATTTGAAATTTTGAAATTACATATTATTACATATGATGTTTAAAGTTGTTTAAAAATTTAAATTTGAAATTTAAATTTGAAATTCAATTTTGGAATTTGAATTTGAAATTTAGATTTTTAGAGATTTAAATTTTAAATAATTATTGGGATGAGAAATAAATGGAGAGGCTACATAAAGATGGATACAAGTAGACGGAACAAAATTCAAGACCCAAAGAATGCTTTGGATGGAATTTTGTAATCTTTATTTTCTTTGTTCTAGGATGGAACCATAGCTTGGTTATTCTGTCAATTATTTTTTCTGTGATATGTCATGGATGTATAAATATGTATTGATGGATGTTTTGTATACATATTTGATAACATGTCATATAGGATAGGTGAGTACCGCTCATACTATATTGATCATACATAATTTGTCAAAACTTGCATGTTTTTCAAAATATTGAGTGGGAGAGGGTTTCAAACAAAACCCACGGCCTCCATTGTTGATCCATATGTGAAAGCATGGTAACGCCTCGCGTCAGTTCTGCCCTGACCACACCCCTCGGTAGGTGTTTACCGCCGCCGGTATACTAGATTGGATCTCCTATGTGGAAAACGTGTTCGGGTGCGATTCTATTCATGACCACCCCTCGGTGGCTTGGAAGGACGTGGATCGGGCTACGTAAACAATGGTTATACACTCAAGACTCGTTTAGTTATTAACCTTCCCTAGAAGCTCTGTTAACTAAACTGGTGGCCAAATAAGCGGTTATTAATATATGTCTTAACCTTGGAGGATTTAAGGTAACATATATTAATTGGACGGGGTCCATGTTTCGGCTATTTGTTCTCATGACCACCCCTCGGTGGCTTGGGGCAATAGGTGCTGAGAATTACCGTTGCAATGCTACATGTTTTTTCAAGTTTCATGTAGGAACATACTTGTATGTTTTTATTTGCTAAATTATCTGTATATTTGCTTGGGCTTTGTAATGATGTCTAGTATAATTTTATTTCAGTTCAAAATGTCACCGACACCCCTCATTTCGATACTTACTGAAAATAAGTTGAATGGCGATAATTATAAAGACTGGAAAAGAAATCTATTAATAGTTCTCAACTGCGAGAGACACAAGTTCGTACTAGACGAACCATGCCCACCTGGGCCCAAACCTGACACACCACTTGAGGAAGTCCCGGTAGCCTATAATCGTTGGAGAGAATCCAATGAAATAGCTCGATGTTACATCCTTGCTAGCATAACGAGTGCTTTACAAAAGCAGCATGAGACTTATCAAGTTGCTGGGGAGATCATGGACAATCTGGAGGACATGTTCGGAAGCCAAGAAAAATTGGCTCGACAGTCCGCTATCACCAGCATTATGAACTCTAAGCAAAAAGCGGGTGCTCCGGTGAAGGACCATATGATCACTCTAATGGGATTCTTCGCTGAGGCTGCCGAGAATGGTGCTGAGTTGGACTACAACACCCAGATCGAGATGGTGTTCAAGACTCTGTCTAAAGATTTTGTGGGCTTTAAGGCCGCATACAATCTGGCGACAAAGGAGTTAGGACTAACCGAGCTCATGAAGCAACTACAGGCTTATGAGCGGATGATCAGAGATGAGGATGTGGTCCGACCTAAAGGAGAGGCCAATTTGGCAGAATCTTCCAATCCCTCACGGAAGAG
Source organism: Antiaris toxicaria (assembly GCA_035233585.1). Lineage (NCBI taxonomy): Eukaryota > Viridiplantae > Streptophyta > Magnoliopsida > Rosales > Moraceae > Antiaris > Antiaris toxicaria. Next base: position 3,510,229 of record CP141155.1, on the reverse strand, counting down.
GAAGAGGCCAAATAAGAAGCAAGTGGCTTCCAGTTCTTCTAATCCTCCTGTCTCGGACGGGAAGAAGAAGAAGAAGAACAAGAAGCTAAAGGACCCTAAAAAGTCCAAATGCTTCCATTGTGGGAAGGTAGGTCACTTCAAGAAGGCTTGCCGGGAATTCCTAGCCTCCAAGGGCAAGAAAGGTAAGGAACTTCATTACTTGGAAGTGTGTTTGGTGGAAGAATCGAAAGACACTTGGGTCATTGATTCGGGCGCCACTAATCATGTCTGTATTTCTATGCAGGGGTTCGTGGAAACGAGAAGTCTATATGATAGGAGCCTCTCGTTGCGGACTGGAGATGGTAGCTTTGTGGTGGCTGAGGCAGTGGGAGACGTTCATCTTTATTTTGATCAATTTAGGTTTATTTTATTGAAAGACTGTTTTTATGTTCCTAATTTTAGGAGGAACCTTATATCGGTAGCTTGTTTAATAAAGGATTCTTATTCAGTTTTTTTTAGTAAAAGAGTTGATATTCGTAGAAATAAGTCTTTTATCTGTTCTGGATGGATGGATGGAAACCTATATTTGATCAGACCAAAGACGTACTCACTGCTTGACACTGAATTAATTGATAACTCTAAAAGGTTGAAAGTTTCTCACTCTAACAAGGCGTATCTTTGGCATTTAAGACTTGGTCATATTAATCAGGATAGGATTCAAAGATTGGTGAAAGACGGTCCTCTGGAATCTCTGGAGGAGGTACGACTTCCCTAATGTGAGTCTTGTCTAGAGGGTAAGATGACTAAGAGGTCTTTTGGAACTAAGGGTACAAGGGCTAAGGAGCTCTTAGAAATTGTGCACACTGACGTATGTGGCCCCATGAGTGTCATAGCACGAGGAGGGTTCGAGTATTATGTCTCTTTCATAGATGATTACTCGAGGTATGGATATGTGTATCTGATGCACCGCAAGAGCGAAACCTTTGATAAGTTCAAAGAGTATCGTGCGGAAGTGGAAAAGCAATTGGATAAATCCATAAAGACACTTCGATCTGATCGAGGTGGCGAATACCTCTCCGATGAATTTCTAGGACATCTTATAGAGAACGGGATTTTATCCCAATTGACTGCACCTGGTACTCCACAACAGAATGGTGTAGCCGAAAGGAGAAACAGGACCTTATTGGATATGGTACGGTCCATGATGAGTTACTCAACGCTGCCATTATCATTTTGGGGATATGCTTTACAAACGGCGTGCTATATTCTGAACCAGGTTCCGAGCAAATCAATTCCTAGAACTCCGTATGAATTGTGGCATGGCAGGAAGCCCTCCCTTGGACATATGAGAATATGGGGCTGCCCCGCACATGTACTGGATGTTGATGCGAAGAAGTTGGAACCAAGATCAGAATTATGCATGTTTGTAGGGTATCCAAAAGGAACTAAATGAGGTCTGTTCTATAACCCGAAGGAACAAAAAGTCATTGTCTCAACCCATGCAACATTCTTGGAGGAAAGTCACATGAATGACTTTAAGCCTCGAAGCAAAGTGGTGCTAGAGGAGTTATCGGGTGAAAGAACTGCTCCACGGATTTCGGTCTTGGACGCAAGTCCGAATTCCAGTGAAAGACCTGCAGACGATCAACAATTTAGGGTACCTCGTCGTAGTGGGAGGGTTTCTAAGAAACCTAATTTCTTCATGTATGATGCTGAGGTATACCAGGCTGAGGCTCATGAGCATGAGGAAGATCCGGTCACATATGATGAAGCTATAAAGGATGTTGATTCTAAATCTTGGAAACAGGCTATGAATAATGAGATGGATTCTATGAAATCCAACTCTGTTTGGGAACTTGTAGATTTGCCGGATGGGATAAAACCTATTGGATGCAAATGGGTCTACAAAAGAAAGAAGGATGCGGAAGGGAGAGTGGAAACTTTCAAAGCTAGACTGGTTGCAAAGGGATACACGCAAAAGGCTGGAATCGATTACGAGGAAACCTTTTCGCCTGTTGCTATGCTGAAGTCTATCCGTATTCTTCTGTCCATTGCTGCGGCTCTCGATTACGAGATCTGGCAAATGGATGTCAAGACGGCATTCTTGAATGGCCATCTTGAAGAATGTATCTATATGATACAGCCCGAAGGGTTCGTAGCAAAAGGCCAAGATAGGAAAGTCTGCAAGTTGCTTAGATCCATTTATGGATTAAAGCAGGCATCCCGCTCATGGAACCAGAGGTTTGATCAAGCGATTAAGACATTTGGTTTTGAGCAGAACGTTGATGAACCTTGTGTTTATAAACGTATTAAGGATGGAAAAGTGGTCTTTCTGATACTCTATGTCGATGATATACTACTCATTGGGAATGATGTAGGGAACTTATCATTGGTCAAGCTTTGGTTACACCAACAGTTTGACATGAAGGACTTGGGAGAAGCTAATTATGTTCTAGGCATTCGTTTCTTCAGAGATCGAAAGAACAAAATGATAGCATTATCCCAAGCTTCATACATAGATAAAATAATTGACAAATATGCAATGCTAGAGGCAAAAAAAGGCTCACAACCTTCTATTGCCAGTTTAACTCTTTCATTGGATGACTGTCCCAAGACATCGGAAGAAAGAGAACGTATGAGTAAGGTCCCTTATGCATCCGCTGTGGGTAGCCTTATGTACGCTATGCTTTGCACTCGCCCGGACATATGTTTTGCAGTAGGTATGGTGAGTCGATATCAAGCGAATCCTGGAACCAAGCACTGGCAAGCAGTAAAGCATATACTCAAGTATCTTAAGAGAATGAGGGATTATATGCTAGTGTATAATCGGAAGAAAGAGAACGTATGAGTAAGGTCCCTTATGCATCCGCTGTGGGTAGCCTTATGTACGCTATGCTTTGCACTCGCCCGGACATATGTTTTGCAGTAGGTATGGTGAGTCGATATCAAGCGAATCCTGGAACCAAGCACTGGCAAGCAGTAAAGCATATACTCAAGTATCTTAAAATAATTGACAAATATGCAATGCTAGAGGCAAAAAAAGGCTCACAACCTTCTATTGCCAGTTTAACTCTTTCATTGGATGACTGTCCCAAGGCATCGGAAGAAAGAGAACGTATGAGTAAGGTCCCTTATGCATCCGCTGTGGGTAGCCTTATGTACGCTATGCTTTGCACTCGCCCGGACATATGTTTTGCAGTAGGTATGGTGAGTCGATATCAAGCGAATCCTGGAACCAAGCACTGGCAAGCAGTAAAGCATATACTCAAGTATCTTAAGAGAATGAGGGATTATATGCTAGTGTATTCTGGAGGGGACCTAACACCCGTATGATACACGGACTCAGACTTCCAGACTTGTAAGGATTCGAGGAAATCGACATCTGGATCAGTGTTTTTACTCGGAGGAGGCGCCATTGTGTGGAGGAGCGTGAAGCAGGGCTACACAGCTGACTCTACTATGGAGGCTGAGTATGTGGCTGTGGCTGAGGCATCTAAAGAAGCGGTTTGGCTCCGCAAGTTCTTTAGAGACCTTGAGGTCATTCCGGGTGTTGACAAGCCTATCACACTTTACTGTGATAATACATGGGCTATTGCCAACACAAGGGAATCTCGGCACCACAAGAGGACCAAGCACATAGATCGGAGGTATCACATTATTAGAGGGCATGTGGAGACAGGACAAGTGGATGTATGTAAGATCGCGTCCGAGGACAACATTGCCGATCCCTTTACTAAGACTTTGGTACCTAGAAGCTTTGAGAGGCATGTAGAGGCGATGGGGATGCGTAACATGGCACATCTACTGGCTTAGGGCAAGTGGGAGATTGTTAGGAAATGCCCTAAGTATTAGAGACATGTTGATGTATTCATTTTGAACTGGATAATAAAATTATACATAGAGGTTATTCATTACATTGCTATTTGTCCTCATCTTATTTACATGTTAAAGTAAATGTAAGCAAATATGGCTCACTGACTGCTTGTGTTAAAACTGTTGGAACGTTGCATGCAATGGACTTTTGTATGCCAAAAGACAATGTTCTAAAGTTAGCAGTCTAAATTATGGTCTGTAGTCTATGGGGTTAGACCGAGCATCTAACTCATGTTAAGACTATTATGTTGTCTAAAGCCTTGGAGGGGACGGTCTGTCTTGACTGTCTGGAGCTGGACTCCCAAGTAGAGACATGGATATGTTGCTCGGTGGTGACATATTAGACCGGGACTAAAGCGTGATTGATCTACGTAGTCCGCTATGAGTGGATCAATCTGCTTTTGACGTTCATTGTGCAATAACCTTAATCCTGAGTAAATGAACTACTTCATGTATATGACTTGTGTACTTTGATGTTCCAATGGCTAAAGCGTCTCAGAGGTAGTAAGCTTATAGACCGGTTCGTTGGGTGCATGACTTATATACGATGAAGGGTTTGTTTGCAGATATCGGAATCATAGCTCTGAGGAGTTAAAGGTATCCTCTTAAAGGCATTATACTGAATGTGAAAATGGACAAGGCCTTGAGTCGTCTGCTGGGCGGATGACTTCTTATTCACATATGGTGAATAATCATTTTCTTAATTCGGTGGTATAATGGAACTTTAAGATAGCCTGATCAGTAGGATTAAACGGACTTTGACCTAAGGCTGATCATGGATATCATATGAGGGTTTTGCATATATGACAAGGTCATTGGATGGTAGCTCGTCACAGGCTTACGTAATACGGTATATAATTGGGAGTTCAGTTTCAGGTTTATAGTGGTGTGACTCTGAAACTAGTGATCATATGATTGAGTTGTTCGGTAAAGAATGATGATTATATGGAATCACGGGAGCCCGATTATATATGTCCAATCAGTCCCTCTACTAGCTCCACATAATTCCTTAACGTTTGGCAAATTAATTTGTGTATGCTATTGGCTAGTTTATTATGCATGGATGGTGATGACACAGGATTAGGATGGTAGACAAGATTCTCTCCGGTTGGATTCAGATTTTGTTTTGGATAATAGAGTACACAATTATTCGAACTCCAAATAAAGTTGCCATGATTTTATTTGAGATTGGATTGGAGTTGTAGAAAATTATCCATGAGAACAAGAATATGAAACACAACCGTTTTGTGGAATTTGAAATTTGAATTTTGAAATTTGAAATTTGAATTTTGAAATTTGAAATTTGAATTTTGAATTTGAAATTTGAATTTGAAATTTGAATTTGAAATTCGAATTTGAAATTTGAATTTGAAATTTGAATTTGAAATTTGAAATTCAAATTTTGAATCACAGTCCAAGTAGGATTCGAATTTGTTGTGGAAAATCCACAAGGTTTGAAATTCGAATTTGAGTTGGATTTGGAGAGGATAATCTTGTTAGAATCCTACTTGAATTTTGGATCCAAATCCCAACAAAAGTGGACGAAATTTTTGAGGATAATCCTCAAGGGAAATTTCGGATTTTGTGGATAAGATTCAAGGGAAAATTCAAGCTTCAATCCTAGTTGAATTTGGATTCTCTCCTTCCCTAAAAAGTGGCCGAAATTTGGAGAATCTCTCCTAGGAAATTCGGTTATTTTTGGATAAGGTTGAGATAAGATTCAAGCTTGAAAATCCTAGTGGAATTTTGATTCTTCCTTATCCTAAAAGTGGCCGAAAATTTGGAGAAGATTTTCTCCTAGAAATTTCAGATTTTTTGGTTGAAAAAGGGAGATAAAATTCTAGTTAAAATCTTATTGAGATTTGGATTGGATTTATCCAAAGAAAACCGAATTTTTAGTGGAGATTCTCCCTTGGAAAAATTCTGATTTTATGGGTTTGGATAAGGGAAAATATCTTTTCCTAATCCAATTCAAATTCAGAGAATCACCTCATACAGGTCTATAAATAGAGGTCCTACCACTCCAGTTCTCTTAGACCACAGACTCTCAGGTGAGCAGGCTTATTGTTGCACAGCTCATCGTGACAATAAAGTTCTTTAGAGATCTGGGTGGTCGGAAGAAGACTAGCAGTGCTAGCATACCGATCGAGGTTCAGAGTGCCCACACACTCAGCCATTCGGGAATTGGAGAATAGTAGAGAAGGCTAGTTGGTTAAAGCCTCCGGTCATTCTCCTCCTGCAGATTGGCGTCCTTGAGGTATGAGTTTTAATTGTTGTTGATTTATTGTATATGGCATCATGAGATATTTAACGATCTAAAAATTTTTATTGTTCCGCTGCGCCACTCTGATACGTTTTTACCGGTTTATTTTCCTACATCCCTTTCTTCGACCATCAGCCGTCACCCCTCGACGTATTCATTTTTGCCTCCCCAAGCCCGTGTTCGTCTCGTGCCTTGCCCTTGCCCAGCCCTAGCCGCCACTTGTCACTAGCCTCCCTTAATCCTCCATTTCGTTAGGATTTAGGAACAAGATTTCAAATTTATTTCAATTTACCTGACTTTAGTTCTTGTTACTACACACATTGGAGTTAGAGATTATTCTTGTGAAATAGATTTGATTGTTTGTGATTGATGTTTCTTAGTATTCATTAAAAGCATGTTTTAATTAGTTCTTATTATCTTTACATGACTTCTTTATTTGAATATTTGAGCTTGTATTTTGATTTGTGATTAAATTTTTAAGTCATGCTTTATTACTTTATTTTTATAAATTGTCAAACCCGACGAACCCGAAAAACCCGCCAAACCCACCCAAACTTTAATTGGGTGGGTCGATTTTGTATATTGGGTTAATTGGGTGGGCTGAAAAATGTCAAAAATCCACCCAACCCACCCAACGAACACCCCTACTTGAATTGGATACACACCAAGTATTTCCGCATAGGCCTTCATACAAGGTCACACACATACGTTAACAATAAATCATGAGTTGTAATAGTATTTTTTTAATCTTTTTCCTTGACTTTTACCATTAATTCTTTTTAAATTTTACCATTATAATCTCCAAAACAAAAATCTCAATTCTCCCGTACAAGCTGTAATTGAACTTTGACAATTTGTTTTGTGATCACTTGCTAATTGACTCACTAGGGTGGTTTAATCAAAGGAAAATTAGGTTAAGTATAATCTATTAGTGAGTTAAAAATGGAGATTACAGTAGATCTCATTCATAGTCCTTTTCCTTGGTTGGATTGAAATTTAGTGAAAAGGGACGCGTAAATTTCGAGGCTTTGGGGCCGTCTGTAAAAAGATAAAAGTGGAAAAATCGTTAAAGGGTTGAAGGTGGAAATTGAAAAATGCATTTGGTTGAGAGTCTTGATTTTTATCATCTTACCAACACAAGACCACATGAACCACAAATTGATGGCGTCGAATCAATGGGGAATTGATTGCCACCCACAAGAAAATTTTCAGAAAACAAAAATAAAAATACAAAATATTGCAAAAGGGCGACACGTGTCAAGCCCATGTTGCTTTGTTGCCTAGCACAAAGTTAAATATGAGCTAATTAACACAAATTAAAAAAACATATTTATTAAATAAGAAAAAAGGTGTGTCATTGGTGAGTTGCAATAAATGCGTTCAAATCATGACAATACATTCCACGGGATGTTCCGACAAAAAAAATATATCCCATGAAATAAAAAGGAATCAAAGAGCCCATTGGTGGTGCTGATATAATAACAATAAAGGTATATTTAGAGAATTTGTTTTTCTTAAGTTTTATATTCGACAAAAAATTTCATATATTGCTTATTTTTGAAATATGAAATTTGTTAGTTTTGGAAATTTAATATCAAATGTTTTTATGATATTACGATATAACCAATAGCCTTATAAGAATAACCAATAGACTTACCTAATATTCGAGTTGTGATGTATAAAAGAGTTTAATTTTTGATTAAAAAAAATCATATATTGCTTATTTTTGAAATATGAAATTCATTAGTTGTGAAAACTTAGATCCTGTTTGGTGAGCACATTGTATTTGCATTGCATTTGAATGTAATGCATTGAATACAATTTGTATTTGAAGGAAAAATATTAACATTATATTTGAATGTAATGTTTATTTGGATAAAAAGTATTTGAATTATATTTTAATAATAAATATGTGATGTGATGGGTAAAAGTAGAGAGAAAAAAGAGAGAGAGAATATATGATATAATTAATAAAAGTAATAAAAAAGATGAAATAATGAATAGTGATTGTATTAGATTTAAAATGTGATGTGATTGGTATTTTAATGAAAATACTTTAGGGGAAAATTGCATTACATTTAAATGTAATACAAAAAAAAAGTGTACTAAACATGCACTTAAGATCAGATTTTTTATGATCTTATGATATAATCAATAGACTTACCTAATAATTATTAAAATAAGAACGTAAAAACATTATTAATTTTTATTTTTATTAAAAAAAGAAAAAAAAAAAAGGAAATGAAAATGAGATTGAACTGGATGGAAAATTCATCATCATTGGGGCCATAGCATTTTGTTTGTTTGTTGTATTCTTCCTTTTTTAAGAGGGAAAAAATTTATAAAAAAACAAAATTTGAATGGTTTATGGGATTGTCCCATATCTATATATAATAAATAATATAAATATTTGAATTTATGCATGTGTAATAATACTTGCCATTCTATAAATAACCCCCGTTCATAACCCTCCCTCCACGTGCCGGGTCTTAGGCATTGACACGTATGAATACACATACGTACATGTAATCAATATTTCGTTGAAGAATCGTACTTTGCTGTGCAATTTTTAATACATATTATTTAATTAGGCTACCACATAGCAAACCCAAAATATGAAATTAGTTGGGGAAAAAAAAAAAGAGTACTAGATGATGATATTATTTATTTATTTATTTTGTTGTTGTTTAATAAAAATTATCATCCTATTGTTTTCGACATATAAATTGCTTAAAATTCTCTCTATATACTCTAACTCAATCAAGTCATAACCTGCAGACATGACTTGATTGAAGTCTTTATCTATGCACCACGCTCGTAGTTATGCTTTCTATCCTAATAAAGTCTGATTAAAAGCCACTTTGTCTTGATTTCAAAAAGAAAAAGAAAATATGGGAGAAATTAAGTTAGAGATAGTATTATACATTTAAACATAAAGTAAAATAAAATATGAAGTATGTTATTGTCAAATATTTCGTGATAAATATAGTATTGGACATAATGTATACTAGAGATTTTTCATATATTACAACACAAAAATTCGTTCCAAAGGACTGTTATTAAGTAGCTAGGTTATGAGTCCACGGTCACAAATTATCGTCAGAGTTATATATATATATTGCTTTTTCTCTATTATTCTCAAATCAAAATAAAATAAAATAAAATAAACGAAAATAAGAGGATATTTAAATAATATATTATATTTTAATATAATATATTGAATGAAATACGTGTTTAGATGAAATGTATCTGTGTTACATTTAAATATAATATTTGGTCAAATAAAAAGTATTTAAATTATATTTAAATATTAAGTATGTGATGTGTTTGGTAAAAGTAGAGAAGAAAAAGAAAAAGAGAAAGAGAGTATATGATTGGTAAAAGTAGTTGGAAAAAGTAGATAGTAAATAATAATTATATTAAATTTAAATTTTGATGTGATTTTTATTTAAATGCATTATTTTTACATTTGGATAAAAATTATATTACGTTCAAACGCAATATGAATGTAATGTAGGTGTCAAATGCCCTCCTAACAATGAACAAACTAAAAGCTTCTATGTCTATGAAAAAAACTCCTACAATCTACAAATTAAGTTTAAGCATCTTATATGTCCATAAGATCGTATCAACAATGTTCTTCTAAATATCCATGTCCCTTGTTAGATTGTATGTTTCTCCAACATCATTAAGTTATTGAAGCATTGTGGAGTTTATACGAGTGTTGAACACCTTCTATACTTGAGTAAACTTAATTTTGGGATGAGTTCTATCTAAATTTATTTAATATAGTATTAGAATTTGATTTAACAAGTGGTGATGGGTTTGCACCGTAACTCATTTATATGACATGTTAGGTATGGGATATTAGATTGTGAATCTATCCCATATCTTGCATTTTAGATGATATTATGCGATCTTATGTGAACATGTAATGCTCATAGTTTATGTTTTTAAACATTAAATTATGTTAAATTCAGTTGTATTGAAAACATATATGAGATGATAAATGATAAGGACCGATCTTAAGTGCATACATATAAATATCTCCTAATGATTCTACTATATCTATATATGCGGGTAGGTACTCAAAAATAGTACCTACTATAGGTACTTATTTGTAGACCATAAGATGAAATTTTCATGGCTAAAATATACCAGTGCATGACAAGTATAATGCATCGGAGCTCAGGAGATAATAACTAAAATATTTAATAAAAATAAAAAAATTAAAAAAAAAGAAATTAAAAAACAAAAATTCTGGTAGCCCATCCTCAACCTTCTGTGACGACCTCCCCAACCACACAAACCCCACATGCTACTAGAGCTCGATGGATTAAGAGCTCTTGTGCCGTTAGATCTTGATGGAGCTCAATAGAAAGGAGGGGCTGTGGCAAGTCTGCTGTGTGCTTGTTGTCTATGGATGGGCGAGGCCATCTCCCCCCTCTTACAACCGCCACCCCCCCAACACCTAATCCTTCCAATCGATTAGGAAACAATTAGTTTGTCGTGCAAGAGCAGCATTTCAAATCAAAGTTGTCAACAACTTTTCCGGGGTCAAGATTGTAGACCTTCGATTTCATATCGGCTTCCATGGCGATTGTCTTGAACGTTGACAGATGCGCGAAGAGTACCTTTGCTAGATCTAACACTGGAATCTCTAGATCGTTGAATTGGATGGACTGTCTCAATGATGTTATCGATGCTGGCTTGACCCTGTCAACGATAATGACATTGGCCTCCACGATTTGGGCTTCATCTTTTTCTCCAAAGACGGACATCGCCGAGGGAGTCTTTGATGGAGGTCGCCTAGAAGGGGGAGGGCTTCGATGGAGGTCAGTTTAGGGGAGGGAGTTTAGGGCTCCTACTAGAGGGTGTGCAAGAAGTTCATCAGTGCGAATTGGGAACTTTAATGGCAGTGACGGTGGTGGGGGTTCTCGTCAGCAATTAAAAGAGGGTGGAGGTGGGAGGTTAGTAGCGTGGGTGGTGTCGGCGAGTTGGTCTGGCAGTGCATCGAGAAGTTTGCATAAGTTTAGGTTTTTTTTTAATTTTTAATTTTGAAATTTTTTTAATTTATTAGTTCATAATTATAAGAGATATGATATATTATAATAAATAAATTTTAACTATTAAATTATTTTTATACTGTTTAAAAAATAATATTTATGATAAATATTATTTTAAAATTTTTACTCTATACTCTCTTTATATATGCAATTGTATCTAAAATAAAAACAAAATACAGAGAGTGAAATCTTAGGATAGTCGAATTAAGAGGAAGAATTTGGTCAGTGTCAGGCCTAGCACTGGGGTCTAAGCCTTTTCTATCTTGACTTATCTTGTCTCCCCAATGTCTGATCACCCCACCATGCCAATTTTTGTATGTGTACCCTTATTCCCCTCTCTCTCTCTCTCTCTCTCTCTCTTGCTGTAAAGTTATTTCCCTACACTATGATCGTATACAATTTTCACCAACTTTCTTCAATTTGATGATTCAAAAAGGCATTGATTTGGATTCACAAACTTTTGTTTTTGCCCAACAAAGTATTCGCTATAGTCCAATCCCAACGCCGGAAGATGATAGCTGAAACAGTCGACAATAGACTCCTGTCAAGTTGCCATTGGCTTTTGGGAGTCCTTTTCTATTCAACTAGGCTTTACGTGTCAACTCCTTATTGTCTGCACAATAGTGTTCAGCTATTCATAAAAATTATTAGTTTTTTTTTTTTATAAAAAAAACATATCACCACACATCGTCTTATGAGCCTTTAATTTTAATTTTATTCAAATACAATATAATTTTATACCAAACACAAATTTTACAACAGTGTTACGAAAATAATTACTATTCAAAATATTTTTAAAATAATCATATCAACTTTTCAATTCTACTATTTATCTCTATTTTTACCAATTACATCAACTTTTCAATTCTAAAATACTTTTCATCCAAACACACATTTCATTCAAATACAAAACAAATACTTTTCAACCAAATACAACATTCAAAAAACAAATTTCATTCAAATACAATCAAAATACAATGCGTTTACCAAACGCCCCCTTATATAATGATTTTAAAATTTTTATCTTTTTATAATATAAAATAAAAATTAATTTTAAGATAAAATTCAACTCTTAAGATAAAAATTCAAAATATTTACACTAAAAGATCTCTTCTTGTAATTTTCTCCGGATATATTCATACATACATATGTTTATATATATATATATATATTTTATAGCGTCTTCAATGCTATGTTTTATTTAATTGAGAAATATCATAGAACTCACTTTGTAGCCTAGGTTTTGGTATCTTAAAACCAAAATGTGTTTATTTTTCATATTTTTTCAAACCTCCAACAATATATATACGCATTATCAGACATTTATTTTTTACCACATATTTTAAAATTTCTATACACTAATTTCTATAATAACTTTTTCTCAAAAACATTTACCTTAAACATGATCTCCAAAATCTTATTTGATTTCCAAAACAAACATCTCCAAATATATATCTTTAAAACTCCACCTAAACACCCCTTTAAAAATTCACTATCGTTTTGCAACTAGCTAGTAATAAAATATAAATGTTATCCTACATTGATACTGGTTTTTTTTAATTAATTGTTACGAAATTGCTTATTAAAAATTGAACATCCATTATAGTAATATGAAAGCAAAAACAGAAAATTTAGCTTTGTATAAATCGATCATGCAAAAATACCCAAATTTGGAAGAGAATTAGAAAATATGTCCGGCCTTTGCATGCATATATAAGATATACGTACCTAAGGTTATAATGTTAGAAGATGATGTTATTTAGATAACCGGGAAAAAGAAATACATTCCCATATGACATATATTTGAATTATTATCCATGATAAAATAGACTGGTCATATACTTTTTCCACTTAGTTAGGATTAATTTAAAATTAAAACCTTGTCAAGAAGAACAAGTAGATTTATTATCTTAACAAATGACTCGTCAATTGATAATCAATCTACATTATTTCATTACATAAATGATTATACACATCATGTATTTCAAATTAATGTTAACGGTGGTAATAACAGGAGAGACAAAGGTACACCACTAAAAGAAATAAAAATACTTTTAGTGAAGTCGTGTATATCCCAAGCTCACGCTTGCAATGCGTCATTTGGTCCCTCTTCTTGAGGTCATAAAACCTAAAATTTCTCTCATTTTTCTTTAGAAGACTTCTCATCATGATGGAAACTAGGATCAACACATTTTCACTTGCATGGACAAACACACAAACACACACAGTACTCCCAACTGTTGCCGTCTCAAAAGCAATAACAAGAAAGGCACCTTTTTTTGTGGTAGCTTTTGTCTTCCCTGCTCATCTTTGTATACATATATATACATATGTATATGTATTTATTCATGCATATATAAATCGAAGCAACACGGGCCAGAAGCGTATAATTTTGAGAGACGAATAAAGATATGGGGAGAGGAAAAGTGGAGCTGAAGAGAATAGAGAACCCAACAAGCCGGCAAGTGACCTTCTCAAAGAGGAGAAATGGGCTTCTAAAGAAGGCTTTTGAGCTTTCCCTTCTCTGCGATGCTGAAGTTGCTATCATAATCTTTTCTCCCTCTGGAAAGCTCTACCAATATGCCAGCCATGAGTTAGTAACATATATATATATATATGACATCTATATACACTTTCTTTATTTGTGTATGCAACTGAGTAGAACATATATATATATTTATATATTGATCTGTTTTATTTATTTTATTGATCTGCAGCATGGACAGAAGCATTGCGAGGTATAGAGGCGAAATCGGACTGCCTGGATCAGCAGATCATAGCCCACACTCCCGAACCATTGAGGTATACATGATATATATATATATGTATATACATACATTAAAAAAACAGGAGGCAGGAATTTTTTTTTGTAATTAAAACAAAAATTTTGTAAGGTCATAAGAATATAATTTTACGTGTGGGATATATATATATACACATATATATATATATAAGAAAACACTTGTGAGGAAAGAAGGGAAACAAATTAAAAAGGCGTTTAAACAATAGTTTATGTTTGTTCTGCTCCCTGGATATATATAACTTCAGCACTTTTACTCTTTTAAGGGTTAATATATATATATATATATTGCTAATTGATACTTGACATTTCCTAAAAAAAAAAAAGAAAATCCTAGAACATGGATGATGCGCTCTTTTTGATCCTCTGGCCATATTGCATTTTCTGGTTGTTACAGTTTTGGAAGACTGAAATGGAAGAACTTAAAAGATCAGTAGAAAACTTGGAAGGAAATTTGAGGTACGTTCAATTGAAAGGCTCAATCACATATAAGCACTTTATTTGTCCAGATCGGGTTTTGCTAGGCTTGCAAACTTGTCGAATTTTCATAGGGCTAGAAGTTAGGGCTCTTTTGGATTGTGGTTTTGAGTTAGAAAATTTGTATTAAGTTGGAATGAGTTAAATTATAAAATAAACCTTATGTTTGATGTTTAAGTTTGAATTAAAAAATTTTATTTTGAACTAAAAGTGTTTGGATGATAAAAATTGAGTTTAAACTTGTATTGAAAATTGTGTTTTCCTTTATTTTTTTATGTGGTTAGTTCATTTTTTTTTTTAATATAAGAGAAGATTTATGAAAAGTATTTTTTAAGTTTAAAACACTATATAAATTATGAATTAAAAAGCTTGGAATAGAATTATAAGCTAAATGAAATATTGAGTTCAAATTTAATTTCTTAGACTCGAAATCTTGCACTAAACTAGACCTTAAGATTAACGTTTTATTAAGATAAAAATGGCGACTAAAAACAAATATCAATTTAACAGGAGAAGGTTTTAAGTTTTAACGTTGTTTTCGTGGATTATATTATATCAGTACCATACCCAACATGAATATGCCAAACTACAGGCACTTAGCTGGTGAAGATTTAGCGGCGTTGGGCATGAAAGAATTGAAGCAGCTCGAACGTCAACTTAAGGCCGGCGTTGAACGTGTCCGCTGCAAAAAGGTAATTAGCATAACACTTTGTCCAAATCAAAGATTAGTAAAGGCACTTGGGTTTTTCAAGTACTTCTATATGTGGAGAACTTTGCCTGGGAAAGAGCACAGATTTAATCTACTTATTTTTGGAAAGGAACTTTTTCTTAATGTGACATACGACCATTGTTTTCTAATGCATGATCAACGGCAGAGAAGGATCGTCTCGGAGCAAATCAACTTCTTGAAAAGAAGGGTAAGATTAGAGATACCACTACTTGTGAAAATTGAGACATCCAAAGTGTTGAACACAATAACTATTAATACAGTGCGTAGATCATACTTGTGGGCCCGATCTCGTAGAATCCACTATCCATTAATGCGTCATGTATGACACTTTGATAGTCAATTTGACATACAAACTGTATTTGCCAATTTAATTAACTGTTTTTTTTCTCTTTTGTTTAACACAAAATGTATTGCAGCGTAGAGCCTTGCAAGAGGAGAACACACGCCTTCAGAAATTAGTGAGATTTCCTAGCTATCATATGTTTATATATATATATAAATATTATTATTTTCATGCAAATTCAACAATACTTTATTCACTTCTGCATTCAAAATTTCAAGTTATTCATATATAAATACATATATATATATTGTGTTGGAGTTTGATGTATTTTATGCAGATGTGTATCTACTGTTTTTTTGGGTAAACATGTGTGTATCTACTGTTTTACTTTAGGCTAAGTTGCTAGAGAACCCAGAAGACGCCAGCCCAATCCCAGAGACTATTTGGAAGCAAAGTTAATGGATATTCCCAGGTATGCTTGGTCATAGGTTATGGACATTTATACCCTTATAATTACAACAGTTGTCATAATTTATCTCAGACCAGTATATGTACATATATATTTGTGCGTATGTGTGTTATATATATATTTTGTTTATATGATAATGTGTGTGATTAAGGGTTTGTTTAAGGGATCGATTTCAATCCATCTCCGTAGATTATTACCATGTTTTTTATCTTTTTCTTCAACTTTTACTCTCAGTTTTTACTATTTCAATCCATCCTAATTTATAAATTTTATAGTGCAGGGTGATTCTGGTTTGAGTTAGCATGTGAACAAGCATATCAAATGACATCTCACAAGCCAGCTTACATTAATTCAAAGAAAAAATTATGCTTACTTATAGCAGATGCTATATACCACGTGGATATGTATTTATGCATGTATATGATAAATGTATTGGTTAAGTTAAGTAGACTTGCATTAGTCGCTTATGACTATTATCTCTACTCGCCAGAGTTTGGCTTTTCTTTCGTCATGCGTAAGTGGTTTTACGTAGTCTTTAGTGTATGACTTGTAATATAAGGAAATAATTTTCTACACAAATGAAATGGACAAGCAAAAACATAGAAATGTTCCATAACGTAGTTAAAACTGACATATTCTAGAAATTATTATGAAAGTCTGGATTCTCCTAAGTAGAGGGGGAAAAATGAAGAAGCAAAATTCAGTAAAACAAGAAATTGCACGAACAGTGTAGAAAGTAGATGATACTATCTGCCCCAGTCTACATTAGAGCAATGTAGACAGTGGGAAAGCCATAAACTTTTTGTTGCCCAAAAAAAATGATTTGATGTTGAATAAGAACATAATAAGTGCTGGCTCTATCGCGAGGTCACTTAGGAAATTGCCTAAGGTCCCGGGTGAGCCAAGTCCACTAATTGAATTTTCTCTTATGTGTTTATCAATATAACAATCAGTTGATTTTATTAGTTAATGCTTAACTAATTAAGGTTTTATGAAAAGAAATGACTGAACAACAGGAATTTTGGAAAACACAACAAGCTCTTGAAAGTTTGAGTAACAATATTCTAATTATTATATTTAAAATTTTTATTAAAAAAATATTTTCTTAACTGCTCTTAAATCCTAACTGCCCTTTTTTGTTTTTTATTTTTTTTGTTTTATTTTATTTTGCTTCTCTTTCTTTGTTTAAGGGAAAAAAAAAATTAAAATTGATTGTTTAAAATGACTTCTTAAAACTTTTTGCTTAAGATCTCAGTCCTGAACATACTATACAATTATAAAAAGAGGATATTATTGTAACCAAAAATTTGAGTATGGGACGTGTGCCTCGTTAGTGGATGTGATATTGTGATCTCAACACTGAACACATGCTGTCTAAAAGAAAAAGAAAAAGAAAAGCAACAAAATTTGGTTTGAAACAGAAATATTGAACTTACACTACATGTAGCACACTAGTACATAATTCTAAAATGCAGAAAGTAGTGTAGTGAAGAATGAAGTCTCTTCACAGAGAGAGAAGGGGACATGCTAAATCGTCCCAAAAACCAAAAGAAACAGACTAAAATGGGAAGAAAAATACATACATACATACATACATATGTATACATATAAACTTATAAATTGCTTAAACAACTGTTTCAAGCCTAAACCGTTCCTGGACATACGAGATATAACTTGCAGCTCTGGCATCAATGGTTTCATCATCGGCGGAATAAAAGCTGTTCAGCTGCGCATTTGAGCGTGACATCTTCTGCTTTGTTGGATATTCAACAAGCGCACCCGAAGATGCAATAGAGGATGGCAGATTCGCTCTCGCGACATTGCTGCCGTTGTGCTTTCCACTTTTGATGGATGAATAAGCCGACTCCATATCGAATTCAAGGCCTACTTCTGTGAGCTCTCTTCTTCTTTATGCTCTCGAAGATTCAACAATGATTTGCATTCGGAAATCCGAAGGCAATCGGTATTTATAGCAGAAACTCTATGAATGTAAGTGGTCCTGTGTTGAAGAAATATCTTCACTTTAGCTTAGATTAGATTTTTTTCCGGTATGGAGAGCACTTTCAAGATAGAATAAAGTAGCAAAAAGTAGCTCATGAGATCGGAATATATTAGCATAATCTGAAGATTGTGATTTCTCTTTTATTTCTTTTTTATTTTTATAATTTGAAAGACAACTTTAGGGTGGATAAGATTAGCACTTTTTTCTGCATTCTATCCTTTCTACCTAGTCCAAGATCTGCATATTAATCAGGACGGCCTCCTTCTCACCTCATATGCTTATCTAGTATACACCAAAAAGATATATATTCTTTTCTTTTTAAATTTATTTCTCAACAGAGAATTGAATATTCCACATGTTTTTGTCTCCATCTACATCCTGCAAAGCCAAAATATACACACAAACCGCTAGAGTGTATATATATGTATGTGTACATATAAAAAATACTCCTGTTGTAATATATAAAAATAAAAAACGTAATATAATGACTTTAACGTATTTGAAAAAGGTGTAACAAAAAAAAATTTAGCCATCCTAAACCTTCGGTACATCTTTCTAACATATGTATTAAATTGAATAGCTACTATATCACGATTTTCACTTTTATATGTTATGTGAAGAATATGATTTTCTTGAGAGCGAGAATCATAGTAATTTGTACATTCTATTTTTAGATAAGAATTTACAATCTTACCTTTACTTTATATTAATTCAAATACGAATGCAACTTTTATGTGTGAATGGGATATCCTTGAGGATATGCACAAGTGCTAAATGTTTCCAAACGAAGAAAATTGTAGTGATAAAACTACTTTTGCAACTTGATGGGGGTAACAGAAGCATCTTAGAAGTCATTCCTAGCTACTTGAAAAGTTCGGATAATGACTGCACAATAGGCTCTATCCATTGAGTTTTACCTTTTTTTCCTTTCATTGTAAACCTTGATCAAGATTCAAAAGTAACGATACAGGTAGTGAAACCAGTCGTGTAGTCATATCAACTTCTGAGGTGCCAATTATATAATGTGTAGTGTTATGAGTCTGTGGTATTAATCCTAATTTTATTTTAAAAAATATGAAAAAGAGATGATGGATATTAATATGCTCACTTGAGCATTATCATATCCCTACCACTTGATAAGAAGCATGTCAATCCAATTTCAACGAATATGTTAATAGTAAAGGGGGCTACATGATCAAAGGCATTCTATGTTGAGTAAGCCTCCATTTTTTATACGCAAGGGAGCAGCTCAACTCGAATCTTTGATCATAAACCCAACACGAGGGGTAATTCTTTTATCCTAAGCAACCACATATGGTTGTATTTAAATCTTAGCTTTTAAATGTCAACTTAAGTGATGAGTTACACCGTTTTACTAATGAATATAATTTTTTAAATACTTATTAATAAAATAATGACAACTTATATATTTAAAATGTTATCAGACTTACCTTCCGTTTGTTTAACACCTCCAAATTTAGAAAATGGAAAATTTTTCATTTCAAGAAAAATGAATTTTTCTAAATTTTCGTATTTGAACATCCAAAATTTTTCATTTTTAAAAAATGGAAAAAGAGCTCTTTAGAAACAAAAAGTTTTCACCCACCCAAACAATTTTTCACTTTTAAAAAAAATTCTAAACAACTTTTTATTTTTTATATCTAAAAATTTTTCGTTTTTCAAAAATAGACCTCCCATCTAAACGGACCCTTAGTATTTATGGTATTTTTCTTATAAGAATGTGATATTAAATTATTGATACGGTATAAATTTATTAATAAGGGTACAATTCACTCCATTCAATAATATTGCTGTAAATAAGAGTTGTCCTTCCCAAAGCATGCGGACTAAGAGATAAATATGAGCACATAAGGAAGTGCGTCGGACTGGCCTTCATGAAGGAAAGATTATCGCAATCCAGTCTTATACCTTGGTGGGCCATGGATCCAGCCAAGTCAACACGCATACTTATAAGAAATTAGTGTATTTTTATAGAGATTTGGCTACAACTCCACGTAACTTTAATGAAATGTAATTTTTCATAAAAATATAAGAAATATTTTTATAAAACTGAATAAATAATTAATATTAAATTAGAAAACAGATCATAATATCAAATGAAATAGATATTACAGTTAAATTGTGAAATATAATATAGAATTGGTGATATATGAAATTATAAATTTAGTTGATTCTTTTTAAGAATCCAGTTAAATCTGCAATTCCACGTTCTATAAATTTTATATTATATTTTATAATTTAACCATTAGATTTATTTTATTTAATATCATAAATTCTCTTATAATTTAATATTAATTATCTATACAAATCCTACATTACATTTCACATTTTAACTATTAAATTTATTTTATTTGATATTATAATCTCTCTTATAATTTAATATTAATTATCTATCTAATTTTATAAAAATATTCGTCATATGTGAAAATCTATCTTATAAAGATTTTTGTAGAATTGTAGACAAGTCCATACATACAGAGAGAATTTTGAAAAAATAAAACAAAAAAAAGCACAAAAATGGCCCAAACGGGTTGGGCTGAACCTACCATGGACCTAGAGGTTCGGTCCAATCCGACACGGATGTTAGGGTCGGGCTAGGCCAAGCCTAACCCGGGTGTCTACACAGGTTGGGCCCTGCGGGTCTATAGACCAATCGGTCTTACCCGCCCCATATCTACAATTCTGCATGGCTTTGGGTTGGGTGACCGGCACCTTGGACTTTGGGCCAAAAAACACGAAATCGGGCCGAATTCGTCCGATCCACCATCTCTCTCCAGATTTCCACTCTCCATTGAAGCTGAACTCTCACAAGCCAGCTTTCTCTCTCCTCTCCTCCTCTATCTTTTCTCTCCAACTCTCTCAGCAATGGCGGCTCTAGCTCGACTCTCGAGGAAAGCCATAACCTCCTGCGCGGCGTCGGCGCAGCAGAGCCTCCTCCTCCAGCGCGCGCTTTCGACGGAGGCGGCGAAGGCCATCAGGCCGTCGGACGATCGGGTGAAATGGGACTACCGAGGCCAGAGGAAGATCATCCCGCTGGGGCAGTGGCTCCCGAAGATCGCCGTCGACGCCTACGTGGCGCCGAATGTGGTCTTGGCCGGCCAGGTTACTGTCTGCGACGGCGCCTCCATCTGGGCTGGCTCGGTCCTCCGTGGCGATCTCAACAAGATCACCGTCGGATTCTGCTCCAACGTCCAGGAGCGATGCGTCATTCACGCCGCTTGGTCTTCTCCCACAGGTTCCTCAAATTCTCCGATTTCGTTTCTTTTGATCGCTTAGGGTTTCGAATATTTGCTTTTTGTGCGTTGAAATATGGAAATGAAGAAACTTTAGCTTTCGAATTCTTGGTAAAAATTTAGGATTTCAATTAGGAGTGAAATTTTTGGACTATAAAAAATATAGCTATTTTTTTTTTAGAAAGCAAAAATGTGGCTTTTGAATTCTTGGTGGAATTTGAAGTTTTTGATTAGGAGTTGAAGAGTTGTTCGATTGATGGAAACTTTGTTTGATTAGTTTGCTTGGAATTCATGTGAATCAAACTTTCCTGTGGATAATTTATGGGGGAAAGATGGAGAAAAAGCTCAAAAAAAAAGTGGAATTTTGTGTATTTAGGAGCTGAGACAATGTGGCAGTGTGAGATTGAGATTTCTTGTGAGAGATTAATGGAGCTAGGCAGCTCATTTTCAGAAGCAAGGAAAAATAGAGCTGAGGCAGTGAGAGTGGCTTAACTCTTGGTTACTGATTTTACTAGGACCCAATTGGTTGTTTTTTGTTCCTCGTTGTGAGCAATGAACTTCATGGACAAGCCAAAACATTTTCAGCACTCATTCTTGTTCAAGAGAATGATTGGCTCAGTTTTACAATTTTTTTTTTTCGATATCCGGCCTGTTATCTAAAGGAAGAGCATCTTGGGTATTCGCTATATCATACAGTACTTGGCACTGTTTCTAATTTATATTTTGTTGAATAGATTTCATATCCTTTATGGTACGTAGACATTTCTACACCATACATTGGAGCTGCAAAGACATTGACAACAGTCTACAGATTGTTTTTTCATACGTATTATCACATGTAGAAATATTCTGACTTTTGGGTAATAATTGATACGGCCTCAAAGATTTATTTACTGGTTTTGTTCTATGGCATGGATATACATAACAAATGCATTTGGATTCAAATAGCTTAAGCTTTGCATATGAATTTTTGATTTTCGGAATTCTTTCTATGTATGAGTAAGCATTGACATTCAGCTAAATGACAACTTCACTCATTTTGCGTCATTGTGGGTAATTATCATGGCTTGTTCCTCGTTGATATCTGCCCTATACTTTAAGGCTGAAAATGCCTTCATAATGTTGTCTTACAGAATTGCTGCTAAACACATTTCAAGTGGTTCATATAGTTCCTATTTTCTTTTCCTTTTTGGATTTTGTTTTGTGCTGTCTTTGCCGTATGGTGCGTGTGTGTGTTTCGAAATTGTCAAGGCTACTTCTTGACTACTATATAATCTTTGACGGATAGTTATGGGTCCACTATCATGCCCATAAAAAGAGGATCCGTGATTAATTTCTCTGTTTATATTTCCAAATGCCTGTTTCGGGCATCTTCTTTAACGAATCCATTATGGACCTAAATCAGTTTTTGCTTTAGTTTTCAACTTTTTATGATTATGGTACTTATAAATAAATGTCTAATGCTAACGCCTTTTGCAAATGGTTATGATAAAATTCTTTTGTTAAAAAAAAGCCTTTGATTTACTCTACAATATACATCCGTTCTTTTTTTCCTCTTTGTTTTGTGGTATTAGCTTTTGGTTTGGACTTGCTTTTACCACTAGAAGTTTGGCTGATGTTTATCCTGGAATTGTTCTTTCGAATTTCAGGTCTGCCAGCCGAGACATCCATTGAGCGGTTTGTGACAATTGGTGCATACAGTCTCTTAAGGTCCTGCATAATTGAGCCAGAGTGCATTATTGGACAGCATTCCATTCTCATGGAAGGTTCGTTGGTGGAGACCCACTCGATCCTCGAGGCAGGATCTGTTCTTCCTCCGGGAAGACGAATTCCAACGGGTGAACTTTGGGCTGGAAATCCAGCACGGTTTGTCCGAACCCTTACCCATGAAGAAACCTTGGAGATCCCGAAACTTGCTGTTGCGATAAACGATCTGAGCAAAGAACATTTTTCAGAGTTCCTCCCTTACTCCACAGTTTATTTGGAAGTTGAAAAGTTCAAGAAGTCTTTGGGGATCTCAATTTGATAACCTTATTATCATGTCCACATTTTCTTTTGGTTGGAGGTGTTCCATGTAAGGAAATAAGCAGCTCTGAGACACAAAAAGCAAACCTTTAGAGTTCTCAACCTTGTAATTTGATTTTTCAGGACACTCAGAAGAAGAATTGTTTTGAGAGATTTTTGTAACTCATAGGCGTCTGTTTGGGACTGGTGATTGCCGGTTCATTGTTACCCTCCGAATTATGCATAAACGTTCTTTATGAAACATATTAAAATGAGAAACCATGTGAGTTTCCTGTTGTAAGATTCAATAGATCCCTTTTTTTTTTTTTTTCCCATAATTAAATAGCCTAGTTTGTTTTGCTATTTAGGTACATACTAGATTTTGAAATGATTAACCAAAAAAAAAAAAAAAAGGAAGAAGACTTTCATTCCTCTATGTTTCCTCCATAGCCGACCATAGTGCTGACAAGAGGCATGGCGGTGAACTCATCACTCTCCCTCCTTCCCTCGATGGTGGTGCAAACCCAACATCTGCATGTCGGTGGGGGTGGGTCAAATGCTTTGAGCTCCTTCACGGCTTCACCACCTTCCTTGGCAAATCTCAAGGATGATGTTCCAAAAAAGGTGTACCGGAGCCTTTCAAACAAGCTGATGGAAATCCAGATCGACGAGGGAAAACAGTTCTATTTTGAATTCCCTGGTAAATTCTTGTGTGTGCGTGTGTATATATTTTCCCACTTTCTGTACTGTACTGATGCACAGGAAGTTGGTGGACAATGTCACTTGAGGCTCGTGTAGATTAGAGCACAATCTCTAAAAACACATCTAGGGCAGGAGTCATAATTTGTTCTTCCAGCCAAGGATTTGATTACTCCCTCTCCTTTCCGCTGCATCGTTTGTAGCTTTCACTTTTTAGTCAAGCACTTTAATCGTAAGTAAATTCCAAATCAAGACTGCAAAGGGAAGGTTTGAGCTTCAGTAGATATTTTGCAACACAAAAGATAGGTGAATTTAGGCTGCTACTAGTCACTTGAAGTAAACTCCCGTTTGACAACCCACTTTCAAACTTTTTTCTACAGAGGGTTTCAGCCTAAAGTCTAAATAAAATCCTTAGTTTTTTCCTTTCTATTAATTTTTTGTTATCTGAATAAATTACGAGTGAGCTATTATTACCTTCAGCTTCACAAGGTTAGGATCTCATGCTTAAAGAAAAGTATATTCTTTCGTTCCTTAATAGGGTGTCTCTTACGATCTGTGTTGGTGGTCTTTGGGAAGTACTTGGTCATAATGACAGCATAGATTATCATAGTTGTGAAAATTTAAATAGAATTCAGCGTCCAACTAAGTACTCATTTAGGCAGTCAAACGCTTGAAAATCTCACAGGGCAAAGAGTTTGAGGTTCTTTGATCATCATATTGGGTCCAAATGCCAATTCAGTTTCGTTAAATATAATATAAAGTGCACTAGGTTGTCAAGAAGACAGGACAAGAAATTAGGTACAAATATAGATCGAGTAAGGAATCTCTGATTTCTTTTTGTCCATAGTGGAGATTATGAACGAACCAATTACACGAGAGCTCACCACTAAAGAGTATAGATATCGGTAAATAATTTTATTTTGGTGTTATAATTTATTAGTTTGCTATAACAACATTTGGATTTCTAGCCACATGCAATTATTTATCACAATTTGCAACTTTTATAGCTAACCGCCAAAATACACGAACACAATTTAGGAACCCGTGAACTACTAATTCACAATTTGCAACTTTTGTAGTTGACCACCAGAATGGTAGTCTAGAGTTTAAAGGAAATTGCTTGAGATCATTTTCAGATTATCGGCTTAATATAGTCCATTCGCTCTAGTCACGTTTAAAGAGGGTGGGTAGGTACGGCTAATCGCTCTCTTCATATTAATGTTTAGTGGATTAATAACCATTTCAACACTAAAGTTAATCAAAGACTCTTCATTGGGTTAATACCTAAATTTGATTTTAAAAAGAAAAAGAAAAGAAAATGGCCACACTATTGTTGGTTTGTTTGTTTTTTTTTTTTTTTTTGGGGGAAAGTTTGCGGGCGCATATTCTTTATTTAAGATTTTAAGTAATGGAAGATGATAACAGCCATAATGAAAGCAATCTGCATGGCTAGACAAATTTGAAGCATTATTGGAAATGAAAATTACTATTTCAAGCTATGATGAACCTTCTTGTGCACTACGAGACAATGTCATGAACCACTATGCACCGTGGAAAGGGCGTTGCCCAAATTTTTTATATAAAAATTTAGGTTTGACTACTGAAACGAAGATATTGACACCGCAACCATTTTCTCAATGAGCCTCTATCTTTTCTACTTTCTTCATCATTTTCTTCATGTGTCACCGAACACCCCCAACCCCATTCAAAACCACCTACTATATATAGCTTCTGGCATTCTTAACGTTACCATGTTCTCCTTTTTCTGTGCTTCAAATTGCTGCCTTTCATGCATCGCAGCCGACAGGATAGAGAAGATCCGAGCGAGAGATGTCAAAGGTGTGAATTTGTTGGTTCCTACTTTTGATCACCTTTTGTTGTTTTGATGAAAATGGTGGGATGTTGGTAAGGCTCAATCAAATCAAAGCTCCCATAAATTGGGTTCTTTTATTTGATTGAGCCGTGCCAATATCTCAACTAATCTCTTTCAACATTTTTGCTTTGTATTGTTGTTATTATTATTATTATTATTATCCCTTTGGTGTTTCTCTTGCATGCAATTCTATGTCAAGCGAGCATCTGGATTTACTTCAATAGAGAATGATTCAATGACCAGTGATGGTATATGCTTCCATCAACTCTTCCCCGGTAAAAAGGTGGAGAGAGTTTCGCAAATACTCCTCTTGGTTGTCTATACTCCATATACCTTGCACGTGTATTTGATGAGGTCCAACCCATCATTTTTTTATAAAATAAAGAATAGTTCAGACAGAGACAACTAACGTTAGAATAGTCTTAGATACTAATAAGAATATTCATCGAAAATACTATTATCTAACCCTATTTCTTATCGCTCAAAATATATCAATAGTAAAGATATGTTGAAGAATGACTTCAAACATTTTAAATTAAGTACTAGATTGACATGATTAAAGCTTAATATTTAACACAAAATATAAAAAAAATCTTTAGAAAAAAAAAAAAAGGACTAGGAAAAAGGGATTTTCAGCATTAAAACCTTTGACAACGGACCTACCATGAGAATCAATTACCAAGCCACCCAACTCTATGCTTGTTTATATGCACCTTCCTAATCCGTCAATCACCATCTTACCCCCCTTTTTTTTTTTTAGCCTTTTATTTCCTCCTCAATTCTTATCATGTATAAAATTAGAGCCTAAATAAGCACACTATCACCGGGATGTTCCTTTCACGTTCTTCACAATTCTTTTTTATTTTTACTTTTGATATATATGGACCTCTGTAATGGTGTTGCAAAGGGGTAACCATCTGCTCCCGTAGACAACCTTACAAACAGGAACCAAGTGTGTTAGATATACAAAATTCTATATATCAACTTGCCATATACATATGCTCAAATTCTAAATGCCACGTCCACGCAGTACATTCTTTTTTTGTCTTTTGTCTTTTGTTTCTTGTTTTTTTTTTTTTTTTCAGAAACATCAAATGCCGAAAACCTAAGGGCCATACAGAGTCCATTTATTGGGCATATTCAAAAGCAGCTCTAAAGGGCAAATGTGAAGCAAAAGACTTAATAATTGTAGTCAAGTGTTTCTCAATTACATCCAATTATCTTAGACAGGGTGTGTGAGCATATCTAATACCCAGGTGGTGGTGAAGTATATGACATCACGAGATAAACAGTGCTATAGACATGCAGACAGCAGCTGGAAACATTTTCCCTGCGGCCTTCCGCTGTCAAGCTTGAAGAGCCACGTCCAATCTCCCCGCCACAAAATATTCCTGCAAATGGGACCCCGGGAAAGTTCTCCACAAATGGGGAGCTATCAACATTCTCCTGTGTGAAGAACGTGTCGCCCCGGCCATAACACGAGAAGATGAAACCTCCGAAAACTTCATGATCGTTGCTCTTCCTACTTTCATCAAAATTCAAGCTTTTGAGGTCCAGCGAAACACAACCAATAGATTTTAATGCAGTATCGGGATCTGAATGGTAGAATTGAAAGAGATCGCCATTTTTTATGCCAACGCCGTTTACATAAAGATATTCTTCATCTCCCCTGTAGCACAGATCTCGCATCAGATTTGTAACAAAGTTCACACATATAACACAAGTGAAAGAGCTGGAAATTTATCCAACAGTCAGCTGCCACAAATATTGTTATGATAGACATAAGCATTTGTATACCACTATGACGACATTAAATTATATGACTTACTTATGATTGATTTTTCAAGATCGTTTATAGATAAAACAATCAATACCAAAGGATAAGGTCATATTTAAGCTTAAGCTACAAGTACACCCAGAGATTTTGAACACAAACTTACTTCATAAAGAATAAAACACCCAATTTCGTTCAGTTTAATAATCTTTTTTTTTCCCATGTACCTCATGGTAATATGAAAAATTTCACAAAAATAACAAGAAACATTATCCAATTGAAGCGAAGTGATAGAGAGAGGAAAGAAAATCAAACAAGGGAGTTTACACTTCTAGATCAGGGCCCGTGGAAAGCATGGATCATATTATTTAGATATAGAAGCCACATACTGAGTATTCATTTGAAAAGAAGCAAAAGATAATAAGAAGGAAAAAAAAAAAAAATCCCTACAAAGAAGAAGAAGAAGAAGAAGAGTTCCATATTTTACCCTACAACTCCATAGAATGACATGGATGTTATGGATCTTGGCCTCTCAGATCCGATGGAGCAATTTCTCCTTTTCATAACACCAATGTACAGATCAGAAGAATCAACTTGATCTTCTAACTGTCACACGTAGAATAAATTGACACAATCAGCTAAAAATCACCATCTCTAAGTAGTTTGAATTTCAAAACAGAATCTGTAGGGGAGAGACAAATAATGATTCACAGTCCACATCTTTATCACACTAACATACCGCATTATTAATATCATTCAAAATTTGCTGACCATCAAGAACAGCCCGTTGTCCTTCTATTTTAGCTGTGAGCCACGTAGAATGATCAGAACAATTCATTCTAACGGAAGCTACCTTGTATCTCGGACCAACTGCTGATACTCCATTTGATAATGCGACATGGAATTGAATATTCGTAGTGCCTATTCATTTACACCAGACCAGACTATATAAGTCAGAATTAAAGAGACAGTAGATTCTTTAAGCACCAAGCAACATTCAGTATCAATAGAAGCTCACATAACTAATTTGAGAATCAAGTACCATGAATGTTGTTCCTATCCCTTGCAAATGTAAGAGCAACAGCATCAGTGAAATATTTTGAACTTCCACAGAAATTTCTTGACTCGTCCGCACTCCTGTACAAAAACCGACCTCTCTCATCACCTACAATGGCAGTCTCCTTGGGCATAGCATAATCTGAAATATCACAGACATGATTAACGAAAACTAATCACGAACTTACTAAAGAAATTTCTAACAACACATAATCATATGACCAACCAACAACATATCTTCTGTTTTCCCCAATTTTCTCTCTTATTAAAGGCAAGCTTTTTTTTTTTTTTTTGTTTTTTTTTTTTAAAGGTAATCGCAATGAAATGAAACTCACCCAAAATGTCGACAATTGGTTTCATATCAACAAGCCCCTCCTGCGCCATCTTTGTTGTGAGAACTTAGCAACACAATCAAATATGAATGTGTTGGCATGAAATAATGATTAAACTAAACAACCAACTAATTAAAAGTTTAAAACTGACTCACCCCAAAAAGTACAATCCCAACTGGGGCTTTAGAACCCGAAACAGAGTCTGTGTAATCCCTTATGTCCAATACAAACTTCTCAACCAATGCATTCCGAGGTTCCTGACAACATAAATAATTTTTGCTAGTGTCAGCGTTTCCTTTACATGTCTAACTGCACGATGCTAAAAAACATCACAACAAAGCCACACATTACAAGTTTTCGAAATAATATCGAAAAAACATATATCAATTCCTGCTTAAGAAATCAGCAGTGAGGTTACGGCCCGGAATACAGATGCATATATGTATACAAGTACATAATATAAATGTGTGCGTGCATATATGTACGTACGTATGTATGTATATACAACCTTGGTGGGACGTAACAGTGGGATAACATCAACTTTAAGTCCTGGCACAAACCCCACAGTCAAAACGATGCCAAAATTTTCATCTTCCGAAGTTATTGAGCCATCATCATCACTTAGGTCTCCACAAAAATTACTCCACTTGACCTACAAAATTTTTATGGTTTTTTTCCAAGAAAAAATGTAACTACAGTATCAATCTTTGGCCTTCATTTGTCTCCAAAGCTTATCAATTTACTAGGAAAACAAACATAATTAACCAAAAGAAACCTCTTTAAGCTCGTCAGTAAGAGCATCTCTTCCAATTATTCCACTAGCAGTTGATATAATTATCGGCGTTTTTGTCCCCAAATACCTCGATATCTGAATGGAAAAAATGGAAATTCATTCAGAAAATTTCATCTTTTCCTTTATTCAAAACGAATATATACATATATATAGATATATATGAGATTACATACAAGCCTGAAAATGTCGAACAAGCGAAATCCACTTCCAACACCGACGATGGCGAAATCGGGGCGTATTGGCTCCCCGAGGACCTTATCGACGACCTCTCTCACAGCAGCCTGTGATCGCAATTTCTCAATTTTTTTTCTCCGTTCATTTTCTCGGGAAACAAACAAACAAGAACGAAGTGGAAAAGAGACGGTGGTGGTTTACCTGCGGAGAAGGATCGAGAGAGAGGGCGGAGGCCAGCTTGGGGCGGGAG
Organism: Antiaris toxicaria; assembly: GCA_035233585.1. Lineage (NCBI taxonomy): Eukaryota > Viridiplantae > Streptophyta > Magnoliopsida > Rosales > Moraceae > Antiaris > Antiaris toxicaria. The sequence goes on along the minus strand of CP141155.1, from coordinate 3,480,078 downwards.
AGGACCTGAGAAGAGACTCGATTCCACGACCTGCTCACGCACGCCGCCGATGCGAACGACGGCGCCGGGAGCCGGGCCAGAATGTTGTGGAGAAGGTCGTCGGTTATCAGAGAGAAACCTGTCGTTTTCAACATTTTGGTGTCGTTTTTGGATGAGGAAGAAGACGACGACGGCGGATATTGCGATGGGTCTGCCATTTCTTTTGGGTTTGTGTTTAACATGTTGCTTTGGACAAGTTTAAAGAAGTGGCTTTCAACTTCTTATTTTTTCAACGCAGAAGTTTGGGAAAAGCTTAACCGTCCACGTGTCCACTTTCAATTTTTTTATTTTTATTTTTGGTAAATATTATTACTATTATTTTGTTATTGAAGAATTGGTTTTGCTTCTTTAAAAATCCTTTTCTTGTAAATTCTGGAATTTCAATCCTTTTCAAAGAAAAAAAAATTTTTTTCAGGAAGTTCAATTACTTCGAAAAATTCCTTCCACTTCATTCACATCGTAGGACTCAATTCATGCAAGTACACAAGTTTGTTTGTTTTTTCTTTTTTTGTGAGAAATGCAAGATTGCAGTTATATTCTTATCTAGCCAAAATAAAAATACGCAAGTTAAGAAAAAAAAATATACATTTTATACAAAATATGAATACTTTAAGGACTCTTACAAGGAGGACTCTAGCTTTGTTTGAAAGGTTTAGGCAGATTGATATAATAAAAATAAATAATAAAAATTAGAAAAGAAGATAAAAAAATTATTATAATAACCGTGGGATAGATTCAACGAGCTCAAAAAGTTCAAGGATATATTAGCTAACATATTGAAACATTAAGAATAGAGTAACGTTAGAGATATTAATTTTGATCTTAAAAAATTAAGTACTAATTTACTTATTATATTTTTATTAATAGATATAATTAAATAATATGATAATACTTTAAACACTTATTAATAAAATAGCAATAACACATTTGTTATATAGGTTGATACTCAAAAATTAATATTAGAGTTGATATTTTTAATATTTTTCTTGAGAATTTTGATAGACAAAAATTATTTGTATACATTTTTTCTTTCTCTATAAATATATATAGTATTCTTTTTATAAAATATTTATATTATTACCATCCAATTTATAAACCCTCCACTAAAATATTTTGAAACGGAACCATTTCTTTTATTTTTTATTTTTTTTGCAGTTGGAATTTTCTAAATATTTTTTTGTCTTTCTCTTTAAAGGTAAGTTAATCTTACTATTCACCTCTCTAAATCTCTTTTTTCATTTTTAAAAAACTTAAATTTTAAAATTCAATAACTTCTTATTTTAAGTCGAATTAAGATGATTTATTTTTAATTATATAAATAATGAGAGGAATAAAATAAGATCAATATTATTAATTTTTCCGTACACATGTCAAATTTTTTACACTTTTTTGTAAATCATAATTCATTTTCAACCAAACTCACATTTTTAAATTTCAACTCATTTTCAATCAAAACGATTCAAAACTCTAACTCTAATTGGTATTCCAAACTCCATCTAAGTGTTCATGTGGATCATACATTTAAACTTAAACATTTGGATTTGGATTGAGAATCTAGATTGAATTTGTGTTTGGGAGAGGAAAAAAGAGTGTTGTGTGGATTTTTAAAGTAAAAATTTGCATTTAAAATTGATGTGTTTGGATTTGCTATTGCATTGCATTATATTGGAATGCATTGCAATAAATACAATATACGTTTAGATATTTTATATTTATATTACATTCAAATACAATGTATGTGTGCATATTTTGTATTTACATTGTATTTAAATATAAAGAATGCAATATAACTGGTAAAAAGTGATAGAAAAAAATGTAATGGTGAATAATAATTTTATATATTTAAAATTTAAATGCTCTATCATCTAAATGCAATGCTTTATCAACATTTGAATATAATGCAATGCCAATATAATGATAAATCCAAGCGACAAGTGAGCTTTGGAGTCAAAATAATGATCCAAACACAAAATGGATACTCTACTATTATTAGTGGTAGAATTAACTACAAAATAAAGGTGACATTCTTGTATGTGAATTTAGGTATCCGCTGACATAAGGAAAATGTTATTGCTCGAACAGATCATTTTTTACCTTTGTCCCTGATGGCAAAAGAATATTTAAGCTGGTTCATACAACAAATGATACATTTAATGTCGTGACTTTAAATTGATACATAACAACATTATATGATCACAAAATTTTGAAATTCAAGTTTAGTTTAGGACTTGTACTTGGGAGAATTAGAACCTTTATTTCAGACGTTGGAAAGGATTGAAATAATAAAAATTAGTAAAAAAAAATCAAAGAACAAGAGAAAAAACTAATGTTACAATCTATAGGGGTATATTAAAATCCACCCATGAGACTAAACAATACTTTTTTTTTTCTTTAAAAAGTTAATAAAAATTATATTTAAATTTTAAAAAATTAATTAATTTTTTAAAATTAAATTAAACTAAACTATTGTTGCAAAGGAAATATAAATTCTCTTTGATTTTCCAAAGAGTATGGTCGCAACCTTAAGGAACTCGGTGTCGACCCCAAGGGTATACCGGCTAACCGTTCTTTCTTGGAGTATGTCTCCCAAAGTGTGGACGCTTTGAGTTGATTGTAGATGTGTCATTACCTTTTTAAGTCGATTCTGTTTAATAGTTTAATTTTTTTGCTCTGAAATGTATTAATTTTGTATTGCAGTATTTTGTTTCTTTAGACATTCATTTCAAGCTTTCACAATGTGAAGCAATTCTTGTTCCTTTTCTACTACCTTTATTTTCCTTTAAAACAATTAATAATAATAAAAAAATAAAAAGTAAACTGAACGTGCATGGTGTTATTCTAAGTCAAACAATCAATATTTTTAATTGAAACTACATGTCGTTTTATAGACGTAAGGTAACGATAAAATAAATAAAAATAAAAAATAAAAAATAAAAAATAAAAACTACAATAAGCTGTAAAAATTAATCCATTTTCCGTGCTAGCCAACATTCAACATTCTTCTTCGTCGATATTAATGATTTTAGGAATCAAGATGTCAAAAAAAATAAATAAAGTATAAAACTTTAAAGCAGTCGAAAGAGGAAATCACTCTTACGCATGCATGGTTCCGTTTGTAATGGGGCTAAATAATTCAGTGAAGATGCAGGATAAACGGTTGACTTCCAATCCTCGTATGTTTAGATTGACAAAAAAGACAAACTTCCCATAGTGACAAAAAAGATGGTAAAACAAAGTGAGATGATAAATATTGTTCTTCTTTGTGGTGTTTGAAGTTGGGTTTTGTTTTCTTTTATTAACAGTTCACCTTTCTTATGCAAAGCAGCTTTAAAGGCAATGCATGTTAATGAATGATATGTAGAATTTAAACCATTATTTTGACACATACAATTTCATATATGTTTCTAAATTAATTTTATTGCACATTGTGGTAAGGAAGAGTTAATGACAGTGAACAAGATCTGCAAGATGAACTATGGTTATGGTCTAAAATTGTTTTCTCGGATAAGTTTGGAATCTCTAAACAAGCTGACAAAGTTTCCAAAAGCAAGTTAGGATGAAATATCAAACAAGTTTTTCTTTTCTGTTCTGCTTAAATCAAGTCCTGATGAAGTTTGAGAATTATTTAACTCATACATCACTTTGCATTTGTCACGGGCCACCCACCACTGTTATAGCCACATAAATTGTGTGATTTAATAGATACAAATTGATATCTCTTAAATTGATATGCTTTGCACATTAGTTAGAAAGAAATAATGATTATATACCAATTAAAGGATAAGAAACAATCAATTTTTTGATCAGATATCAATATAATCTAAACACATCTCAATTAGGTTGGTACCTATTTAGAAAACTTATTTTTTATCTACTTTATTAACTTCGTTTCTATTAAATAAAAATTTTGACAGGCAAACTAACAGTCCCAACTTGTAAGTAAAAAAGTCAACAAGTGAAAATATGTGTATTAGTCAAGTGTTTCTACAAACATGAAATGCAGGCTTGTTTCCTTAGCAGCTGGGAACACAAGCTGAATGGTGAAGACATAAGGTCAAGCTGAACCTCTCCCTCTGATATAGTATTCTTGATAGATCTCATAATAAACCTTTACTAAAAAAACCCAATAGGACAAAACTAGCAAGAGAAAAAGAGTGTCTATGCTTAGTTCAATTGATTGCCTAAACCAAACGGAAGATATGAACTGCTTTCTCCAATCTCGTTCTCAAAAAATGACTTGACATCTCCAATATGCAAAAGACACGAACTTTCATGTTTCCAGGGGCATGAGAAATCCAAAGACAAACCCTTAATATGTACATAATCAACAGTTAAAAATTGCTACAGAGAAATAACAAAAGAAGTTAACTAAAGGGCAATTCCTTTCCAATCTCTAAATCAACAATCAGCAACCTAGGATGATAATCTGACTTTCTTTTAATAAATTTCTCTTAATAATTTAGAAATATTTTACTCATACATGCTAAAGTAAATTGCTACTCTAGGCTGCGTTTTCATTGCAGAATTTTGTTTCAAAACTCGTTGTATTTCAATATCTAACAACAATTCCATGAAGCGCCTTTGATGTATCTGTGACATAATTCATTAGAGAAATATTTTGTCCAAATACTTGTATAAACAAACTAGACAACTGCATTAAGCTGCACAAATTGAAGCAGATTTTCCATGTGTGCCAAACACAAATATATGCAGCAGAAATTGTATAGACTCTTAGCAGATTCATTTTCAATGCAGAATTCAGAAATTTCTCTCAAAAAGTCTTAAGAATAATCCTCTGTCAATATGCTTGTTAAGGTCAGTCACAACAAATCATTATAAAGATATAAATAAATCAGAAACAATTTGTTGAGCACAACATCAGTGGGCAAAATAATTTCTATTATTTTTATAATAGAAAATACATCAAAATCATAAAAGTATATCTCTCGATCGACAGTCGACACTCTCTCACACTACAACAAATTTTCCGGGCAATTGCCCGTTGCTAGGTGAGCAAGCACTTTTCTGGCTATAAATAGCCTATGTTCCATCAGTCTGATGCACGGCAAAAACTAAAGGAAGCTACTGTAATTGAGTGCTTTAGTTTTTTATTTTTTTGCTAAACATACTGAGGGGGTTTCGAAGTCTTTTGTGTTAGAAAATTCTTTAAAGATGAAATCCTTTGTCTACTAGTCAAGATCGTTCATATCAAATTATTGAAAAGATAACTAGAAATGGAAGCATATCTTAATCCATTAAGACGGAAATAGTTACAGGTTAATTTTATTTTTATTTTTATTTTTATTTTTTTATTTTAGTTTTTTATTGAGTGCTTTTATTGAGATGGTTATCTTGATCTATTGAGTGCTTTATTTTTTTATTTTTATTTTTTTGCTAAACATACTGAGTTGGTTTCGAAGTTTTTTATGTTAGAAAATTTTTTAAAGATGAAATCCTTCATCTACTAGCCAAAATCGTTTATGTCAAATCATTGAAAAGAAAATTAAAAATAGAAGCATATCTTGATCCATTGAGACAGAAATGGTTGCGGGTTAATTGATCTTCCAAGTTTACGTAATTTCTTTTAGAGATTGAGAATCTCAATATTCTTTATGATGATAGGACGCCAATGAAGAAATCGGAATGTTTATTGTGTGATTTAGAGACTACAATGTTAATTATATATTTGTCTATTTTCATTTGGCCAATCATAAAATTAGAAATTAGATTTTGGGTTTCTATACAAAATAAACCCCATACCTTAATTAGATGCTTGAAAACCCAATAACTTCAAGCTTTAATTAGATCACTCTATTTAGACTGAATTTTAAGATAGTTTATAATACACATTTAATTATATATATAGGTCTATACGATCAATTATTGTCCAACGTTTTGAGCTTATCGGTGTTCAATCCTGTGGGAAACAAGTCTACAACTTGATCGTCTATCTTAACATGGTGCATCTCTATTTCCTCTTGCAATATCTTTTCTCAAATGAAGCGATAATGCACCACTACATGCATAGTCCTCATATGAAACACTGGATTTTCCGTCAAGCGGATTGACGATTGATTATCATAAAAAAAATGGTATTGTAAAGTCAACTTGTTGATGTAGATCTTCCGTCAACTGTACAACCTATGTCCTCTCTTGAACTATTATAGCTATCACTCTATAATCTTTTTCTATTGTTGATAGCGAAACTGTTAGTTGTCTTTTGCTACATCTCATCCCTCAAGAAAAACAGCATTAGAATTTTTAAAGTTTGAGGGATATGGATATATATCTATATATATATTTTTGGTTCTAGAAGAGTCATGTGTCGTTTGCTTCTATTGTCGATAGTGAAACTGGTAATTGTCTTTTACTATATCTCATTTTCCAGGAAAAGCGACATTAGAATTTTGAAACTTGAACGATATGCCTTTTTTTTTTTTTTTTCTGTTCTAGAAGAGTGATATGTTGTTATAGCGAAACTATTGGCTGTCTTTTGCTTCACCTCATTCCTCTGAAAAAACGACATTAGAATTCTGAAACTTGAGCAATATGCCCTTTTTTTTTTTTCTTGTCTCTAGAAGAGTGATATGTTGTTTACTTTATAACCATAACATCCAGCCTAAGAACATATTAGAACACAGGATAATCAATATATAAACGACATTAACAAAAGAAACAGCATATAAACTGCATGTAGTTTAAAAATAAACGAACGACACATTCTCACAAATCAACAGCAAGTCCTCCTATCAGACGAACGACATGTGGTTTAAATTAAAATAACTAATCTTACTTGCAACGTCTCAGGAAAAAGAGAAAATTCCACATGTTGAACGACACGTCATTTTCTATAAATGACAAGATCTATGGTCTACTAACTTGGCACTAACCCAGAACAATGTAAAAAAAAAAAAAAAAGGAAGAGAGAAAAGTTAATATTATAATTTAGTTAATCATAATGTCAACGATGATCATCTCTTTTGTAGAACGTCTTTGCGGTAATCTCACCACTTGTTATTCCAGAAAGCAGAAAGTAGTAGCAACTGAAAGTGTCTGGCTTCAGTCACTTTCCTATGAGAATCATCCTACACAAATGTACTATTCTTTCGTATTCCTTAAAGAGGCAAAATTGATCTTGTTAAAAAAAAAACATCAAAATTGATCTTCTATCGGTATACAGAGAATCTCAATGTGTAATTCAATACATACTAATTGATATCTCCCAAATTAATTTACTTTGCACATTGGTTACAAAGAAATAATGATTATAAACCAATCAAAGGATAAGAAACAATTAATATTTTCAAAGGTTAGATATCAGGATAATCTAAACACATCCTACTAGGTTGACATCCATCTAGAAAACCTTTTTTTAATTTGCTTTGCTAACTTCATTACTATAAATACAAAGATTGATGGTCCGTTTGGTGAACGCATTACATTTACATTGCGTTTGAATGCAATGCATTAAATGCAATTTGTGTTTAGAGGAAAAGTATTAGCATTGCATTTGAATGCAATGTGTGTTTGAGTGAAATGTATTTGAATTTTATTTAAATAATAAATATGTGATGTGATGTATAAAAGTAGAGAGAGAAAAAAGAAAGAGAAAGAGAATATATGATATAATTAATAAAAGTAATAGAAAAAGTGAAATAATGAATAGTGATTATATTGGATTTAAAATATAATGTGATTGGTATTTGAATGAAATGTTTTTGTATTTAGATAAAAATTACATTGCATTTAAATGCAATGTAATTTGAATGCTTAAACCAACCGCACACTAAATGGCAAGCTGACAGCCCTAGCTTTGGAACACGAGCTGAATGGTGAGGACATAAGGTCAAGTCGAAACTTTCTCTTTGATATTTACCATCCCTAATAAACCTTATTAAAAACCTTTACTAGCAAACCCCAGTGAGACAAAACGAATAAGGGAAAAAAAGCGCCTATACTTGTTCAATTGATTGCACGAAATAAATAGAAGATGTGAATAGCTTTTAATCTTGTTCTGACAAAGGACTTGAGGGCTCCAATCTGTAAAAAGTATGAACTTTCATATTTTCGGTAGTATAAGAGATACAAATATAAATCCTTAATATGGAACAATCATCGGTTATGAACATATCATGTACAAAATCTACTATTAAAAGTAGCTACAGCACAATAACAAAACAAGTAAACTTCGGGATTAATACTCGAACTCCTAGCTGCAAGATCTTCCTCTAAATCTCTATCAAAATCAACCTTAGGGTGATAATTAAACATGTAAATTCTTGCGGAATTTTGTTTCAAAAATTTATTGTATTTCAAATATCTCACAAGAATTTCATGAAATCTACTATAATGTTTCTGTGACATATTTCACCAGAGATATGTTTGATCCAAACACTTGTATCAATTACATTATGCTGCACGAAATGAAGCTGATTATCCATGAGAGCCAACACATACTATATATACATGTGTGTGTGTGTGTGTTTCTGAGAAGAAAACATCATGGAACACAGGAAAAGCCCCTGCAGGCAAAACAAGAACAACAGCCACCAAAAACGGACACCGCTGGAGACAAATAACCCTGTCAAAAACCTCTAAAATTGAGGGACCGGGGCATGTTCTCAACCAACACAGGAGGCGGGACAGGATTCAATGAAATACAACCAAAGGAACCAGTCACGTTAGACCATTTAGACAAATTATGAGCCAGAGAGTAGATGTTCTACATGTATGTGGTACACTGCTTAAACTCTCTCCAGTACAGATTTACTTTCAACCAGAGATTTCAGAAATCTCTCTCAAAGTCTTAAGGATCCGTCTTTCTTTCAAAGTAAAAACTTTCAAGTTCATTCTTTGCTCTTTAAATTATTAAGATATGAAAAAGATATCCCACATTATTATTCAGCACCAACCATTAAAATCCGCACATGCATAATTAAAAAAAAAAAAAAAGATGTTAACACTCATGATCATTAACAGATTATTCAAAGAAATTCATGCATGTAAATGGTCAGTAATAGCAAATCAGTATAAAGAAATAAATAAATCCGAACAATTAATGGCTCTATGTATAAAATCTACTATTATAAACAGCAAGCTACAAGTTAACAGCAAGATTAATACCGGATTCTTCATAATAAGATCTCTACTTCCTCTGAATCTTCGTTCGAATCCACCTCTTCGTTTTCTTCTTCGTCATCTCCATTTGCACAATTAGGTTTAAGAAACAAGCCCAAATTCTTCAACGGGAGTCCAAGGCACACTCTCTCATATGACCAGGCACAACTTCCACATAGCCTCTCAAGCTCTCTCTGGCTTTCTAGGTTGTCATTTAAATCAACGCTCTTTTCCATCTGCAGAATAGCCATCCGAGCACTTTCCCGTTGCTTCTCGATAGCCTCACGACTAATCCTCGAATCGTCACGCCGGCAACAATCATCTCTTTTGCGACCCATCTTCTTGTTGTCTGAGTGCACTTGATCATCAGCAGCCTTCTTATCATCTTCTTTTTCTTCAGGCTCAAGAAACCAGTCCAAACTATTTTGTATATGGAAAACTGTCCCGTATGGATTGCCAGAACAACCACATAGCCTCTCAAACTCTCTCATAACATCTATATTATCCCCGATGACACTCTTTTCCATCTCTAAAAGAGCCTTCCGAGCACTTTCTCTCTGCTTCCCAATAGCCTCGGGACTAATCCGTGAATCATCAGGACGGCCATGATCATCTCTTTTGCAAACCTCCTTCTTCCTGGCCTTGAGCTTCTTCTTAATATTACCACAGCCAGCTTTGAGCTTCTTTGACACTTTCAAATCACGATCTTGCTTGCACTTTTCAATCTTTTTGCTGGCTGTCATTGTTGTGTCTTCATAGCGACGCTTTCGAGCAAGAGCCTTCTTCGCCGTGATCGGTTGCTTCTCATACTCATAGGTAACGTCCGACACATCACTTCTCACAACCATATTACTATAAATTTTGCAGTCCGCCTTGAACTTCTCGCATTCTTCCATCTTTTGCTTGGCTTTCAATATGGTGTCTTCAAAGCGAGCCTTCTTAGCTGCGATCAGTTGTAGCTCATGATCAAGAACCTTAACAATCTTCTCATCAGCAATATTGCACTTCTTGCAGCAATTCGGATTCGCTTTCACCATTGCCAATTTCTTATCGCTTCCAGAATCCATAACAACAAGAGCAGAGGAAGAAACTGACCTCTTCCTTTTGCAGGGCTCAAGACTTCTCTTGGAAATAACCTCCATTACTGCAGCTTTGAATTTGACGAACTTCTTCTTCTCCTTCTTCTTCAGTTACTTGAGTTTTGTGTGGTGGGAGTTTACTCGAGACTGAAGATTTCTTTATATAGATAATGATTACTCAAGACTGAAGATTTCTTTATATACATATTGATAAATATCAACGTTGAGTAAGACTCTAACATTAATTGCCGACTTGAAGAAGGGATTTGGTATCAAACATGTTTAGAATTTGTGTTTAAATGGGACTGATGATTTATTTATATAGATTTTGACATATGTTGACGTTGAGGAGGACTCTAACATTAATTACCGACTCAAAAAATGGATTTGGTTTCAAATACGTCCAAAGTTTGTATGTATATACATATATGTGTGTGTGTGTGTGTGTGTTGAAATTTGATTCATATTACAACTGTGTATCCTTTTGATGTTAGAACAAACACTTCGAGCTATTAGTAAATATCAACGTTGAGTAGGACTCTGACATTAATTACCGACTCGAAGAATGGATTTGGTTTCAAATATGCGTAAAATTTGTATGTATATATAAATATATATGTGTGTGTAGTTTTTGTTTACTCCACAAGTTGCTGTTTGATTCATAGTATAACCGTGTTTCCTTTCGATGTTAGAACAACTAATCTGTTATGGCATTTAATAATAATAATAATAATAATAATAATAATAATGATAATAATAATCCAAAACTCTAGCCTCGTCGTTTTCTTTTGAGCATTTTCAAAAATGTTGCGTTTACCCTTTTTTTATTTTTTATTTTTTTGAAAGGGTTTTGCAACTCATTTGTTAATAAACGTCCCTATTTTTAAGCATATTTTTTAGCAAATGCCCCTAATTTCGTCAATTAAAAAACTAGACTTTTTTCTTGAACTTAATAGTGATTTACTTGGATGAAATACAAAAATAAATAAGGCATTAGTAAATTAATGATTTATCCCTTCCTTTTTAGTTAAATTCCCCTTTTCACCTCAAATTTTTAAGAAGTAAGCAAACAACCACGATAATTTACAAAATTTTAACTTTCAAAATTTATTATTTGCATTTAGTTTGTGTTGGACTAGAATTCTTTGGAATGTAGTATTATTAAAGTTCAGTTTCAGTATTTACTTTAAATTAGAGTCTCAAATAGGCTTGGATTTATAAGAGGCTTTACTTTTTAAAGTTGAGTTTCAATATTATTGTCAAATCTGAGTTATTTTAGCAAATTTTCTATTATGCTCAGTGAGTCAACATCTCGTCCTTCAGCAAAAACACATAAAAATTTTGCAACTTAAAAGATTTGTAGTTTATCATAAAAATAACGATACGTAGCCTAAATACATGTCATTGCTAATGGAGACGGGGATAGCTATGAACAATCAATAAAACAGAAAATTGTGGATAGATATGAATTCTTTATAATAAAAATAGAAACTTTATAAATCATTCTTCACTTTCTATGTCATTCTAACTTAAAATGTGTTTCCTTTTCCGTTATTGATGTAAACATGAATTGAAATGAGTAGGATTAAGAGTAGATAAGATTTTTAATAAAAAAAAAAAAGAAAATTTTTGTTTAATCTAACAAAGTTGATAATGACTAGGATAATTGTATAATATTAAGAAAAAAAAATTAATATAGGTTGTTATAATATTTTTTGGCATTTTTTTATTTGATATTTCATAAGTAAACTAAGGGTAATTTGGCAATTTAATAGCAAAATCTGGATTGAGAGTTACATGTCGGAAGGGAAATGGGATTGCCATTCTCATTTCTCAATGCCAAATTGATATAGGATTCATACTTTCCACTTCCATTCCAAGATAAAAAAGAATAAGTAAACAAGAGATTGATTCTCAATCTTTATTCCAGATAAGTAAAAATCACATTAAGCTAATAACTCCTTTTAGCAACGTCAATTATAGCTAAACTAAAAGTCCAAATTCATCAATGAAAGTTTTTTAACAGAAGATATGTCACAAAAATATAAATATAAAAATAAAAATATGATCACTATATTTTTCTCATCTAACAAAAGATAACGTTGAAAGGTGGATTTGGCAACAACAATTTTGAGCAGCATTCTAAGAAGAAAAAAAAAATCGTAAATAGTAATGAAATTTCAATATACAACTTAAAAGGATAATTAAGCAATAGGGGAAAGCATCACATTGTATTGTCGAAAACAAATGAATAAAAGAATTTTTACACAAGCCAACATTACAAGAAAAGGGTACAAAGTAAAAATATATAACACCATAAAATCACACCCATCACAGTGTGTGAATATATATATATATATATATATCTCACTGCATCATGATCTTGAACTCGTCAAAGCTAAGTAGGCCATCTCCATTCAAATCAAAATGGTTGATCATGACTTTGCACTCATCGACGGACCTCGATTCGCCCAATCGACTAAGCATCCTCTTCAAGCTCTTGGGCGTTATGAACCCACTTCCCTCCGCATCATACATTTCAAAAGCCAATCTCAAGTCCTTCATTTTCTCCTCCTCTCCCCCTCCCAACTCCATCAACCGGGCAAGATCCTCCAATCCCAAGAACCCGTCCCCGTCCGAATCCAACGATTCCACGGCTTCCTCCGCTTCCTTCAGCTGTAGCTCGTCTCCCCCCATGAACCCGAGCCGATTCCTCAGCTCCGAGGGTGATATCTTCCCGTCACCATCTTCATCAAAGTAGTGGAAAACATGTTCCAAGTACCCTACGTGTTTGTTCATTTTGTTACAATATGTATATATATATATGGTGTTATAATTATATGATGCTTTGGATTGGATTTGGGAAAACAATCTGATTATATGGAGACGAATCATATATAAGGGTTTTTATGACGCGTTATTTTGAACCATCTACGATGCTAGACAGAAGCAACTTAGAGTTTTCAAAGAAGTGAACAAGAAATGGTCTTAGAATGAAGAGAGACCCAAATTTTCAAAAGCGAGGAATGGGAATACCGTGGCCTGGAATGGATAGGGGAAATCATTTCTATTAACGGCGAATACGCGGACAAAAGTAAATAGAATTATATTGAGAGTTTTTTTTTTCTTGGACGAGAAATCTAGAGGTCAACAAATAGAAAAAAGCTGACTTTCCACACTATTGGTAGGCGAAAGGTCCGTTGAAGTGGGGTTGGCGGCTAACATAGGCCTTTATGAGTTGTTACGTGTGTATGGCGGCTCTGAGTGTATACATACACATATATATTATACAAATTGTTGAGCTTCTTCTATAATTTATAATAGGTCTTGTGGGGTCTTTGAAGCTAAAGGCTTCTAGAGAACCTTATTGGTTTAATTCTTCTTTGTCCAACTTGTCTTCTATAATTTTAAGAAGAACCCAATTTCTAATGCTATCAAATAAAGTATTTATTCACCTTGGAAATTTATGGAAACATCATAATTTTGCAGCCCCATCGTGGGGTTTGACCCCCTTTTTTTCCTCGCCTTAACTTGTGTTGATGGCCACAAAAAAAAAAAAAATGAAAAGGGAAAAAAGAAGAAGGGAAGAATGCTTTTTCTTCACTTTCCGGCTTATTCCCACATAGCTGGAGAATTTGAGAGTTGACTCCTGAATCCTAGCAGCAACGCCGCTAACGCCAAACATAACCTCAAAATTCAAGCACCTTATCCAGAACCCAATTACAAAAGGAAAAATACTTTGTACACAAAATTTAAGTACAAGGAAAAAAAAGAAAAAAAAAAGAGTACAGAAATAATCAGACTACGCATACAAAAAGATTAAAAAAAAAAAAAAACTTATTCCCATCAAACATATCAACCGAGAATCCAAAGAAGAATAATCATATAATAGCAGAATATATGAAAACCAACAAGAAGACATCTTAGAAATTTCCCACTTTTGCCATCCAAAATAATAAATTGTTGAAAGTATGAGGATCAAACATTAAAATATTTAAAGCTCTCACTACTGCGAAAGTTCGTGCCCCTTTTGCTTCTTCTTTATCAAATTGACTAACGTGCAGAGGCCCTATATAGCCACAAAAATGTGTGATAATCTCTGTTTTGTCCCTGGTTTCTGCTTTTTACCCCCTCTCGCAAAAACAATCACAGTCACAGACCATCCATATTGTGAATCCATGGTAGAATTATTCAAAGTTTTGTTTTCTTATGGATACAACATGTCTCTAAATACAAATATATAAAGTTAAGAGGATGTTGGATAAGTATATTATATTGGTATTGTATTTGAAAATAATATATTGAATACAATATATATTTAGATGAAAAGTATTTAATTATAAATGAATATATGATATAATGGATAAAAATAAAAAAAAAGAAGAAGAGAAAAATAAAATATATAATGTGATTTATAAAAATAATAATAAAAATAAAATAATAAATAGTGATTAATTAAATTTAAAATATAATGTGAATAATATTTAAATATAATATTTTTATGTTTGGAATAACAAACAAGACATAAATTTTTAGATAAGTAAAATGTTGTTGCTCCAACGAATTACTAGCCTTTTTCAAGAATGTCAAACGACTATTTGAGCAAGTACGTGTAATGAATGACACATTTGAAGTCATGACTGTAACATATTGAGCCATAACTATAAATATTATATAAAAAAATTATATATATACAAAATATCTCTAAACACAGATAATTAAAATCTAAAAACTCTCTAATTAAAATATTGTTGCTCCATTATATCATATTTGCTTTTTTCACTCACGGCAAAAAACTATTCAAGCAAATATGTGCAATTCATGAGATATTTACTAGGCGTTTGATAAACACGTTATGTTTTAATTATATTTGAATATAATTTATTTTTTAGGTATTGTATTTAATTGAAAAGTATTTGTTTTGTATTTGAATGAAATGTGTGTTTGGATAAAAATATTTTAGAGTTGAAAAGTTGATATGATTGGTAAAAGTAGAGATAAATAGTTAGAGTTGAAAAAGGTGATGTGATTGTTTTAAAAAACTTTTAAATAGTAATTGTTTTCGTAATACTATTAAAAAAGATTATATTTAAATATAAAACTTTACGTTTGATGTAAAATTGGTTTTCGTAATACTAAAAAAACATTTGCCAAATGTTTCCTTAAAATCGTAAATATAAATTGTTGTATATAACAACACTATATAAATATAAAATGTCTCTTAAAGTATAAAATTCCAAATAATTAAAATAATACTGTTCTGACGGATCATTTTTCTCCTCTTGCACTGACAGCAAAAAACTATTTTTGCAAATACGTAGAATGAATGAGATATTTAGAGTTATGACTACGAATTTTTATATAACAACATTATATATATGGATATAAAATGTCTCTCAACACAATATCTAAAGTATAAAAGCCTATATAAGTAAAATGATAATGCTCTAACAGATCATTTTTCGCCTTTTTCACTTACGGCAAAAGACAATTTAAGTAAATTCCCATAATGCATGAGATATTTAGGGGCATTTCTTTTTTTTTAAATGTTTTTTCATTTTTAAAAACATTCTAAAAAACACATAAAATGAAAATGGTTTCAAAATAATATTTGTTTATTCAACGTTTTCAAATTATCTCAAAAACATAATTTTTATCTATGTTGTATTTTTGAGTTTTTTAAAAATTAAAAAAAATTTGTTTTTACTTCTATGTTTTCATTTTCTCCCTCCTTCTTCATTCACTCTCTCTCTTCGCCTTGACGTCGGTGATGATGACCATCTCTGACAATAACCTCCATCTTTGGTGATGGAAGATAACTAGTGATTGCCGATAATGACGATGGCCCATTCATAGCGACGGCCACAGACTCATGACCCACAGCTCAAACTCCATCTCCACTAGATCTCGTGAACACAACGACACTCCCGCCAACAATGGATCTCTACCACGATAGCCTTAGGTCTTTGCCTTGGGTTCGTTGTGGGCCTCACGAACAGATCTCCTCCCTCTCTGGCCTTGCGAATGTAGATCTTCTCCTCTCTGGCCTCGTGAACACAGATTTCCTTCTCTGGCCTCTCGAACGCAAAGCTCCTCCTCTTCGACATCGCCGTTGGAGTTTGTCATCGTTGTAGAAGATATTTTGTGCTTCATATCTCTTTTTTTTTTTTTTAAATGTTGGCTTATTTAGGTAATTTTTTTTATTATCAAAATTAACACAAAAAAAATACGAAATACAATTTTAAAAACAGTACCAATATAATTCTTAAAACATTCTCATTTTTAATTTTTTCAAAAATAAAAAATATTTCAAAAACAATACTAAACACAAACAATACTAAACCAATATATAACAACATTATATGGACAAAATTTATCTCAACACAAATATCTAAATACCAAGAACCACTTATAAGTAAAATACTAATGCTCAAATATTACAATTTTTCACTTTTCACCTTTTTCACTAACGGGCAAAAGAATATTTGAACAAATTCCTATAATGAATGAAATATTTAATGTCATGACTTTGAAGTGTTATATAACAATATTATATCGACATAAAATTTCTCTCAATATAGATATCTAAATACTAAAAACTCTTTATAAGTATAATACAAATGATCCAATGTGTCATTTATTCCTTTTTCAGTGACGGCAAAAGAGTACTTGAGCAAAAATATGGAAGGTTGAGACATTTAGAGGTGAAGCATTACGATAAGATATCGGTGCTGCTAAACACTATTTACTAAGAGAAGAAGAGTTCCGTAATAGGTGAGATCTATCTTATATTAGTGATAATATCAATGATGTTCCTAAACATTTTTCTTAAAATTATGATTGTGACTTGTTATATACTAATATTGTATGAATACAAAATGTCTCTAAACACAAATATCTAAAATCTAAAAACCCACGTAAGTAAAATATTATTACTCCGACGGATTATTTTGGCCTTTCCACTAATGGTAAAGCCTATTTAAACAAACATGCGTAACGGACGGGACATTTAGAATCGTTGACCGTAAGGTGTTATATTTGTCATTTAGTTTAAAACGACAACATCATGTTAAACGACATAGACTTTTTTTGTCGTTTTTCAATTCCTAGCGGTTTTAATATTATGTTGTCTATATACATATATACAAATATATTCCATAAAATTTTTTTACGATGTTGTCCTTTGTTGATATAACCTCACTGTCGTTTTATCATTTGTCGTCTCCTTTATGTTGTTGTATTGTATGTTGTATTTTAATTTGTTGTTTTCTCTCTTTGATGCCTTTAGGGGGTGTGAATATAAACATTGTTATCGTTTCATCATTTGTTGTATTTTCCTTGTTTTAATTTTTTTTTTTTCGTTTTCCACCTTATTGTCGTTCCCTCATCCGTAATCGTTTTCTTCTGGTTGTTTTCTCAATTGGTGTCGTTCGTCCAGGATTTCACTGCGCTCGTTTGTTTTTGTTGTCGTTTCCTAACTTCTTCGTCGTTCTTCACTCCTTTGTTGTTTCTATCTGTTCTTTCACTTCATTCTGCCGTTTTCATTTTATATTTGTTGTCCTTTGAGCCTTTTTGTTTGCATTTCTTATTGTTTTCTGAGCCATCGTCGTTTCGATTTTTTCAGAAGATATTTTGACTCTTTTAATCTGATGTCGTTTTCCCAAATCTTATCAATTTAAGTATGTCGTTGTTCATTTTTTAAAGTTTGTGCTGTATTTTTCATTATTTTTCTAATCTACTGCCCTTTGATTATTTGTCGTTTCTAATTCCTTTGCCGTTTCATTTATTTCTGTCGTTTTACGATTTTTTGGTTTCATTTTATTGTCGTTTGAGCGTTTGCCGTTACTGCGGTGTTCTCCTTCCTTGTTGTCGTTTCACTCTCTAGTCCTTTGTCTGTATCCTTCGCTGTCATTGTTTGCCTATGTTGTCGTTCACTTTTTTGTCCCTTGAAATGGTTCTTACTGGCTTTTCATGTCGTTAAATGTTTTCCATATTTTGTTGCTTCATTTCTTTCAGTCGTTTCCTCCTTATAGTCGTTATCATTAAAATTTTGTTCCTCTTTCATGTAGACGATTGTATTTGCATTTTTATGGTTTATTCATTGTTATCATTTTAGTGTTTTCTCAATTATAAATAATGTCGTTTTCATCCTTGTTGTCATTTCTGATTTTTTTGTCGTTTTGGTTCTCTTTGTTGATGCTGTTTTCATTTCATTCATCCCTTATCGTTTTTTCGACTTGAATGGACTTGTTTTAACGCGCTAGGCAATTAACAAAACTTTGAGTACAAATGCTACTGACAATTGCTAGAAATCTTAATGATTTTTTATTGACAAATGTTTAAAGCATTGTCATCGTTAATTTATTGTATCTACCTATAAAGATATAAAAAGTGAGTTAAAACTCTAAAAATTTGAATTAAAATTGATATTTCTAATGTTATTCTTTTAAATAACATCAAAATATCATAAATTCAATTTAACCATTAGAACAGGTAAATTGCTACTGATTACTTTTTCTATACTAACACTCATTTATTTCTAAAAGGGCGATCTTTTAGAGCCGGTTTGAATGAGTTTTAAAGATTTTTTTTATTGGAAAAAAGAAGCTTTAAAAAATGTATTTAGTTAAAAAAACTGTTTATAATGAAATAAATATAAATCTTAAAAATTTATTTATAAAAAATTATTAATATAGATCTTGTTTTTTTCTCTCAAATTTTTATGCATTTTAAAAAAAAATCATTTCATTTAGACTTATATGAATAAAGTTATTAACTTTTAAAATTTAAAATTTATTATGATATTTTAAAAATATAAATAATAAAAAATATAAAATTATGAAAAAAAAAAACTAAAAAAATTATTTTATAGACCAAAATTGGTCCTCTAAACGTGAGATTAATGATTTCAAAAACTTCAAAACTGTACTCTCGAACTTGAGAAGTCGTGTTAGTGTACAAAACTTCTGAAATTATCAATTCCACAATAGTACAGTCAACAAACAAAGCTACTCTTCTGCAAAAAAGGCAAAAACAAGAACAAAAGAACAAGAACGAAGGCAAAAACAAGAAAAAACAAACACAAAAACAAAACAAAACAAAGCTACAAATACAATGAAATCTACTGCTGATTTTGAAATTTTGAATTCACCATTTCTAAAACGTGAAGAAAAATAAAAAAAAAGGACGTTGTATTGCATGATAATACTGTATCTATAATAATAGGAGTAGCAAAATAGAAGCCAATCCTTAGCAGAATGTGGTGCAACTTAGCACGGCCTCATTCATACCTGCAAAGTTCCATTCCTTTTTTTTTTTTTTTTTTTAATGAAAATCGCCTTTAGTGTACTACTCCTCATATAAGTTTTTCATCTCAACTTGTTTTTTTATTTAATCAACAAAAATTATAATTAAATTTTAAAAATTCAATGAGTTTCAATCTAAAAACTATTCTTAACAAGTGTACCAAACTCATATTCAATCTAAAAACTATTCTTAACAAGTGTACCAAACTCAAGCTTAAGCAATGATTGGTATTGTCCATTCATATTTGGACGGCCTATCTACTTATAAAAAGAAAAAAAAAATAGAGATAAAAAATTTAAATTCTATATTTATAAATAAATCAAATATAAAATTACTGTTAAATTATTCCGTATAATCACCATATGAGTTTAATGATTACCCTCGTCTGTAATTTAATTAAAATTACCTAAAACAATATCATGGAGCTCAATCCGATTGTAATAAACATACAATCAAGACATTGTCGAGTTAGACAATGTTAATATGTCAAACGGCAACATATTGCTCCCAAATGGAGATACGAAGTAAATAAAATTATTTAAAAAAAAATGTAAGTCCATCAAAGAGCACAAGGCTACACAAATTAAAAAATTCGCTTGCGAGATCTGAATACAAATAATTAAAAACAAAGAAGATTTAAACAAATAATAAATTCACCTTCACAAAATATATGGTAGTAGTAGTAATTTAAAAGAGAAATTGATCATCAACTAAACTACCACTCTTGGTTTTTGAGTAATAAAGTTATAAAGAGAATTACTAATATCATTTGACCATTTTGTGTCTGACAATCTTGAACTGTTTTTCTTTTTCAATTTTTTTTTCCTTTTTTTTTTTTTTATAAATATATATCACACTAGCCCCAGTGAGATGGAAGTGTTTGATGGGGATGAGAGGCTTCATTGCCATCAGACCCCATGTGGAACATCCCATTAGGACAATGCACTACCTCAGCATTGCCACCTCCATTGGCCACCAAAACCGAACTCATGGTCTCCAAGCCGCCCCCGCCGCCACTGTGCGCGTGCAGGGCGGGGTGCACCATTGGTATCGAGCCAAGCTGCGATATGTTGTGTCCCAAACCGGTCTCAGATGTCTGCGCCTGCGGTGATGACAGAAGAGAGAGAGCACAATCCGAGCGTCGGACGTCGTAGAACGCTTTGCTCCTACCCCCACTACTACTCTCAAACAGATTAGGAAATGTCCTCAGGAGGCCTGGATGATGGCAGGCTGAAACCGAATCCTCGGGTGCAGTTTGGCTGCTGTTGATTGTGGGGTTGTGGTCTTGCAGGAGCGGGAATGGCTTGTTAACGCCCTTGTAGCTTGTGGTTGTGGTGGGAGAGGAGGACCCCATAATCATGTCTTGCTTATTGTCAAGAAAGGGTAGTTGTGGATGGTGGTTATGGAGACCGGAATCTGCCTCGGTTTTGACAAAGACACCTCCCCAGCTGGTGTTCACAACTGAGGTGGAAGGATATACTAGTGAGCTTGAAAAGGGTAGCAACTGAGTACCTGCTACAAAAGGGACAGGAAATTGTCAATTCTGAATATGTGATTTCTTTTTGAGAAGATGCAAAGCCTAATTAAATTAGAAGCCATGATAAAAATATGGCCAAGACAAAGACAAAACCTTGCCTAATGTTAGTTGTATGAAGATTGGAGTCATTGGAAAGTTATTTTGTTCCATTTAACTTTTTTTTTTTTTTTTATCTTCCTACTTAAGGCACTTTGGAAGTAATTAGTGAAATTCAGATTAGTGCCCATTAAATCATCAAATGCGATTATTTGATTATGGAAACTAAAGAAGCACTAAGCCAAGTGGGAAGTTCTTTTAGAGTATTACTTTTAGTGACTAATAATAAAAATCTGGCGACTAACCGGCGTAATTGGACAGCAAGTTTCCATAGCGAGAGAAGGGCTCCGGTTGAGGCTTCCTTCGCCTTCGGTTGTGACCGTCAAGACGCTTTCGGCAGCTTCTCTTTCCTTCGTCGAATTCCTCGAGCGAATGGAACCTACGACGAGGAGATGAATCCGCAAGAAACTTGAGACGAAAATCTATGCACTGAAAAATCCCAAACGGAAAGTGCAACGCAAAAATTGACTAACAAAAATCTGTCCTCCTTATTACAAAAACTACTTTACCAAAAGACAATAAATCCACATCAAAATCTGAACTTGTTAATAAGAGTTTCTCAACATTACATGAACTTAAATTCACATTCTACGTAATATGTTACTTTAAAAACTAAACCCAGGACAAACAGATATGATTCAATACAACAAACATCCTCATAGGAGAAGTGAGAACTATAATGTTACCTTCCAATACAATAGTTGAAGAAATGTAAACAAACAATATATACATGCATATTTACATATATATATATGTATATTTATACCTGCTACACTGCTGGCAGAATCTCTGCTTGTGGCCACCAATTGTGACCTGAGGAGTCTTGGAGTGGAGTTCACAGACCTTATGGCGCCTATGGTAATCCCTACAATTGCTAAGATCTGCATTACACCCATCAACAAGGCATGAAACTGAATGGGATCCATTGTAGGACCCGCGAGACCTCTTCGACGATCCCGACGGCGAGGAGGCGGGTTTCGGCAGCCCCGGTTCTTTCCACCCGTCCACCAAAAACTCATTGCCTGAGTTTCCCACATGATGATGATGATGACCAAGCTTCAAGTCCACCGAGAAGTCCTCCCTAATGGCTCTTTGATCCCCAAAGGTGTTGGAGCCATTAACACTGTCTAAGTTAGAGAATGTTTCATGCTCTAGCTCAGTGAAATCCCATGAAGGTGGTGCTTTGGAGTTCCAGTCCATAAAAACACTCACTTTTTTTTTTACTTTGTTGGCTTCTTCTTCTTCTTCTTCTTCTTCTTCTTCTTCACACCTTCTCCACTCAATTTATTTATTTTTTTTGTTTTTTTTCCCTTTTTCTTTTTGTCTAAATTATCTGCAAAAAGAAATGAATTTCATGATTTGCATCCGGCTAGATATTGAGGAGAAGAAACAACTACAAGCAAGCAAAAATATCATACTATTGTGTCAGAAACCCAACGAGAACACATTTCCATATGCAGCTTTTAGGATGTTAAATTTCAAAAGCAAGTAATGACTATTTTTGTACTAAACACAAATAAAATAAAATGTTCAAGTATGAAAAAAAAAAAAAACCAAAAGAAGAAGATGTTTAGAAAAATTTCTCTAAGGCATCATAAGAAAGTTAAAAAAAAAAAAACCAAGATGTTAGTTAATAAATTAAACCATAAAAAATGAAGCTAAAGATATAGGGAAAAAAAAAGCTAGAAAAGTACATTGCAGTTCTTCAACTTAAATAAAGAAATTCAAGGAACAACTGCAGAAAAGAAAGTCATTCCTTTTTCTGTTTAGATTATTAAAAACAAGTGAGAAGTGGTGAAAAAGATACAGATATATTCCTCCAAGGAATTGGGAAGCCGAACTGAGATAGTAAAAGTACCATTGTAGATCATAATATAAAGAATCATAATAAATGAATAAATAAACAAAGAAGAGAGAGAGAGAGAGAGAAAGAGAGAAAGAGAGGAAGAGCTTGAGAGGAGAGGGAAGAGAAACCTACACAAGTGCTCTTTCCAGCCATTTATTCACTGACATAACATTCCATTATCAACCAAGAAGTAGGTTGCCAAATTAAAAATAGAAACTTGAAAAGAAAAAAAAAGAGGAGAGAGAAAGAGAAAAAGAGAGAAGGGTTTAAGTTCAGAAGTGAAGAATCAATTTTTGTACCTGTCAGCAAAGGCCATTGGGAGTTTCTGCCACAGAGAGAGAGAGAGAGAGAGAGAGAGAGTGGGAGGGAATGGATAAATTGTGTTTCAAATGTGAGCTTACTATTTTGAGGGTTTGTTTGAAATACATGACCATGGAGAGAAAAGAAGGGAAAGAAAAAAGAAAGTAATAATAATAACAAACAATTAATAATAGGGACAGCCTGTTTGTTGCTTTCAACTTTTGTGAACCAAGAAAAAGAAGTACAAGGATGGATGCTTGAGACAAAGCATGTGGCATTGTGTTTCACATTTCATGGTATGTCTTTGTTTTGGGTTCACATCGATTTTTTTTTTTTTTCCCCTTTTTCTTCTCTCTCTTTCTCTCTCTCTTGTGAGTGTCTATCCTAATTTCCACGCCCCTTTTGACTGTGAGTGGGAAACCAACCTCTCAATTTTGGGAAAGCCTCAAAACATAAAAACAACCCTTTTCTTTTTCTCTTGCTAAATTTGTGTACATGACTAGGTTTTGTTCTAACTCAATATATCTGTATTTGATTTTGATTAGATTTAGCGTTTAAAATATACTATTATTAGGTATTTTATCAAAAAAATATCCTATTTAATTTGATAAATTTGATAACCATTTTGACCAATATATATTGCGTTTTATTTTGTGGGGTGGTCTCGTTTAGGCTCTTTTTTCATGGTTCTTGTCAATGAAGGGACCCTTAATAAGAGCTTTGATTTTGATAATAATTGTACTCTTGTTATAGTCAAGAAAGATCTGTTTCATAGCAGGTAACAGGAATTATAAAAAAAAAATCATTTATTCATGACCAAGCAAGAAGAAAGGGGTGTCTGGGAAATAAGCTGGAGACGTTATTTTTTGGTTAAAAAAAAATTGTTTTGAAAAATATATTTAGGAGAAAAAATTGTTTGGGGTGGAAAAATAAAAAATTTTAAAAAATTTTTTAGAAAAAAATATCAATATAAATATTATTTTATTCTACTCGAAATTCTATACAATTTAAAAAAAATTATCTCATTTGAATTTACATACACAAAATTATGAATTTTTAAAATTTGAAATTTATTATAACGTTTTAGATATATAAATAATAAAAAATGATAAAATTTTGAAAAAAATATTAATTTTAAATGTCTGAAAAAGGCAATCGAACACCACCAAGAAATGTGGCGAAGGAAAGAGAGATAATGACATGACAACAATTTGACGGAACCATAGAGATATAGGGGCTTAGGAAAGTGAAGTGCTCTGAATGAGTTTTATTTTCGTTTGTATGTTTCACATTGTTTTTGTGTTTTTTTTTTTTTTTTTTTGAGGGGTGGTTGGCGGAAGAAAATTGAGTGGATTTCAAACACACATTTATCACGTTTATTGATTATAGATAGATTATGAGCTGCCAAAACTTTCTTAATTTCAATAATTTAGTGGGTTTAATTGTGGTTAATTGGATGTGTACTTAAATAAAACGACAATAATCCCCTGGAGGCGTGCAAGGGAACAGTTGTCGACGGCTTGATTTGAAGTGTTGACCCCCCCCCAGTGGCATCTCTCGTTGGAAAGATTGCAGTTTTAGGTCTTCTAATCTCATTGATGGTTGCCAAAAATTTCAAGATCTATTAGCACCGAAATTGGGAGGAAAAAACTGCCCAAATCAAGACAAAACAAGCCCCCTCATGCACAAATCCAATTTTATGCATTTGTCATGCACAACGCAACACTCAAATTTGGCGTCAAAATGCACATGCAATTCAAGCATATGCCAAATCTATGTTCTTTATGTTGAGACAAAATCTTTATATTGTCCATGTGTAAAACTATATTGTTAGACACAAAGTCTTTGTTTTTGTTATTATATTTTCTTTACCAATATATATATATATATTATCTTTTAAGCCTATACAGCTATGCTAGTGCCTAAGATGAAGATGATGTAGATTGCCTTCTCATTACTAGGTAAATTTTAAGATCTATTAGCACCAAAATTTGGAAGAAAAAACTGCCCAAATGAAGACAAGACAGCCGCCTCATGCACAAATCTAATTTTATGCGTTTGTCATAAACAACGCAACACTCAAATTTGGCGTCAAAATGCGCATGCAATTCAAGCGTATGCCAAAGCATATGTCAAATATGTCAAAATTGTTTGTTTGGGAGTTATATTTTTTATAAATAAAAATTTTTTCATTTTAAAAAAATAGATCTTTTAAAATTTTTGTATTTGAATATTTAAAATTTTTTTATTTTTACAAAATAGAAAAAGAGTTCCCTCTAAAAAAAATAAATTTTTTATCCATCCAAACAACTTTTCATTTTTAAAAAAAGTTCAAATGACTTTTTATTTTTCAAATCTAAAATTTTTTTATTTTTCAAAAATAAATCTCCCATCAAAAAGTTCTTATGTTTAGACAATATCTTTATATTTTCCATGTGTAAAACTATATTATTAGACACAAAGTCTTTTGCTATGTTTGCTTGACCACTCTAAATTTAAAAAATGAAAAAAGTTTCATTTTAAGAAATAGACCTTTCTAAATTTTTGTATTTGAACATCTAAAATTTTCATTTTTAGAAAATAAAAAAAAGTTTTCACCCATCCAAATAACTTTTCACTTTTAAAAAAAATTTCAAACAAATTTTTATTTTTCATATCTAAAAATTTTTCACTTTTCAAAAAAACACCTCTCATCAAAACTAAGCATTTGTTTTTGTTATTATATTTTCTTTACCAATATATATATATATCATCTTTTAAGCCTATATAGCTAGTGCGTAAGATGATTTAGGTTGCCTTCTCATTTCAAGGTAAAATACAATTTTTTCTTACTTAAAAAAAAAAACTAATTGATACACATCGTATGATTTTTTTTTATAATAGTTTTTTTTCTGAGAGATTTTTGATAATGGTTTTAAATGCCTTTATGTTGTATTATATTTATTATCTACGAGAGGATATATTGTTGTAAAAAGTTGCTTATTTTTATTCAAAGGTCCTCATTTTCTAGATTCATTTGAAAAGGGTCTTACTTAGGGCTCATTTGGAACTTCGTTTCCAACCTAAATTTTTTTAGACTGTTTTTTAAAACTCCCAAATTCACATCTCTCTCTCTTTCATTGTCATGAAATTCAAACTTCTAAAGTTTGTAATTTTCTTATTTTGAATTTTTTTCTTATAACGACGAAATAAACAAAACAAAATTTATATCACATATTTTTTTGAATGTATTCTTTCTACCAAAAACACACTTCCAAACCAACCTTAAAAACTCGAACTATTGTTTTAACTGCCCTTACTTTCTTGCCCTTACTTTCTTGTTTATGAAGTGAAGGAATGTCCATCCGTAAGAGATAGGACCATATCCAATATTAATAATAAAAGCAAGAAAGAATTATTTTCTAGGATAATGACCTTTACCCTAAAGTATACATTAGGAGATATAAAATTAAGGTTATATTTAGATTCAAGTTTCACTTTTAGAGTGAGAAAAAATTTGGTGAAAAAGTTTTTTTTTTCAAGTTTTTTTCATTATTTTTGGCATTCTAAAAAAAAAGAAAAAAAATTTTATTTTTTTTACTAAATATGTCTTTTAAAATACATTTTAAAAAAAATGAATATTTTTTAATCTTTTCACAATACACATTTCTTAATATTATTTATTCTCATTCCAGATAAATTTTTATTTCTAATAAGAAAATTTTTTTGATATATTCAAATACAATTTCATTTAAAAAAATGAAAAGATTTTTTCATTTAAAATAAAAAAAATTTCTTGTATAAAATTGAACCATCAATCTAAATATTAGTTAAGATATTGAAAATAGACTTGATCGTGGTAGTTTGACTAAAATTGAAATAAACAAACATTTTGTGAAACAATTATTTTTTAAAAAATGTTAAGAAAATAGGAGAGGAGTCTATTTTATGAATATCATGTTATGAGAATTACAATAATATTAGGTATAATTGTCTCTTCAAATTATTGATCTTCAAATAAAGTAAAAAGAAAAAGTTATTGTTGTGTGGATAGAATTTTTGCCATTGTGATATGCATTCCTTGGTGAGGGTAGAGAGTAGAAAAAGAGAGCGCGTGCGTGGCTGGAAAAGAGATCTTGCGACGCTGAACTTTCAGAAAAAAATATCATCTGACAAGGGCTATATCAGTAATATTGAGATTTTATGGAGGGTAAAATTGTCTTGCTGCATTGATGAGGGACATTATTCCGCCCTTTAACTCTGCAACAAACCAAAACTGTCTGAAAGATTTTTATTCAAGTAAGGAGCGTTAATTACTTGCCACGTGTGCACTTCCCCGCCTCTCGAAGCCAAATGTAAACTCTGCAAAGTCCTACTCGAAACTCCCAAGATCTCAGCCTCCTTCTGTCGGCAATGTTTTCCACCCGTTGTACTGCATAATCTATTTATTTACAGTATTATGTTTGTATTTTACGTCAACGTAATAAAATTTTTATTTAAATGTAATATTTTTTAATATTATTTTAAAATATTTTATTTTTTTAATCATATTATTTTTTTTATTTTTTATCTATTTTTAACAATTACATTAATTTTTTAATTTTAAAATATAATTCAAATATTTCTTATCTAAACACATATTATATTCAAAAATAAAACAAATACTTTTCATCTAAATACAAAATATATTCAATACATTACGTTTAAACACAATACGTTTACCAAACAACTCATAAGATTGCTATGTGATAATTATGAAAATTCATATGAAAGAACAAATAAATAAATAAAACAAAACAAAAATAAAGATTCATGTGCTAGGTATTGGAGTGATAACTATGAGAGTCTAGACGAAAAAGTGGATTCACTCTTTTAACGTAGCTAACATATTTCCTTAAAGCTATTGTCAAATTCATCAAGGTTATTTTTGTGAAATTCTTTGATGGTTAGATCTAATTTGTGACACTACCGCTACCAACAAAGCGAGATTTGAGAATGCTTCTCTATCTCCATTGCTATCTTTTATACAAATCCTCATACTCACATAGTAAAAGGCAGGAACGGAATCAAGTAATTCTCATTGAGCATGTCTTCTTAAGGACAGAATCAAGTAATTCTCATTGAGCATGTCTTCTTCTTCTTCTTCATATTCTTCTCAGTCCTTATCATAGTATTCTTAACCAACAACAAGTGTAATAAGTTAGTGACAAAAAATTTAAAATTCATCACAAATTCATTTTGAGCTCAATAATATCATAAGAAAACCAAATTCTAGCAAAATTTGCATAGATTACAATATTAATAGTTGAGATTTGTACTAACATATATTTTTCTTAAATATGCATATCAGAATGGAGACAAATCAAGAAGTACTTTACTTGTTCTCCTGCCCTCTCAATCCCGATTCCATAACAAGAACTCGTCACTATCTCCATTAACTCCAAACCTCATTCACAATCCTTCATACCTGTCTCATAAACAAGTACCAGAAACATATTATCATTAAATATCACTATTAATTTCAACTATATTATTTTATTTTATATATATATTTTTTGAATTTCAAGAGAAACTTTAGTTTTGCAGCTTTTAATTCACTAAAAAATAAACTTTTAGTCATAATATTTTCTTATAAAATTTTTAGTAACAATATTTTTGCATAACTAATTGCTATTTTTAGTCATAATCTTGTGCTACATATCCCTTTTAGTGACAACCTTGTGACTTATATGCAATTAGTTACAAATTTTTGTTATGACTAAAACTTTTAGCCACAAAACTTTTAGTTAGGGAAAAAATCATAGTCACGTCGTGACTAAAAATTTTATGGCTAAAAGTTAATCACAACTTATGATGGCCAGCCCTTTGTGGAGGCTAGACAGCGCTATCACGGTCAATCTCTGAAGCCAACTGTGATAGTCTGTCACCTCATGGATCGTCGGTAACTTACTTTAACATATTTTTTTTAACTTTAACATACTTTAAAATATTATCATTTTAACTTTCCCATTTTAACTTGTATTTAAAATTAGGAATAAATTTTTTTTTTTGAAATCATACTTATATAAATACCTTTGTCATAACATTGCATTTTCCATAAAATACTTGCATTTTTATTCCGTTAAAACACTTCATATCATAGCATACTATTAAAATTATCTCGTTTCTTTACATATACATTTACATTTCTCTGTCAGCGGAAAACATAGCGGATTCATTTTCCAATCTATGACACTTCGGGAATCTGACTGCGAGCCCATCAGTTTCCTTTCTCATAATGCAAGTAGCTTACACTTGTTACCTACATCACGAATAGACTAGTGAGCTAGAGCTCATTAGGTACAAACACACATTCATAACATTACACATACATACGTAGCTTAAAATTCATACTTAACGTCTTAACCATACTTGACATATACTTAAACATCGTAAACAAACTTTCGTATACTCAGACATACTTAACATAGAACATCACATAGCATTAAACATGGTGTTAGTGCATATTATGCTTGTTTATTTTTCGTTCCTTTGTTTTCATTTTTCTTTCTTTCTTTCATGTCATTCTATTCATTTCTTTGCTCGCTTACTTTCAGTTCCATCGTTCATTCTTTCTTTCATATTGTAGCATTCTGTTATTTTCTTTTCTTTTCTTTACTTATAGTTTCACTTATGGACCCCATTCGATGGTCGTACCTAATGTGCGCAGACCAATGAGGGGAGGGAGAGCGACCCACCAACCAACCTCACGGTCGAACTTTAACGTTAAACTTCCGCACCTTCGAGGTAGAATCCAATCGGATTGGATAGCCTCTCTTTGAAACCTCACCTAGTCGGAGGCCGGTACGCCAACATTTATAATTTCAGTCTTATTATCTTACTTATTTTTATCTTTCTTTATGTTAACTTGACATTCTTTTTAACTTTGTGAACATGTCTAATCATCATGTCATAATTGCGACATGTAAAGTAAAAATTTCTCTTTTCCATTTCATGAACCATTATTTCATAACTTAACTTTCATAACATTCATATCATTGCATTTTATCATTTAATAAACATATCAGTCAGTTTGTGAGTAGACAAATAAATGTCTGTACTTACTATACTTATGCTAATGTCCACTTCTTCGATTCCTCCGACGTTCCTTTATTTTGTTTTCTGATTGAATTCCTACAGACCAAATGATGCCTGTTAATTTTTTCGTTGTCATCTATTAATTTTCATCTATTTATTTTATCTAAATTATTTTCATATATTTCATTACTTGTAGACAGTACACAGTCTGATACACGCCTGTGCCCATGACCGTATACCTCTCTGTCTACTAAAGTTTTTCCTTACATGGCCATGTAACATGGGCGTGTAACCTATTCATTCCTACATATGTACACGGCCTGATACATGGCCGTGTCCCTGACCGTGTAACTTTCGGTGATTAATTGCTTCACTACATAGCCGTGTAACTTGCTCGTGTGATCTGTTCATTTCTACACATGTATACACCCTACCACACAGTCGCGTCTATACCCGTGTAACTCTCAGATAATTAATTATCTCACTACATGGCCGTGTATCTTGGGCGTGTTTGGGATTCATTCTTACTACACGCCCGTATTCCTCAAGTACACGCCCGTGTACTATTTAAAATTCTAAATTTAATCTTAAAAATTACCATTATGACATTTAGAATCTTATTTAAGTCATTTTAAGGTGCTATCTTGGTTTTTTCTAAACAATTTCGATATTTTCAGTTTATTATTTACCAGATCCTTGAGCGGTACTATTCTGATCCCTTATAATCATTTCTTCTCTTTTTCTTACATTTTGGGCTCCAAATGGACGTTTTTACTAATCCTCAAAACGTCTGTCATTTTTTCCTTAACCTATGTCATCGAAGGGCTCGGGTTTTCAACCTTCGACCTTATTTTTCCTCTCGTTCCCAAAAACACCCTTAATGCCATTCTAAAAATTTCGACAGCATTTCTTCTTAATTTTTAGGTTCTCGATGTTTATGTAATGCCTCAAAACGATATAACCTAATTCTAATTTGTTACGTATTATACCAGAAGCCTAATTTTTACGCAAAAGTCTAAACTTTTTACGTAAAAATTCTCATAAAACCTTAATGTTTTCTAACAATATTTCATTCATTTCTTTTCATTCTTAATCCTCAGTTCTTGTCCACATTTCACATACACATTTCTCTCACATAACATTACATTTCCTCACATAATGTCCCACGATTTTTTTCTTTTAAATTTGTGCACCAAAATTTGGATTTTCAAGTTTCTAAATTTTTCCAACAAAATCACATATCACATACAACCTTTTAAATCCATAATTTATTAACCTTCAAGCTTAACTTTCCATTCATTCATTTCCACCTAAACCTCATAGATTTTTCCTTGAATTCATGCACTAATGTGGCATTTGGGACAAGTTTTTTTTTGGCATTGCATTTAAATGCAGTGTAATTTTCCCCCAAATACAAAAATATTTCATTCAAATACCAATCACATCACATTTTAAATCTAACACAATCACTATTTATTATTTTACTTTTTCTATTACTTTTATTAATTACATCATATATTCCCTCTCCCCCCTTTTTTTCTCTCTACTTTTACCCATCACATCACATATTTATTATTAAAATATAATTCAAATACTTTTCCCCCAAACACACATTGTATTCAAATGTAATGCTAATGCTTTTCCTCTAAATACAAATTGCATTCAATGCATTGTATTCAAACGCAATACAAATGCAATGCGTTCACCAAACGAACCCTAAATTTGTTTTTTTAAAGCTCTTAATCTATTATTTACTTTCATCACATGCTAGTCTAGCTCTTTAAAGCATAACTAACCAAATAATAGCTTAAAAATTTCAACTCAATAACCACATGAAACTCACGGTTTTTGCCTCTTGAAAACATACATAAAAAGTTGTTTTCCAACTTCCAAATCATTTCTTGGTTCATTCATATACCAAGCTAACTCTTTTAAATCCATTTCACATACAAAATCACATATCACATACAAATTTTTAAATCCATAATTTATCAACCTTTAAGCTTAACTTTCCATTCATTCATTTCCACCTAAACCTCATAGATTTTTCATTGAATTCATGCACTAAATTTGGTTTTTTAAAGCTCTTAATCCATTATTTACTTTCATCACGTGCTAGTCTAGCTCTTTAAAGCATAACTAACCAAACAATAGCTTAAAAATTTCAACTCAATAACCACATGAAACTCACGGTTTTTGCCTCTTGAAAACATACATAAAAAGTTGTTTTCCAACTTCCAAATCATTTCTTGGTTCATTCACATACCAAGCTAACTCTTTAGCATACAAAGTAACAAAATCAAGCTTAGAATTTCCATTCACCATTACCACATATAACCCACTGTTCTGTTTCACCAAAAACACAAGAAAAAGTTTAAAATTGAAACTTACCTTTCAACTATGGTCCACTTGAACTTGGGAAGACTTTTGATTAATCCTGGGTTGAAAAATTTGAAGCAATTTTGGCTTGGTAGAGGTGTAGATGCACAGCAGCCATGGGGACAGCAACAAAACTGAGTTTTAGCTGCTTATTTTCTAAAGTTTTGCTGGCTTTTTGAAACCAAAACCCATATATTAATGGCCAAAAGAACCGACTCTTCTTTGTTATCTCTTTCCCAAATTTTTACCAAAATTTTACATGATATTCTGGCACCATCATCGAAATCCCCCTTGGATCAAGTTTCTTTAAATCTTAACCCTTGGATTTTTCCTTTATTTTTCTTAACTATACTCTTGCATTTTTGGACCAATCACAAACCAACAACTTAGTTTTCATTTTGACGCCAATATCGCATTAATTGAGCCATGCATATCCGGATTCAACATGTGGGAAATTTCCCAAATTTTCTAAAATTAAATTCATGGCTTTTTGGCAACATCTAGGCCATTCATCAAGACTTCTTTAAATTCATGCCTTTAGATCTACCTAACCTTTCCACACACTTTTTCTTTTCCATTTATGACATATGCATGCTTACATCATCCATAATATCATCTAATTAATTTAATAGTCAAAGTTTGACCAAAAGTCAAACCAAATGGAACTTTCCTGAAATCGCATAGACGGGTTTCTAGAGCCTTTCGTGTGATCAGTTTGCCTTATTTTACTGTCGTTTGGCTAAAAATGCTAACCAAAGTTTTCATTTTTTTCCTATCTAAGGTAATCTCTTGGGGTTTTCGATTTCTAAATGGCATATTTGTTTTTCCAAAAATGACGAAATTTCTGGGGGAGCACACCGGAGGACATATCTAGCCATCCGTGTTGTCGATTTGATCTAATTAAATCTCGAAACTCTTAAAAACCCCGAAACACTTATCTTGACTTATCTTTACTTTGACTTGTCATTTTTTATATTTATCTTTTTCAGACATTGAAACCACTCCATTTTGAGCGTTTTTGTTCGAAATCACTTTCTCAGTCATGAACTTTATTCTTTGATCATTTTTGGAGATTTCAAATCTTCCAAAATATTTATTTATTATTATTAACACTATTATCTGTTTACTTATAAACATATTGTTCTCATATATTCTTATTCATAGAAATTCCTAGAAAAACCTAACTTAATCCTAG
Organism: Antiaris toxicaria; assembly: GCA_035233585.1. Taxonomy (NCBI): domain Eukaryota; kingdom Viridiplantae; phylum Streptophyta; class Magnoliopsida; order Rosales; family Moraceae; genus Antiaris; species Antiaris toxicaria. The sequence goes on along the minus strand of CP141155.1, from coordinate 3,446,128 downwards.
GTAGCATTATTGAGATTTTCTGGTCTGTCACACAACTTAGGATGACAAGTTCACCTACTAACCCGTTTATCCGTAATAATTCGACTTCAATAGGGTGAGAAAACCCAATTTAAATTGAACAGGTTATAAACGGGATGAATTTTCAAAACCTGTGATAAATTTGGGCCGGGGATGGGTCCAGCAGGTCCCCGACGTTATTTCTCATCCTTTTTAGGTACAATACATTTTTAAAATATATTTATATACATATTGTAATAAATAGCATACATATATTCAAATCTATAAAAAAAAAAAATTTGTCTATCTTCATAAAAAGAATATACATGTACATATATATTACATTTTATATAATTTTTTATTTTTATTTTGTTTTTTAAGATTATTTTTGTGTTATGTATTTCTAAATAGATTAATGGAAAAATCTCAAATCCGTCACAGACTCGCTAACATAAATGGATATATGAGGTCGGGATAGGGAGTATTTCTTCTTATGAAGCGGATTGGCGAGAAATCCACCGCACCGTACCCCGAACATGCCTAGTTGCCATCCCTAGTCACAACAAAAATTATGACTAAATACATATTCGTTACAACTTTGTAACTAAAAGTGGCATTTTGTCACATAAAAATGTTTTGACTAAAAATGATATAAACAAAGTTGTGATTAAATTTTTTGTAGTTGGTAGAGTCAATTGTGATATTTTCGTAAGCCATGCATACAATCACTTATTTTGTAATTTCAATGTTCTAAATTCATAAATATATCTGTTTTCTATTGTAATTCACTTTAATAATACTATACCTTAACTTTCAAGTGTTAAAATTTATAAGTATGTTGCACTCCCACTATGGATATCAGGAATTCTTTTTTGTCGCATTTGAACAACCTGAGTAAATCTACAAAGAGTAATAGGGGACGTTTGGTAAATGCATTGCATTTTGATTGTATTTGAATGAAATTTGTTTTTTGAATGTTGTATTTGGTTGAAAAGTATTTGTTTTGTATTTGAATGAAATGTGTGTTTGGATGAAAAGTATTTTAGAATTGAAAAGTTGATGTGATTGGTAAAAGTAAAGATAAATAGTAGAATTGAAAAGTTGATGTGATTATTTTAAAAATATTTTGAATAGTAATTGTTTTCGTAGTACTGTTGTAAAATTTGTGTTTGGTGTAAAATTGTATTGTATTTGAGTAAAATTAAAATTGAATACTTTCTCCAAACGCCCGCTATTAACTCTAATTTTAACTTTTCAAGTACCAATTTATATATCATATTTTTATTGATAGATACATTCAAATGATATGATAATGTATTAAATACTTAACAATAAAAAAATAACAATATATTTATTATATAAATTAATACTTAAAAATTAAAATTAAATTTGGTGTCTCTAATATTTTTTTCATTTACCACCGCTTCTATTAATCTCAGGTGAATTAAAATCATGATTCATGATTGACATTAGTTATGTTATCGGAGGTTCAAAATATTGAGCTTGTAACGCAAATAATTGAGTAGGAAGGTGGGGTTTTCTTAAATTTCCATGTTAATTTTAATCTCGAGAATTCGAATCATTTTTAACATGTGTCAATGAGAAGCAAAAGGGACAAGAATGGACAAGTTAAAATAGCCAAAGAAAAAGAAACGTCCCCTTTTGATTCTCGATTAAATCACTAATCCACTTGTAAGTGTGAGCTTTTCACTTGCAAACGGCTCTTAGAATTTCCCAACCATAATCACCATAGGTTGACGAGATTGAATCTCCAAATTCCAAGTTTAATTTGACTCTTCAGAAAATAAATAAATAAACTAATCAAATCAATGCATACATAAGCTCAACAGGTTCTCTTCTCTAGTACAAATTATAATAAAGAATTGAGATTGTGCCAAAACTTTGCATGTCAAGTTCCAAGGTTTTGTTATAAAATTCATGATTGAACAGATCATATGAGCCTGGCGACCATGGTAAAGAATCCAAAGCACGAAAATCACATAGATGCAGGTATTTCATTTGTTTTGTGGCGATAGTTATGAAAATATATCTTTCTGGTAGCATGTGTAATTATTAATTTTATATTAATATGATTTTAATTTAATTTGATGTTTATAAATATATAATATGAGTAGAACACTCCATTATAAAAAGATCCTTATTCTATTTTGTGTATCTTTTAAAATTTTATAATAACTTTAAAAAGTACTTCGTATAAAATCACATTGCTTCCAAACGTCTTAAGGTAAGTTAATCATAAGTAGCTACAAATCATCTGATTAGGTAATTATGTGTGTGTATATATAAATATATATATTTATGTGCGTGTGTGTATTATCTTGTTATAGAATTCTCCCCTTTTTTGCAATTCATTTTGCAACTCAAGCAAACAAAACATATATATATATATATGTGCGCGTGTGTGTATTATCTTGTTATGGAATTCTCCCCCTTTTTGCAATTCATTTTGCAACTCAGGCAAACGAAACAAAACGGCATGCAATTGGAAGAAACCAATGATTCGAATGAAGTTATTATTTGTTGTGTTGTAGTACGATGAATATTAAGTGCGTGTTTGGTTTTGTTTCCAAAACAGATTTTACGATTTCCTATAGAATTAATTTCAAAATCAGTGTGAAATTGTGTTTGGTTTGTATTGTTTTTGAAAACAGATTTCAAAACGAATCCAAAATCTCCTTTGCTTCCAAAGTAAAATTGAAAACGACTAAAAGTCGTTTTCTCTGATTTCATTTTTCTCATTTCTCCCATTTCTCTGATTTAATTATTATAGTTAATTAAGATTTAATTAATATAATAATTGCTTAAATATTATGGTTATTAATTTTTAATTCATTTTTCAATTAAAAAATTTTATTAATTTTTAATTTTTGGTATTCATAATAATTTTTTTTAAATCAAACATAAATATGTTTTTATAGAATACTTATAAAATGACTGGTTTTTAAAAATATAACTAAACACAGTTTCACTTTTTTGTTTCTCAAAACATACACTCAGAAAATAAAACCAAACACAATTTCAGAAACGTTCTTAGAATTGTTTTCAAAACGATCTCAAATTCAGAGAATTTGAAAACATAACAGATTTAAAACACAATATCAAACACTACCTAAATTTCCTATAATAGTAATACAAAATATTCTAGTTTGTGGAATGGAAACAAAAAATATTTTGTTGGACTGGCTCGTAAAAAAATATTAAACATGCAGGATCATCAGGTTTAAAAACATTATCGTACATCACAGAGAAATAAGAGACAGATCATAATTTTTCAAGGAATGAATTATTGTTGATTCCGATATTCTCAAGGCATGTCATTATTACTATTTATTTATTTTAAATTCATTTTCTTTGTCCATTGTCCATTTTTTTTATATTTTTTATATTTTCCCACGTTTTTTTTCCTAATCTTTCTTGGAGATAAGAAAGCTCCTTTCTCATAGATTTTTCCCCTAGTAGGTTAAAAAATAGAAAATCTAGAAAAGAAGAAAAAGTTTGTACTCTTTTGCTATTTTGAACTAATAGTTGTTAATTAGTGCATAGATAGATAGTTATCAATTTATCAACATTATCCATAATACCCAAGGACAAAGCCAAGAATTTTTACCGGGGCTAGTAATCATATAATGGAGCCAAGAATTTTTACCGGGGCTAGTAATCATATAATGGATAATTAGATTACATTATAAGCAATTTTCTAATTTTTAAGTGGTTATTTTGAAATTTTATTTAAAATTATAAGGTATTTTTTGGGATTAAAAAAAAGACAAGAAAAGTTGAGGGGGGCTCAAGTCCCACTAGTTCGTTTATTTTTGTCCCATATAATACCCGTCCTATAGGGTTGTTAAAAAATATATATATAAATAAAAAAGCACAAATCTTTTTCAAAAATAGAACTTTATACTTCATTTAATTAAGGTCTCATTTTGTGAAAGCATTGTATTTACATTGTATTTGAATGCAATACATTAAATGTAATTTGTATTTAGAGTAAAAGTATTAGCATTGCATGCAATGAGTGTTTAGGTAAAAAGTATTAAAAGTATTTGAATTTTATTTTAATAATAAATATGTGATGTGATGGGTAAAAGTAGAGAGAAAAAAAGGAAAGAGAGAGAATATATGATGTAATTAATAAAAGTAATAGAAAAAGAGAAATAACAAATAGTAATTGTGTTGAATTTAAAATAAGATGTGATTGGTATTTGAATAAAATGTTTTGCATTTGAGGGAAAATTACATTGAATTTAAATATAATATAAAAAAAAAGCTTGTACCAAACGGCCAATAAAATTGCTTTGAGTTTTGACGATGTTGTGAAATTTTTTTTCCCACTCATTGGGAATTAGTTTAAGTGGTTGAATATGTGAATGTGTAATTCAAGTTTAAATCTTGTAATTTTTATTTCTTAATAATAGTAAATTAAAAAAATTATAATACCTCTTATTTATTCAAATTATTTTCGTAAAAATACTATTTACTTTTTTCTTCTTAAGAAATTGAGGTACAGGAGTCAAATTCATCATAAGTTAGGCGGGTATGTGGATAAATGGGCCTTTAATCTTCAAACCAATGATAATGGGCCTCTTGTTTTCAATTGAGCCCAAACCAACAAGCTTGGACTATCCGTACATTTTGTCCAAACAAGGGGAGAAAAGAGAGAATTGCGTTCAAATCCCTGATATTTGTTTAATATTTCACTACATTCCCATATTCCCGTCGAATTTTCCAAATTAACCGCTCAGCTGCTTCGTCTTCGCCATTTTTGAGCTCGAAAAGCTTTTACTTTTCTTCTTTTAGGTTGAATCTGAGAATGGACGGCGAGGAATTGACCGAGCAGGAGACCGCGCTTTACGACCGCCAAATTAGGGTTTGGGGTGCTGACGCCCAAAGAAGGTGCGTAACCTAAATTCGTTTTTATTTTTTTTAATTTTAATTTGAGTTTGAATTTTATTCTTTGATTTTCTTTTTAGGTTGAGCAAAGCTCATATTCTGGTTTATGGATTGAAAGGCACTGTTGCTGAGGTGAAGTTCATGACTTGTAAAAAATTTGTGTGTGAGTGTGTGTGTGTGTGTGTGTTTTTTTTTTTTTAATTTTTTAATTTATTATAATTTTCAGTTTTGGTTTTCATTTGGGCATTCGTAATTTTTTCCAGTTATTGTTAAATAATTGATTTTTTTCTTTGGGAAAAATATGCGTGAGTAGTTTTGCAAGAACATTGTATTGGCGGGTGTTGGTAGTTTGACGTTGGTGGATGATCGGGAAGTGAGTGAAGAGGCGCTTTCTGCTAACTTTTTGATACCTCCTGATGAGAATGTGTATGCTGGAAAAACTCTGGCTGAGCTTTGTTGTGATTCTCTCAAAGATTTCAACCCGATGGTTCGAGTTTCTGTCGAAAAAGGTTGTTTTTCCCCCGTTGGATGAACATTGTTTGTAGTAATGCTGATTTTCCCTTTAAATAATTGTAATGATAGTAGTGAAGTGAATTCCAAGTTTTGATGTTTGCAGGTGATTTGACGAGCTTTGATGTAGAATTCTTCAGTAAGTTTGATGTCGTGGTCGTCTGTTGTTCCTCGCTGGCAACAAAAGTACGATTTGTATACTTCCTTTCTTTATAAGTTAAAGGATCTACATTTCTTTTGTTTCAATGCTTATGTTCCTTTTATGCTTGTGCAGAAATTGGTTAATGAAAAGTGTCGAAAGTTGCCAAAGCGTGTAGCGTTTTATACAGTTGATTGCAAGGACTCTTGTGGTGAAATTTTTGTTGATCTCCAAGTCCATAGATATTCGAAGGTTATTATCATGTGCAACCTGTAGCCTTCTTTTAACTGATGTTTGAGTCTCAATTTCTTTTGGTAACTTGAGATTAATCAGTAATCATGCTCTGTCCGTTTTGGACATATTGTCAATGCAAGAATGCTCTGTATGTTTTAGACATATTGTCAATGCAAAAATTGATTGGAAATAAGTTTTATGAGTTTAATCCTAATTAGCTTTATCCTTTTATGAAAATCACAAGTCTTATGATGCTAATACCAGTGAAATGTCGTGCACCTCTATTTTCTAATTGTAGCTTAGATTTGTGATCATATTCACACCTAAAAAAAATTTCTTTGAAAAGCCTTGTTGTTCCTGGCTCTTCTTTCATGAGTTTCTACTGGATTGCTCTTGGGATCAACCTGAACCGGCTTGGTTGTTGTGCTTACCTCTATGATGAAAAACAGCTTATGCATCTTCACCAAGTATTTTAATGTCATGTTATTGCATGTTTTAACATTTTATTAACTTTATTGACAGAAAAAAAAGGAGGAAACTGTTGAATGTGAACTGCAGTATTCAAGTTTTGAGGTATGAGGTGTTTTTTAGGAGCTTTTTATTTTTTATGGTCTTTAGCTTAATTAATGTATGTTTTAACATTCCATTCATGGCATTCTTGCATTCTTCTTCTCCTTTACCCTACTCAAGCATTGTTTCTTGACCATAAGTAAGAAATTATTCTGTCTGTTAGTGTGTTCATGTGACATATATTTGTAATCTGACCAAATGATGTTTTGTATTTTTATATTTTCGTTGCAGAAAGCAATTTCAGTTCCTTGGAGAACACTTCCTAGGAAAGCGTCAAAGGTATACTTTGCCATGAGAGGTATGGTCCATTAGTAACATTTTTCTTATTCTTATCTTGAAAAACTCATTAACTTTCCTCTTAGTGTCTATATATTTGTTATAGATTTGTGTTCTTGTTTAAAAGAAAACTAACTGGGATTATTGTCACTCTTGTTGCAGTATTAGAAAGGTTTGAAGAGGCTGAGGGACGTAAACCAGGGGAAGTCTTAATAGAAGATCTTCCTGGTGTTCTGAAGTTGAAAAAGGAGCTCTGTGAAGCACAGGTAGGGTCCTGAAGAATCAAGAATATCTTTCTAACCTCATTTTCTCATTATATCATTCTTCCATTTTTAACACTGTTTTACGGATAATGTGCAGTCTCTGAATGAATCTCATATTCCTGATGGCCTCCTAGAAAGATTGGTGACAAATGCGAGAGAGTTCCCTCCAGTTTGTGCCATCATCGGGGGGATTCTTGGGCAGGTGTGATGTCTGCCGGTTTTCACTTAGGTTAATTGTGAATATGGAAAACTTAATGGCTAAATTTGGACACTGACAAGTGTTAAATTCTCAGGAGGTTATTAAAGCTATATCAGGCAAAGGAGATCCCCTGAAGAACTTCTTCTTCTTTGATGCTACGGATGGAAAGGGCATAATAGAGGACATTTAGGGGATTAAAGGACTTCGGTGAGATTTTTTGGCAAAACTGACCCCAATTTGTGGACGTTACTCGTAATATGAGCTGGAGGAATTTGTAATTTTTAATCTCCGTCCAAATTTGTGGTTCTTGAGCATGGCTGTATTGCTAACTGAATATGAAAACAAACTCAAAGTTTTCATGGTCATCCCAGACAAGTTTGGGTTTAATTGCTTTTCTCGTGTTTGTTTTTGGTGAGACATTTTTTTCCCCTGAGCTTATCTTCAACGAAAGCTACAGGTGTTTCACAATTCACTGAATTATGGTGGCGCATGTGTTCATTTTTTTCTCTTGTTCCTTTATTGGTCTAATTATAATTACCAAAGAAAAATGTTACTAAAGGAAATCAAATGCAATAGTATGATGTAATGGAGGATCTTACAAGTCTCCAAAAGTCTTATGGAAAAACTTCCTAGAGAAGAAAAGGGACCAAAAAAAAAGGGGGCTTTGTTACCACATCTGTATTATTGTTAGACATTTCAACAATTAAACTTTTCATTGGACGACGCCCACCAGAATTAGCATTACCCTTGTGGGATATGCCTCAATGCTTTGTCAAAAGATAGGTTGGCTTGTTTAGGATCAGATGTGGATATAATTTTATAATAATTTTATAATGATAATTTTATATTTGACAAGATGTAGAATTTAAATCCGTCGACAAAAAGTAAATGAGGTCGAGCGTCACTCATCCATCCTATGAGAGTATGGGCGGTGGGGGTGACTAATGAGCATTCGATTAAGAAGGCAAAAGGGTAAACGACTTTTTATTTTTGTTGCTGTAAAGGATAGATGTCATTATGCTACGTAGACTAATAACATTAATTAGCTGAAAACATCAGGTCCCACAAACCTATTGGGTCCATAAATTGCTGAGATTAATTATGATTATCATTATGATTGTGTCAACTTGCATTTTGAACCTGTTGAAGCCATTTCAAGTTTTAGTTTTCCCCTACTTCATCTGATGCCATATTGTCTTTTTCTATTGTTCATAGGAATGGGTTAAATTTTTTTTTTTTTTTTTTAAGAATTGATTTATAAAGATTTGCGTGATATAAAATTGTTTTAGTTATAGAACATTTCTTACAAATAATGTAAAATTGACCACCTTAGAAATTCCCTTTTTAATTGTTGACTCTTCTTCTCTTTTTCTCTCGTTTTCTTCTTTAAATGTGTAATGCATGACGGATGTATTCATAGTAGTAAATACTTCTGTGTAAAGCATAAAGTAGTTTTTTACGGCTGGATGGATTTATATTTTCAGGAGGAAAAAAGAAGTTCTTTCATTCATCATTATTGTTTTGTATAGCAATTGTCTATCATTATTACAATTATTGCATATTTTTCAAAACACATTATTGTTCCTGTTTTGGTTTAAGTTACAGGAAAAAAGAGGCAAGATAATTTATCCCAAATAACCTGATTTCTTCCCTCTGAGCAAAACCAGTAAAAGGAGAAGAATACAAGCGAAAGAAAAAAATCAAATAATAATAATAATAATAATAATCCGTCAAACAAGTTTAAACATATTTACTAAAAAAATACAAATATCACATTGAATATATACATTACATTTTTTAAAAAAGAAAATATATAACATTTCGTTACATAAATAAACACAATAATCTACACATTTCGTGGAATTTTAGTAAATGTGACTATATACAACAAAAAAGATATTCTCATGTAGATATCAACCCTATTACATTTAATAACGCCCTCCCTATATGCATTCAGCAAAACAAAGATCCTACTTAAAAAAAAAAAAAAAAAACAGCAAAACTAGAATATCTGATCATTAGTAGCACCTCAACAAACGCAAGGGGAACCCCTACATAATCTCAACTAATTAACTCCTTCCAATAATCAAAATTTGAAAAATAATCCTCCATAAGCAACAATAATAGAATTTAAAATAAAAGTATAACGTCTCTTAAAAAAAAAAAAAAGTGATTCCATAAGAACGTGGGGGAAGTTTTGTCCCACTTAAAGCAAAACAAATAATAAAAAATAAAGAAATTTTGACCACCTTTCAAAATCACAATCCCCACCAATTTCTCTATCTTCGATTTCTTACAAAAAAAAAAAAAAAAAAAATTCCTATCATCTCAATACCCCACCATGCAAAGCTCCTCCAAAAGAGAGGAAGAAGAAGAAGAAAAAGTAGTAACTGCAGACAAATTGCACCAGCAGTTCCTGAATCTGCAACATGAATGGGACAACTTCAAAAAGCAATCCTCTAACTCAAGATCAAAACCCTTCCTTAGATCACATCATGGTCCAACAAATCTGACGGTTCAAAATAGTACAACTACAGCCACTCTCAATCTTCTTCAAATAAACACATCTCCGAGGAGCCTCATGTCTTCCCTTCAGACGTCTCCTTCAGAGATCATGTGGAAAATGCACGATTCGGCGGCTCAAGAGATACTCCGAGACCGGCGAGACGCCATCGAGAGAGGCTCCTTAAAGGGTCGGAGGAGGCTTTTTGAAGAAGATGTTCAAGCACAGGAGATCAGTGAAGTGGGGTCGGTATTGTCGTTTGATCATTATGAAGACTCTGATATTGGTGACGATGATCGAAATGACGATGACCCTTTCGGAAGCGGAGAGAATGCTGTTTGTTTTCGGGGAAGTTCCTGTTGTTTGTCTAGTGAGAAAGTTGGGGGAAAAGAAGAGGTGGCTCAGAAAATGAGTGCTGGTGAAAATAAAGCTGGAAGATCATATTACAAGGTCATCATGCGCTGGCTTGCTGTCGTTTCTGTTATTTTCGCGATTTGCATTATTAGATGTTTTGGTCAGTTTCATGATGAGAATAAGATGATTCTAGTCCCAACATGATTTGTCTCCTATCATATAAGTTTTGTTAGTTTGAATTAGAATTAAGACCTTTCTATATATATATATCTATAGTGGAGCTTATATTTATTGACTATGTCAAATAAACATTGCTACTGGTTTGTGAATATTGGGTTGATGAAAGTGATCTTGTTTTGCTCGTGTATATTAATAATGGTTGAAAATCTTTTTTCCTATTGCAAATCCTTTTTAAACATCTCGCAAAATTTTTTTTTTTGTATCCACACATTTATATACGTCTGATGCACATTTTTCTTGAAAATAATATATGTTACTAACTTCACATCAGTATATATTTGAATTTTGAATCACACTTTGTAATGTGTTTGATCAAATGGGCTTGGAGCAAGTGCATGAACCCGAGATTCATTACAGGGGAAATTGAAGACATAAATTTCTCAACAGGACAGAAAAGAAATTAACGTAGTGAACTTGCCATAATATATATATATATGTATACATATATATATATATTCTATTTTCTCTAAAGGGAAAAATTACATTGTGTCTGCTGATGAAGAATATAACAGTGAATTGCAAAACAATATAGCAAATTTCCCTCAATATTGCTCATTATTCCTTCAACGTATTTCCCCTAACCATGACTTGTTGTACTAAGTTTATTTTGCACCATATTGTGCAGTTTTGGATCTTTATCCTTTGTCCGCCACTTATTTTATACATCAGTGATATCCTTGGCTAAAAAAAAAAAAAAAATAAAAGAAGTTTGTCTACAAACTATCATACACATTACCAGCTATATATCTCCATTGAAACACCCTTCAAACTCTACATCTATGTAGATCAATATCATGTGGTGTATGTGTGCGTGTTTGTATATATATATATTTGTTTGCATGTGTATGTGTGTATGATGTATACTTAGTCAGAAAACAGTGTAGGAAGTCTGCATCCGCTTCAATATCTGGTCAAAGTTCTCGGCCAACTTCTCTGTGGGATGTGTGTGCATTCCTTCATATGTTGTCACCACAATCCCTTCATCTTTACAATGGCGTTGGATCTGTTTCTTAACATTGCAGCCTTGATAGGTACACTTGTAATAACTTCTGCTTAATGTCATTAAAAAACATACATACATATATATATGCATATATATTAAAAAAAAAATACACCAACAAGAAGATTTTAATTATCATTAACAACAGTCAATCTCTCTTTAATTTAGGTTTTTTTGTAAAATTGATCGCCATTCATTCAATTCCGGTAAAAAGTAGACAAGCTAAACAACTATTTATTTATGTGTGAAACTATATGACGAACAAATAATGATAAGGATTGGAGATACCAACCTAGGGAATTTGCTGTTCTTGACTGTTTTCTGCCCGTATTTCCTCCACCGATATCCATCGTCGAGCACGTCGACTTGGCTCCTCGTTTGGAATGCAAATTTGTGCCTTCTCACCTTCTGATTCCCTTGTTTTTTACCCAATTTCGTCTTATTCTTCTCCGAAGTACGACAAGTGGGTCCACTCTCATGATCATCAGCAAACTTGTTGTAATTCGATTCCAAATTATGTCCATCAAACTTACTTAATGCACCTTCCTTCACCTCATGATCATCACCTATAGTGTTGTTAATGCCATGAAAATGAGCAAATAGATGAGCATTATTAGACATATAGTCTGCCGCTGCCGCTGCCGACATCGCTGGTTGTGAACCGGGGAAAAACATTTGGTAACTTTCCATGGATGATCAGAGAAGAAAAAACAGAACGCAAAGGATGAGAGCCAAAAATAGAATAGTTCTAATTAACTTATTTGATAAAGGGCGTATATATGTATAGATACATATATATATATGTACTATGCTTAACATGGAAAATGTGTGTACATGGTAAAAAATGTAGAGAAAAACGTGGGCGGCCTAATGGAAGACATCCATAGTCACTCACTACAGGAACATTTGACAACTTACGAGCTGATTTTGATGTTTGATAGGCAGATTCTAATTGACATGAAATGGCAGTGCCGTGGCCAAAACGCAATCCACCCCTAACGTGCTTTCATTGGACATTTAATGAGAAAATGTTGTTTTTGTATATGTAAGTCCTGATAGATGAACTATCTGACTGTGTCTAGATTATAAAATTTATACTGCGATGAAGTGATGGGTGTGCGTGAATGACGCAATCACAGTAGTTGTATGTTGATGAAATAATAACATTTTTGAACAAGAGCTATCAATTTTAATTTTAATTTTTAAATATCAATTAATATGAATAATAGGTTATTATTTTTTAATCGATAAAAACAATCTTTTAAATTTATCATTATAGAGACTTATTAATTAAAAAAACAATTCATATATTATATAAGTTAATATTTAAAAATTAAAATTAAAATTATTAATATTATTATAATAGTATGTTTGGTACACATATTTAAATTATATTACATTTAAATACAATGTAATTTTCTTTTAAATACAAAAATATTTTATTAAAATACCAATTACATCACATTTTAAATCCAATACAATCACTATTTATTATTTCACTTTTTCTATTATTTTTATTAATTACATCATATTTTCTCTTTCTCTCTCTTTTTTCTCTTTATTTTTATCCATCACATTATATATTTATTATAAAAATATAATTCAAATACTTTTTACCTAAACACACATTGTATTCAAATGTAATATTAATACTTTTTTTTAAATATAAATTATATTTAATATATTACATTTAAACACAATACAAATATAAAGCGTACATCAAACGGCCGTAACTTCTTAAACCAGTTTAAAGTTGTGTGATGGAACGTCCAATGTCTCCACCTAAATAGTTTACTTTAGTAGGATTTTTTTTTATTTTTTATTTATTTTCGTTCCCTTTACGGAGATAGTGAGTAAATTGTACGAAGAAATGTTTTATCAAGAAGCTGTTTTTGACCAAGTACTTTCCTAACGTGGTCTGCCTGGATACGGAAAGAAAAGGACGTTTTGAGTTGAAATGAATGGTGATAAACCCGTGTAAAATTGCACGAGAATTTCAAGGTAATTAACATTCTTGTGGAAGTCACTTTGCTTTTGAAAGTCACGAGCCAAGGAGCAACTTCTTTTTTAGTTGTTGAAATAGTTTTCATTTGGAATTTGGTAATTAATCACAAATGGGGTTTAAATGTTTTCACCAACTTGCACTTATGTTTAGGTATAATGGTAAAGAAACAAATTTACTAAAATTTTCTAGATTCAATGACCTGATGGACGGTTAAATAGTGAAATTAGTTTAACAACTGAGAAGAGCTTTGTTTCGTGTTAGATTGTACATCTTTATCAAGTATGAATATATCAACTACTTCCATTTCAGTACAAAGATAATTTGAAGTTATTTCAGCATAGTTTGGAGCAAAGTATTCTTTTTTAGGATGGAAGGATGTGTATAAATATATATACAAATATATATATAGTAAAAGTGTAGCATGTGAAAATAAACGTTAGCTCCTTCTATTCTACTTTGTTGGCATTAAATTAGGATGGTATAAATTGATATATGAAGCAGTCTAAAGTAGAGTTATTGTATAGAAAAATTATTGTATTCAAACATTCATATAGTAAAACCGCTATATTAAGTTATATTAGATATTCATCGGAATAGTTAAGACAAAAGACAAACAATTGGAAAGAACATTATTTTGACTAGTTCAGTAAAAAAACAAAAGATGAATGATGATGAAACAACAAGAATAAGAAAACACCAAACTAGTAGTTTTCATGTATTAATAGTGTAGAAATAAACTAGAGATACTCAACTTAGGGGGCGTTTGATAAACGCATTGCGTTTTAATTACGTTTGAATACATTTTTTTTTTTTAGTATTGTATTTAGTTGAAAAGTATTTGTTTTGTATTTGAATAAAATGTATATTTGGATGAAAAGTATTTTAGAGTTGAAAAATTGATGTGATTAGTAAAAGTAGATATAAATAGTTAGAGTTGAAAAGTTGATGTGATTGTTTTAAAAAACTTTTGAATTGTAATTGTTTTTGTAGTACTGTTGAAAATGATTATATTTGAATATAAAACTTTACGTTTGATGTAAAATTAATTTACGTAACACTAAAAAAACGTTTATCAAACGTTATCTTAAGATAAATAAACAGAATAGTTAGCAATTAAAAAGAAGGAAGCTTTTAAGGCATAGTATTTCGCTGAAATATTCTCTGTAGATGCTACTACGTTCATTAAAGGGTTATTACTAGAACATGCCCTTTTTTTTTTTTTTTGTTTAGTTCATTGCATGTGTTCTCTAAACTTCTCAGCTTTGACAAACCAATTTATAAATTAAAAATCTTGACAATTGAACTTTCAGACCTTGAAACCCGGTGTCGTAATTAACCCCAAATCAATAACAGAGTTGACATTTTAACGATTTTCTTGCATGTAATTTGCACTCGATCTACCATTGAGGGCGACACAAGTCATTTTGCTCTAATCAAACCCCATATGAACAAAAAAAACTCACTTCTTTCCAACGAATCCAAGGATAACCAATGCAAGTGAGGGAGTTCAGTTCACATCTGGTCCAATTCAAACAAATCATGTGCGAATCCACATGAAAAAAATAAAAGTTTGTAAAAAATTTAACCTCGTTTTTGTTTGGGGTTAATCAATGCCTCGGATTTTGGTCAATTGACACTATTTTCAGGTTGAGAATTGATTTGTCGATTGCAAGAAGCCTATAGGCATGCATACAAATTAAGGGCGGAAAAAAAAAGATTAACGATGATGTGACAGAACGGTTGGTTTATTAGCTAATAGAGGCCCAAAGCAGTGAAAACTGAAAAAGTGAAAGCTACCAAGTTGGAGCGTTTTGGACTCACGTTGTCCCCTGTTTTGTTGGATTTAATTCATAAAACCCTTATTCTACGTTTTTTTTATATCTATGATAATATTATGATATATATGTAAATAATTTGATTTTTAAATAAAGTGATATGATATTATAATTAAATATATATATTTTCTTTTAATGTGTTATGATATTACTGTGAAACATGAAGAGAACATAAATAAATAAATAAATATGAATGTGATTTTGTTATCTTTTTATCATTTCTGACATTTATTAGTATATGTGGGCCTCTGTGGTAGTTAAGCCCATTAAGGCCCAATACTCTGCCAACCCAGCCTTTTTTTCTTTGGGCTGAAAACTAAAATGGCCTAGCAACCTAAGACCCAGAGTAGGGAAAAGTTTGAATTGCATTCGTAGGATTGGAAGAAAAATGTTTTGTATTTTGTTTTGAGGACGATGAATTATCCCATTTTTTTTTTTTTTTATTTTGAAATATGAGACGAAATTTATGGCAAAATCTAATATGAAATCACCATATAATATTCGCTACCACATAAGTACTTTAAGTTGCACACAAGCTATTTCTTTTTCACGAGAGATCCAAAAACTTATGATTTGTTTGGTTTTTTTTTTTTTTTTATCAACAATCCAAAAATTTTAACTTAATTTTTATTTTTTTAATAAAAAAAATAAAGTTTACTTGCCAATTTATCAGGTCACTTGCATAGGGTCAACTTTGAAAGGGCTGTTGGTTGTGAAGTGTACAAGATTCACGGCATCAGCCATCTTTTTCAATGTCAGAGATTTTTGGCAAAAGGACCTTTCCCCTATTGTATTAAGTTCACGTTTGGTACTAGTATTTTTTTAAAATTACATTTAAATACAATGTAATTTTTCTCCAAATACAAAAACATTTCATTCAAATACCAATCACATCACATTTTAAATTTAACACAATCACTATTTATTATTTCACTTTTTCTATTATTTTTATTAATTACATCATATATTCCCACTCTCTCCTTTTTTTCTTTCTACTTTTATCCATCACATCACATATTTATTATTAAAATACAATTCAAATACTTTTCTCCCAAACACACATTGCATTCAAATGCAATGCTAATGCTTTTCCTCCAAATACAAATTGCATTCAATACATTACATTCAAACGCAATGCAAATGCAATACGTTCACCAAACGAAACCTAAGTGTCAGTTTCTATTTTTATTTTTCAGCACTGCGGCCCCAAAAATCTGAAGCTAACTTTATATCCAAAAAAAAATCCATTACGTGTGGACAAGACCCAATTCCGGGGACCAAATGAAACTAAGCAGTGGCTCATCCACTTTGCATAAGACCATAATAATCAATGACTGGATTCGAGCCCCAGTTGCCAACTTGAGTTTTGTGTAATTTATCCCAAAAGCCAAAAAACGACACCTGAATTTTGTACGGTAAGAGAGAAGCGTAAAATCTTGTATCTATTTACCAAAAAAAAAAGACCGTAACATAAGAAATTAATTGAGATATAATAAGATATTTTATTTTATACAACAGTAACTTTGCATAGGTATGACAGTAATTAGCCAAATTAGCTCAGTTGTTTATGAGATATATTGTTTTGGACCAAGTAGATCTAGTGGTGTTTGCATTATTATAATACTCCCCAAGTGTCCCAGGCATTATTGGTCCAAAATTGCTCGGAATTGTTGAGTTCTTGGCTCATTTGGTGCAAACCTTATTTTCATCGATTATCTTGACAAAACATCAGACAAGGCATCCGCAATTTCTGTGTCAGCCATGGTCATTTCAAGGGCTATGTTTTTGGATATTATTCTCATTTCCACCACTCAAAGCCAAGGATTGGGGACAACTCATTTTGGTCCGTGAAGACTTGGGTCCGATTGGAATTTGAGTACTGGAAAAAAAAAAAAAAATGGGCAAGGAATGAATTAGTGCTAGCTACAAGAAGAAAATAGTTCAAGACAATCATAATTTCTGTACTTAAGATCACAAATCAAATAATTAAAATTGAAAACATTTTACCTTTGTACTTTTTGGCTACATTTCTCTTGAAAAAATGTGCATATGATCCCATATATAGTTCGTGTACGCAGTAGAAAAGAGTGCATATTGAAAAGAAAAAATGAAAATAAAATAAATCCTCCCTGTTCTATGGTCAAATTAAATGATTTTAACTGTTTTGTTTATTACAATGAATTGTTTGTTCAATTGATTATAATATTTCTTTAAAGTCTACGATTGTGACATTTATAATTGGTTGAATAAAGGTCCTTTTCTGTTAGAGAGAGAGAGAGCGAGAGAGAGAGAGAAATAAGGTCCAAAAATCTGTAAATTATATAAACACTACAACTCTCTACAATATATGGTACTCTACTCTTCTTTTCATTCCTATAAACATGGTTTTTTTCATGATTACCTACGTGTGAACATCTAATAATTGACCCAATAGTGTAAAACTTCTATTTACCAAATTGAATAATTTCTTGCTCTAAAGGATTCTCAAGGGTTGGTTGAAATGCTTGTGTCAAATCTGCATGGTCTTTCTTGTGACTATGCACTTTTGGGGACGGTCCATGTGTGGATGGGCCCAAGAAAAGCTATGTCCAACTTCTCCTGGCCAATCTTGGATCGGAGCCCACCACGTTTGAGTGGGCCCATGATGGGCTCCACAATGCATGATCAAAATGCATGGCCTTATCATATTATCTCTCCATGTTATGTTCGGCTTTTCTCAGACACAGACGACATTTTGATTCTCTTTAGAATGCCATTATGTGGTACGATTTTAAGCAAAACCATATGGGTTTTTCCCCTTGCATAACTTTCATATACATATATATATATGTATATGATGTACATATGTATATTCATGCATGACCACCTTAACAGTAATTCAGTGTTTGAGGTTGAGTTTGTTATTTGTGGGTAATTATGAGGTTGCAAATTATTAGAGACATCAAAGGTACAAGTAATGTGCATATGCATGCGTGAACTATATATATCTGTGTATATATACAAACACACGCATAGGTATATGAAGGCGACTGTGATTCCATATGCTATATCATATCAGGACGTTATCTCTAGATCTAAGTGTTTAATTGATAGCTGTCGAAAGACAATCTTTTTAGCATTTGTTTTTATGGATTGTTATGTTTTTGTAAATTATAGACTTAAAGATTAGATAATGACATGCACTATACGTGGTAATTGGACACCTTCATCAACAGTTAGTCACTGTGGCGACAAAGCCACGCATTGTGGATGAAAAGAAATCTCATTTGACCAGATTGGCAATTCTCACATGCAGAATGGGAGTATGTGTTTGACTATCGAAATGTATGTTGAGAAATACAATCGGACACCATGATAGACTTGCATGATGACTTGTGAGTTGTCATACTATAGTTACAATTTTTATAATTTATAATTGATATAGTAATGTTTAAACACCAATATATCAACAAAAATAATGACAACTAGCACACCATTTTAGAATGATATTAAAATAAAATTGAAATTAGAATTCGTATTGTTAATACTATTCTTGTTTTGTAAAAGTGAGTAAATTTTGACAAAACATGTTTAAAATATTTTTGATAAACTTTTTTATTGTGTAGATGAAGCATTTGCATCAATTATAACTTTGTTGGGTACGTATAGCCAATTTTTTCCGACATTAAGAACCATTTTCATCGGCATAAATTAAGGTATCTAACAAGGTGTGTTCTCTTCCACTTCCTTTTTATGTAGCTTTCATAAAATCTCTTTTTATAAATTATTTTTTCCTTTCTTGCTTTTGATTAATCTTGACTTCGAAGCAATCATCACGTTAAAAGGCATATAGCTAGTCTGAAAATTTGCATGATTGGTGTTATATATATAGTGTATATTATATGTGTTATAAAAGAGTGGATGCAGATTGATGCCAAATGAAGGAAAAAAAAATTCATAAAACCAAAAATTTTCAAACACTGCTTTTGCATACCGAAAGTCTTAAATTAAATTTCAATTTGTAATCATAGTCTATTCCTTTATTAGGTCAGAGGCAGCTATCGGATCCAAATCATTTCTAACTCCATTTGTGATGTTCGTATGTAGCGCTGTTAATATATAGACCACTTGTAAAAGGTTGTTGATCAAATGGAGAGTCTTTAGAGAGAGAGAGAGAGAGAGAGAGAGAGAGAGAGAGAGAGTGGTGGTGTACATGGGCCTAGCAATCCTAATGGGAGCCTTGCATTTGGCATTTTGGGCCAAATAGTGGAGCCCAAATGAATCCAATGCAAAAACATGCAATCATGCAAATTCCTATTTTGTACGTGAAATCTCTAGCCGACAAATCATGAAAAAAAGCCTCAATATCTCCAAAAGACGACGAGTACTAAAAGCAAGCCTTAAGCAAAGAATATTTAAGCACAGAATATAAACTTCAAACTTCACACACACACACACACATACATATATATATATATATCCAAACAAAATTAACACAGGCTCTTCCTTGATGACTCACAAATATATTTGGGTCAATGCCCTTCATTGGCCGCCGCGTGTACGCCATCCCCCCATGAAATTTCAGTGTGATTTAACAAGCCCTTTATAAAGTCACATAACCAATGTTCCCCAACGATTAGAACAGTGTAAATCATTGCTTATGAGCAAAACTTTTCAACAAATGTTAAGTCTTGTCTAAACATACCGAAAGGTTTACAGTAAGGTTTGCTTTTATCTCAATACAACTTTTTTTCTCACCAAGTTTCCAGAATTTTTCATTGCAAGACCTATGACATGTCATTTGCCGTGTGGCAATCCAATAAACCACTAATTAGAACCATACACACATACATATATATATGTATCTTTGATATTGTTCTAGAGAAACACAAGATGAACAAAAGGGCTTTCGTTGTATCAAGCCATATATACACAATACCAGACAGACCCACATGAAGTTTTCAGAGAGAAATGTCGTGTAACAACTATACATGGAAAATAATTAGGTCGTAAATTAATCATACACACTGCAATATGGTAAATATGAGCTAAGCTTCTGCAATGTGCAGTGCTTAAATATGTCTGGTTATTTTCAGGGAAAGAAAGAAACATGTCACTGAATTCTGCAGCCAGATTATATTATATTATATTATATGTACGTATGTATGTACTTACACACACGGAGTGATTAAATACTTTACTGGTGATGGTAGGGTTTTTTGGTGGAGTGCTAATATTATGGTGACATCTAGCTATGCGTACATACATGAGCAATAATGTTATCTTGTTTGCTTAAAAAGGAAAATATTGTAATATAGATGGCAATTTGTGAAGCAAGTCTTATCTCAAAGTTGGCAATCCACTACTTTTGGTTTCCAATTTCCTACATCTCATTTTGGAATCATAATGTAGCACTACATGCAAAACGATACAAGAAAAAGTGGCGTTATTATATGTTATTATTGTTTCTTTTTTTTTTTTTTGTGTGTAAAAAAGAAAAATCGATGAATTATGCATAGGATCCCACTGATGTATCGGTTTGTTAAACATACAGGAAAAACGGAAAAAAAAAAAAAAAAGGAGTTGTTGGTCATGGAGGATCGAAAACTCGTCAGAGCATTACATGAAACGCTCTCTCATATCAAATTAGAAAATAATAATTGTCATGTCGCCTGGTCTATGAACACTATTACCTCTTTCGCCAATAATTATTATACCTTATTGACTTGTGGTTTAATCTTTAAAAATACGGATAAATTATTGGTTAAGTTCTAACAACCCCAAAAAGTTTTTCTCAACAGAAAGTCATCTCAACAAGAAGGAATAAAATTAATTAAAGAAAAAGAAAAAGGATCAACTAATCAATATTAGGAGCTCTCCATGAGTATGCATATATATATATATATATATGTTGAGTAAAAATGGTTAACAATTTGGTGGAAACTAGAATTTTGTTATTAAAGTGGCGTTTGAACGACGTACCATATTTGCATTATATTTGAATATAATGTATTAATTGTAATATATATTTAGGTGAAAAGTATTTGTATTATATTCAAATATAATGTTTGTTTAAATAAAAAAATATCTGAATTATATTTAAATATTAAGTATATGATGTGATTGGAAAAAGTAGAGAAAAAAAAAGAAAGAAAAAGAGAGTATATGATATGATTGATAAAAATAGTAAAAAAAATAAAATGGTAAATAGTGATTGTAATGAATTCAAATTATAATATAATTGATATTTTAATACAATATTTTTATATTTTCATGAAAATTACATTATGTTTAAATATAATACAAATGCAATATAGCACCAAACACACCCTAAATCTTAATTAAAATGACAAATTAATCGCGCGTGTTATTGATTAAAGATCTACAGATGCACACAAATTAAGCTTAGGAAATCTTTAAATTCCACTTACATCAAGGATAAAAAAATAATAATAATAAAACTGTTGTTTCCCCCATGGTATTACGAATAAGAACAAAAAGTAAAAGATTTGAAGAATAAAAAGGACAGAATAAAAGTGATAGAGCGTAGAAATACTCCTCTGAAATGACCTTTGCAAATGAATGTGTCACTTTTAATCACTATCATGGGGAATAAATAATAGGGAATTAATTAACTCTCTTGGCGGCTTTTAATTAGTTAATCCTATAGTTTATAGGTAGGAGTTAATTAACAGTACAATTATCAGGTTGTAATTTGGTTATAATAAACTTGATTAACAGTACCATATTATATCAAATCATTGTCATGTCACCTACTTGGCACCAAATTATGAACTTATCTTGTGAATCAGGGCCAAAAAAAAACGTCTTCTACTGGAATTGTTCCATTATTATCTCGAAATAGATTCTGCGAAGATTGGAGTCAATACGAATGGCCACTCTCTTTGAAATATTTGGAACCTATATTTTGTCTTACATTTAGATATATACTATATACTGGTATATATATGTACATTTGTAGATAAGATTAATAATGTGATGAAATTAATTCAATCAATATCCTTAGACTAATTATAATATATATCTCTCATATAACAAAAATTACTGTCCTGTAATTTTGCTTAATTGGTATTTCATTCAGAATTTTCACTTTGTTTCCATTCTCTCTCTCTCTCTCTCTCTCTGTTTGTTTGTTTTTTTTTCTTTTTTTCATTTCATCTCAGATGTCTAGATAAGCAATACAGAAATAAAAGAAACAATGACTATCTCATTCTGTTAGGCCATTATTTTTTGCATGTAATTAATTCACATGCATAATAATAATTTTTGGAGCGATATTCTGTAAGCTACGTACGAATAAATAATTAAAAAAAGAACACTCTCACCTACCATCAAAAACATTGTTTGTGGAATTTGTTGAGCTAGCTTCCTTTTTTGTTGTTGCTTGCTTTCTTGCATTCTTTCTTTTATAATGAGGTTTTTGGTGGGCCGTTAATTCATGCTTAAATTGCCCCAAGGTCTACATGCCTTTTGAGTTGCCATGTACTCGTGCAATCCATCAATTTGCTCTCAGGTTTACATTATGCCAAGTGTTCAATGTATATGTTATCATAGCCAAATAATGATAATAATAACACCATTATGAAAGAAAGATAACGACTTTTCGTTATATGATTTAAATCAGACGTTATATATGGTTATGACTTAAAAAATATTGTTCTTTGTGTTTAACTTCGTAAAATAAGTATGTTTAATTTAGATTCTATAATCATGATTATTAATCTTATTAAATTTATGAATGAAAGCATCACATCGTAAAATTTACGAGAAAAAGCAGATAATTGGTGCTAAAACTGTACGTGTGGGTCAAAAAAATATGTAGGACACAACTTTAATGGTTGGTGTCCCCAGGCAAAGCACATTGAGCAGGGAATGAAAGTCATTTTTTTCATGATGTGAGCACAAATTGTAAGGCAAGAGTTGGGTAAGTAGGGGCCAATATTAGTGAGTGAAATTTGTCTTTATAATCATGATATTTGTGAAGGTCTTAATAAGTCATTTCCTCATTGGTTGGATTTTGTCATCTTAACTAACAGTACTACTTCAAAAGTGGCCTATCTAGTACATATCTTTTCAGAAATAGAAGTAAAGTTTATATAGTGAATTTCACTAGCGTTACCCTTTGAAAAAGTTAATTTTGATATTCTCTCAATTAATTGGTTCAACAAGGAATCCAAGACATTCCTAATTTCTTTCTTAATAAATCCAAAATAACAATATAAAGCTTTTGAAAGTTTTTTTTTTTTATTGTTAGAATTATAATTATGAATGGATGATAAATTCATAATATTATTGCTTAAAGGATGATACATTTTATCCTTTATAGAGCTATTTATATAATATAATATCATAACTAATAGTGAAAGTTTCTAAATATTAAATTTAATAAAAATCCAAATCAAATTAATATAATATCTTAGTGTACATTACTAAATATTAAGGTTATGTTTGATTGATGAGTTAAAAATTGGATTTAAACTCAATCCGAAATTTTTTTTTACTAGCATATTTTAAGCTTTTTAATCCATAATTTACACATTATTTTTGAATCAAAAATACTATTTACAAATCTTCAATGTAAGTTCAAGGTTATAAAAAAATAAATGAAAGTACAATTTTTAATACGAGTTCAAACTTCACTTTTATTATTAAAACACTTTTTAGCTCATATCAAATATAAAATTCATTACATATTTCAACTCATACTAAACTTAACTTAAATTTTCTAATTCAAATTCGTAATATAAATAAATCCTAAATTTGATTATCAAATCAAACTAAACTCATACAAAATTAATAAAATTTAACTTAAATCCAACTGCTAAAAATACATTAGATATTAGAATTTTCCATTACGAACCACATGTATACTTCATGATTTTATGAATGATCAAATTTTCGTTTTTGATTATTATAAACAACAAATAGCATGTGAATTTGGTGCCCCGCAGCATGATTAATTCATCAGAGACTCTGGATAGGGTACTGAATCAGATGGCACTGCTAAGCCTTTAACTTGGTTGATTTGATCATTGATAAAATAAAAAAAAAATGTTGCAATATCTCTATCCAGTGGGTCCAATCATCATGATCCCGTAATCATACGGTCCTTGTTTGTAGTAAAATAAGCGTTAAAAAATATACATAGAAAAAAAAAAATCTCTCCACAAGTTTCAAAGGTATATTTATTAGTCTCTGCAATTATACTCCACAGCAATGAATTTTTCATTTATAATTTTTCCTAACTTGGCAAGGCAACACAGCTAAAGCAATAAAGAGGGAAATTTATTGATACAATATTCATCCTTTTGCAAGAAAGGAAAACTGTAACTGATATGCATTGCTGAACTGGATTCTTTCTTGTCCATTTTCACATACTCCCTTTGTTTACTCACTTTTCTGGCTCGGCAAAAACGTGAAACATTCACCTGATTTTAATTACTTACCTTAATTTACTCATTCTTGTTTAATTTTTAAATACGTTTTCTATAATTACTTACCTTATTTGATCAAAGAAGTAGAGTAAAAGAATCTTTTTCTAGACATTTTTGAATTGGTAACTTTTCTGGACTATTTTAATAAGAAGATTCATTTTCAAACGGTTGAAATGAAAATATTGTGATTTAGTATTCGTTCTTTTCTGAAACTGTTTTTATCACCAGCAACGACATTTTCTCTTTGTTATTTAATGTTCATTCAATCTGAAACTGATTTTATCATTCAATAAACATATTTTCTCTCAGTTTAATTAGGGAAAAAAAATTTTCTTTTTTTGGTTACAAACGATGTCCTTCTTAAGTCTCCAGTCTAAGTAGATGATTAAGAAAAGAAAACTGGTCAATCCAACGGGGTCGGTCCAATTCTCTCACGGGATGAATCGTATTTCGTATGCCCGAAAAATTGAGTTAAACGAACCATTCAATTTCATTGAGTTAAACATAGTTACTCATCCAAAAAATTGATTTGGTTTATATATTATTTTATTTATATTTCATTTATGCTCCACTAATAATATTATATCGCATGTTAATTTAATATATCATGATAGTATTATAAAAAATTAAATAGAACATAAATAAAGAAATACATGAATTGGGATCCTTTCAGAAGAAATATTTTGATGGAAAACATTTTGAATAGAAATACAAAAGTCCGTTTGGGGCACCTCTAAAGAAGTTGTTTTGACGTCTAATTTAGAGTTTATGTTTGGCATTACATTTAGCTTCCAGTTTTTATTTTTTATTTTTTATTTACATATTTTAAATTATCAAACCAACAGAATATGCTTCTCTAAAACGATTCTTTTTCTAATTATTTCTCAATCTAACTTTCTGAAATTTTTTTTATCAAAAACACATATCTTCAAAATTTATCCACACTGTAATATCTATATCACCAAAATCTCCCACAAACAGGTTCATAATATTGTAAAAAAAAAAAAAACAACCAAATCATTAAAAATCCATCCCTCCTAACTTTTATAATTTTTTCTAAAAAGTTAGAAATGATAACATTATATGACATTTTAAATATAATGGGAAAAATTAAAATGCAGGGAAATAGTTGGAACGAACGGAGGCTAGCGTATCCGTACATGTCAACAGCTGATAAAGGAGGAGCAAGAGAAGTAAGTGTGGAGGCGGACACTCCAGAACAGGTTTCTAGTGAATTCCCAAGAATGACCCCCACCCTCAAGAAGGCCACAGAGAGCAGGTAACGGCCAAGCACCGTTTGTCTCTCTCGCCACTGCACGTGGCCCGTTATAAAAATCCATGTCATGGTGCTGGTTGACGGTGATGATGATCATGATCATGATCATCAGGATGATGGAGCCAAGCTCAGATCTGAAGGTCCAGAACTCTCTTTCGCTCTCTTTTTCCTGCTTATAAAAAAGAGAGAGAAACAAAGGAAGCCTCTCACTTTCTCGACACTTGCCTACAAATTTACAAAGCAATACAAGTACGCAAAAAAGAACGCACATAAAAAACACACTACTCAAACAAATCACCAAACCAAAACAACAAAGCCAAAGCTTTAAAAAAAAAAAAGAAAGTTTTAGAGCTTATCTTTTTCTCTCTTCTCCCCGAAAAACTCTCTCTCTCTCTCTCTCTCTCTCTCTCTCGTCTGAAGGCCAAAAAGGACTGAACAAATGGGAGAGGTATTATAATAACAGTCTCGTGAACCAAATTACATCAAAATCGTTACACTCTATGTTGTTCTGACATATATATATATGTATATATGTATGTATATCTGGGTTTGTGTTTGTTTAGGAGGAAAAGAAGCAGGAAGAGAAGAAAATGGAGGAGGAAAATAAGCCAAGTGAAGAAAAAGAAGAGAAGAAAGAAGAGAAAAAAGAAGAGAAGAAAGTAGAAGAAACAGCCAAGGCTGAAGATAACAACAAAGAAGGCAAAGCAGAGAAATCTTCTCCACCGCCACCGCCTCCGCCTCAAGACATCATCCTCAAGGTCTATATGCATTGCGAGGGCTGTGCCAAAAAAGTTCGCCGTTGCCTCAAGAACTTTCAAGGTTTCTTTTTTTTTTTTTTTCTGTCCTTTTCTTATTGGGTTTCTTTTTTCTTTCTTTCTTTTTTTTATTGATTGGTTTAATTTGTTTTGTTTTTTTTTTTTTGGTAGGAGTTGAAGATGTTATTACGGATTGCAAGAGTTCAAAGGTGGTAGTGAAAGGAGAAAAGGCTGATCCGTTGAAGGTTTTGGAGATAGTTCAGAGGAAGAGTCACAGACAAGTTGAGCTTCTCTCTCCAATCCCAAAACCTCCTTCTGAGGATGACAAGAAACCAGAGCCTGAGAAAGACAAGCCCAAACCTGAGGACAAGAAAGAAGAGGTCCTTTCTCTCTCTTTTTCTTTTTTTTTTTTCCCCTTCATTTGCAATAATTTTTTTCCTTTTTTTTTTTTTTGTATTTTTTCTCATTTAGGATTCTGAGATTTGTTTGTTTCATTTTCAGCCACCGGTTGTGACAGTGGTGCTAAAGGTGTTCATGCATTGCGAGGCTTGTGCACAGCAAATCAAGAAGCGCATACTGAGAATGAAAGGTTTGGTTTTGATTAATTTTTTATTTTAATTCTCTGATTAACTTTCACTTCATGCAAATTTAGTTCCCATTTTCTTTTTCTTTCTTTTTTATTGTGTATTACTACAACGGCTCTACCCTGTAAACCCCTTGAGCAGGGAAGGAGAGAAGGAAAAGCCAAACAATAAAAAATAGAAGTTTCCCTTTTCTTTCCTAATTCGCTTAAAAAACAGTTTATTATCTCTCTCAAAATCAATACATTCCTTCTCTTTCAATTAAAAAAAATATCATGAGAGAGAGAGAGAGAGAGATTCCCCACCAAATCCAGTCCAATTAAAGTCAAATTCATTACTACCTTGTTAAAAATCATAAAAACAAACAAATCCCACCAAATATTATACTCTTTAAATCCATTTTCTTATACCAATATGTGTGTATGTTGTAGGTGTGGAATCTGCAGAGCCAGATCTAAAAAGCTCGCAAGTGACAGTAAAGGGAGGTTTGGATCCAGCCAAGTTGGTGGAGTACTTGTACAAGAGAACCGGTAAAAAAGCCGTGATTGTAAAGCAAGAACCTGAGAACAACAACAATGCCAAGAAAGACAAGGAGGAAATTAGCAAAGGATCAGACCATCCCAAAGACGAGAAAAAAGCCGAAGACGGTGCCGGTGGTGATGGCGGCGGGGGCGATAGGGATGCGAAAAAAGAATCGGATGCGGCAGCAGCAGCCGAAGAGGCTGACAAGAAAAAAGGCGGCGGAGAAGCCGCCGCTGCGGCATCACCAGAAGATGATAAAAGTGGTGGTGGTGAAGAGAACAAGGTTCCTAATGTTGTGGAGGTGAGGAAGAACGAGTTTAACTACTACCCACCGCCAAGATACGCCACTGAATACTTTGCTTACAATGCCTTCAATGCCTACAATGCCGAGATCTTCAGCGATGAGAACCCAAATGCATGTTCTGTCATGTAACAAGGTCAAGGAAATATGAATGGACATGGGAAATTAATAAGACGAAGAGGGGTTGTTTGGGAGCCGGGAAAAGGAAAAATGTTCAGGAAAATAGTGATTTGTACCTTGTTCATCTCTATATGTGTAGCCTTTCTTTTCTTTTCTTGCCTTTTTGTTTTTGTTCTTGGGTTTTGGGTTTTCAAAGTTTAAAGTATGATCCACAGGTTATATATAAGCTGTGGAATTTTTGAAAGCTTCTGCTTTGTATTTTTCCTTTTTTTAGTTCTCATTATTATATATAATGAGTATGGGGAAAAAATAACTAGTGTAATGAACTTGTAAATTTATCCTCTCCTTTATTTCTTTTTTGTCTTTTTAATTTTGCAAATTAATATGGTAAGATCTCCTTTTTTTTTTTTTTTTTTTTAAGAAAACTTGTAATTTTGGCTGCTAAATTTATGCTTCAATTACTTAATCGAACAAATTTATGTCACATTGTTATGGTGGACGTTTAAGGATTGCACAGGTGTTCGTGTTCTTATGGAAGAAATTCTATTTTGGTTCTTTCTATTTATTCACGTTTTCTTTGGATCGTCGATTGAGCTTAAAATTTTTAAGTTATTAGTTAAAATTTTTAAGTTAATTAAATTAGAATTTGTTGATTTTTAAAAATTAGTTAAAAGTTTTATTAATTTCTTTAAAAAAAGATAAAAATATAATAAAAAGGTGTAATTTAGTTAAGAACAAGATGATAAAATAGCCTTTTTTTTAAAAAAAAAAAAAAAAGATAGGCAGATTGTAGAAAAAGTTGATTGTTGGACGGTGGGAGTGCTTATAAAGTGAGCAAAACTGAATGAAAAATTGACCTAAAAATTTCTGATCAGTGCTAGCACTGGTTTTGACACATGCATTGACCAAAGATCATTTGGCTCGTGATTGTTTACCGTGTATTACGTACGTTATTACGTATAAAATTAATATAATTTTCGTCTAAATATAAAAATATTTTATTTAAATATAAATAATATTATAATTTAAATTTAATATAATTATTATTTATTATTTTATTATTTTTATTTTTTATTAATCATATTACGTATTTTTTTTATTTTTATCAATTACATCATATATAATATAATTAAAATACTTTTCATTCAAATATAATATAAATAATTTTTATTCAAATATAAATTATATTTAATATACTACGTTCACTTACCAAACATCCCCGATAAAGAAAATAATAATAATAATTCTTGAAGGCAATATTTAGTGGTCCTCCCGTAAATCCATAAGTTCAGTGGGTCCAATATGTGTTGGGGAAGCACTTTATCAAAAACCTGACCATGACATTTTTGATTGTATAGCTTTTGAAATTATTGTCAGCATGTTCTCTAACGATACGAGTATGTTTGATTAAAACGGAAATTTTTTTGGTAGCTGTATCCGTGAAACATAAATTATTACTGACATAAGAACCATAATATTTATTTTTTCATTAATTAATGTGATAATTTAACAGAATTTTTGTGTAGATTAGAGATATGCGTTCGACCGATAGAATAAAATATTAAGGATGAAAATCAACATATCAGCATACAGATATTTTGATTTTGTTATTGGAGTAAAAACAGAAAGGAGTTGCAAAAATCAGTGTAATTCTATGTTGGAAATTTTGCTGTGAAACTACATTAAAACATGTTGGTCATGGGTGTTTGCTATTTTTTAACTAGAAGAAGTAAAAAATCAAAATAAAAAAAATTAAAAATTGAAACGAGGTGTGGTAAATGAGTAACATGGCAAAACATATTATTAAAAAAGCTTAAATTATTATAAGGAAAAACTTATGGCAGAACACTCTACTTTTATTCTATTTGGTAGATGTTGTTGTTTTAATCATTATATTAACTTTTTAATGCTTTGTACACGACAAAAAAAAGTAGCTATATATTTACTGTATATACTCACAAAGCATACTGTTAAAAAATTAATAGAACGTTTAAAATAAACAAAACGCATATATTGATAAGATTTCTTACCATAAGTTGTGAGTGAAAAAGGAAAGGCACAGCCAAAAGAGAACCCAAGGCTTGTGTTTTTCTGTGCCTATAGTTTATCGGTTGCAACGCATAGAAGCCGTGGTTTTTACTTACGAGTTATGCTATTTCTGTTTTCCAATAATGATCTCTCTGCAAATATTTCACCTTTCTGTTATAACCAGTTTTTCTTCACGAGTCACTGCCTCTTTTTTCGTTGCTGGGGTTTCATTTTTCTAGATTCAATCTCCCAAAAAAACCAAAAAAAAAAAAAAAGAAGGAAATACTTTTTACTTAAATTATCTTGGAAACACCATTTTTGGAAGACCACACAAGGATCATATATTTTCTATCTTGGATAAAAGTATTAGTTAAATGAATACCGTCTTCCTATGTCGACACTATGTTTTGGTAACTTTTAAACAGCCTTGGATTCTCTTATTTCCCATATGGGCAATATAAGCTATAAAGATCTCTGAATATATAAATATACATATATAAATATATGTTTATATATATACATAGATGAACAAACAGTTTGGCAAATGATTGTCACCTTGTGGAATTCACCAGGTAAGTAGTTTGCAGGCACCTTTTGATAGATCCATGATATTTCTCACATTTTCTTAGAGCTGTTTTGCTAGAAACGTTTCTCTTCGATAGAACTAGGGGTAGGGGGAAAAAATATTTACTATATCCCTTGTTTGGAATTAGACGACCTAGTTTTTTTATTATTACAAACAAACAAGCACATAAGATATATATATATAATGATTCATCTTTAAGGAGGAAGTTAATCTATTTCATTTTAATCACAGTAAAGACTTAACTATGATGACGAATATGATTACAAGGGAAAATGGCAAATCTCTCAAGACTTTCTGTGTTTTTCTCTAAGTTCTTGTTATTTTAATTACAATCCACACCTCCCAATATAAGCATAAAACTAGAGCAGTTGAAAGTAATTAAGTTAATCCGAATACTGACTCTGCT
Source organism: Antiaris toxicaria (assembly GCA_035233585.1). Classification (NCBI taxonomy): domain Eukaryota; kingdom Viridiplantae; phylum Streptophyta; class Magnoliopsida; order Rosales; family Moraceae; genus Antiaris; species Antiaris toxicaria. The sequence goes on along the minus strand of CP141155.1, from coordinate 3,415,080 downwards.
TGAAGATAATAATCAAGCATAGCATTCTTAGATCTACGCTACCGGTTAGCCACAAATTACTTTGGATGCGGAGGACAAGTTTGCCGGTGAAAGTGCGTTAGGTCAGAAGTGGGACACATTATAACAAGAGGAACCTAAAAAAGAAAAAAGAATGATTTCATAACAACCATACAGTATAGCAGCCTAGGATATTATTAGCACATGCAAGGCCCCTTTTGGGTGTTTGCGTATTTGAAAGTAACATGTCGAGTATTGTGCCAACAGTGTTTCTATCAACACAGCTTATAAATCATGTCCTTTTTGCCCATTTGATTATAATACAAAATAGGCTAATTAATTGGTAAAAAACCCTTTTCAAAAGGGTTTTTGGGACTCATGTCTCTGCATGAGATTCCATTCTTCACATGCTAATTTCATCATTCCAGCTAAAGGGTTTTTGTTTTTGTTTATTTGTGACCGGTCAAAATTCAAATTTAAAAAAAAAAAATTTTCCTCATCCGATGTAGCTTTTGCAAAATCCTTGTAAAAGCATGCACATATTTATATAATTAATAATGTACTCCCAAACATATTAAAATTATTATGCACATATCTACTATTATTTTCTCCTTTTTATAATAATGATAATCCACATGATCACATTCATTCCAAAAGAAACAATTCTAAATTCTCTTTTTGGCATTTCCTAACTCAAATAGCTGGAAGGGTGAAAAAAAGCTACATATATTTGTATGTACTTTTTTTTTTTTTGATAAACTATCAATATATTTTCTTCAAGTTTGTGTTTATATAAAGATTCCTTTTTGCTTGCACCGACTTTCCTCTATAGAAATTTCATCCACTATTAATACCAAAACAGTAGCATTCCTCCAAGGACAAAGAAGAAGGCAATGGTCCATACTTTATTCTATATATCAAATCAATATATGTATATATAGATCCAAATATTATAAGTAACTAAAGCCGTGTGGGATTATTCATATTTTAACACGGTTACCCAACGAGGTATATTAATTAAATATTTTCCACATATATATAATAGTGAAATGTGTGGAACTTGGCTACTCTTAGGAATTTGGAAGTGAAAATTCGACAGAAAAGGAGAGTTCCTTTGGTGGTTAGGAAATTGGAAACGTCCTTGGCTGATCCCCAAAGCCTCAATTTTCATTTGCTCGCTGAGGAGATGACCAAGATATGTATGAAATTATTGCAAGTGAAACAAAAAAAAAAAAAAAAAATTTTAAGTTGCCAATCCTAAAAAAGATAAGGTGATACCCCAAGATCTCTCTCTCACTGTCTCTCACTCTCTCTCTCTCTTAAAGTGTGTGAGGTGTGTGACGCACACCATATCGCGGTAGCATCCCTTTTGTCTCTTCTTTCTTTCTGGATTTTTCCTTACTCGTCAAATTCATCTTCTTTTTTTTATTTAGAAAAATAAGTTTTAGTTTTGGTAAAACCAACTTTATGGAAGTTCTTCACTCTATAAAAAATATATATATATATATCTGATATTTCTCTGGATTGAAAAATATTGGAGACACAAGCATAAAGTGCATGGTTGGGGAAAATTAAAAGTCAACTCGCCCGAGAGCCTCAAAAATCTCTTTGCCGCAATGACTTCTCTTTTTTATCGTAAAACTATAGCTAGAATTTTTATTTTCTTGATAAAGAAGATAATTAGCTAAGCTTGGTTAGTTTTGTTATTCTGTCCCTTAGGAAGATGGATAAGTACTTGGTAAACAAGTTTAAAAAAATCACAATGAAAAATGTAAATACTAATTAATTAGGACGAGAAGATGATGGGGAAAACTTTAATAAAAATGAACCACCTTTTTAAAAAAAAATTAATGATAGGGCAATGTTAATTGCCCTACCAAGCAAGTTTAACTAACCACTTGATTATATTTCGACAATATGATCCGTGCGCATACGTGAAATGAAATTAAATAAAATTAGGGAAATTATTAAAATAATGCACCATAAAATATAAATGTACTTGAACTCATAAATTTAATTGTTAAAATTAAATTATAAAATAGTATTTTGTTTAAAAAAAAAAAAAAACTTATGCTGTCAATAGGATAAAACAATATTTTTCTCTTTTTAATCTTTAGGTTCTGTTTGGAACAGTGGTAGAGAGGGATGGAGGGAACGAGTGGATACAGGGAAGGAGTGCAATCTACTATTTAGTTAGACAGGAAGAAAAGAGGGAGAGTCCTTTTTTCAGAACCATCATGTTGCATCCTTCTAAAGTAATCTTTCTTATTTAAGTTTGAAACATCGTATTCTACTTCCCAAAAAACAAAATTGCAAACAAATTTTATAAAAGAGACAATAAAGTAAGTAAATAAATAAGCACTATATATTATCCATTCTTTCAAGTCTTCCCCTCTCTTACCAAATAGCATGAGGATTCCACAACCCTCTCTATCTTTCTCATTTTCCATTCCTTCAGCTATCTCCATCCCTTCCCTTCATCTCTTTCACTAAACGGAGCCTTATAATAGGTTTCAACTTTCAATATTCGTTTTAACTCGTACGAATAGATGTGTAATTTTCAAATAAAATAATAAGAGCTCTAGTACTTCAAGTACGATATTATTCTTGTTCGTCAAAAGAACGTGAAACGAAACAATATAAAAATTGGAGGAATAGAATATTGTTGTAATTATGTTAAAAGGCATACATTAAGAATGATTAGCATCCCGAAGGCATCGCACATGATTTGCGTTTGGGGCTACTCTTCATCATTTTGTATTAGTGCCAATTAGTTGTTAAATAATTGACCAAATATACGGAAGAACTATTTGAATAATTTTGAAAGGGGACAGGACTTGTGCAACTTCTTGTGTTGGCCCCATAAATTTGGCTTTTTCCCATACTCCGTATGTTAACTTAAATTTAAAAAACTAAAAAAAATAAAATAAAACGTAAACAGATTGTCTACCAATAATTAAACCATATATATATATATACTAGCTTGATTCACGTGCCTAAGACACGTAGAGTATGTAATCTTTTTTTTTTTTTTCCATTGAAAATCATAACAAATTTTTGCATTAAAAGTAGGCACAGCTTCCTTTTTTTTTTTTGGATGGGAAAGCTTTATTATATTGATATTGATAATTTTTATTAGATTATATATATCAAATACCCAATTTTTAAATTTTAATTTAATTTTAATTGCTATTCGAAAAAGAGTCGTATTTGAACTTAATATTAGAAAAATTAGACTCATTTGAGAATAGTTTATTTTCATGTGATGATTTGACATATATATTAAGTTGATATTTGATAAAATAATATTTTAGAGTTATGTCATAAAACATATGAAATTTTAGAAAAAATGTGTATGTAAATATAAATTAATAATGGATATACACGTATGATAAGATGATATATATATATATTTAGAACTTAGAAGAAGTTTATATGTATACATTATAGATAATGTATAAGGTGTAAGGTGTAAGAAAATTAAGTGAAAAAGAATAGTTTTAAACCATAAGATTAAAGAGGTTGAAGTACAAAATTTGAAAACTATTCTCCTTCCTATATTATGTTATAGATAAACATAAAGCCGAAACTCAAATTACGTATATGACTAAGTTAGATATATTCCGACGAGTCTCGAAAACGTTAAAAATTGTCTTTGAAAACAACTCTTCCACAACTCTCTTGCCTCTTTGGACTTAACTCTAGCTCATTCTAATTTTGTGTTTAAATTTATCCCAAGATATTTCACATCTTTCGTTCTTTTTTGTTTTTGTTTTTGTTTTTTTTTTTTTGTTTTTGTTTTTGTTTTTGTTTTTTTGTTTTTTTTCCCAAATGAAGCTATATGATTGAAGCCCAAATAAACGAGTAAAAATAGAAACACCACTGATCAATTTCTCTTAAAAAAAAATGACCTTGATAAATAAAACAATCGCACTCAAGTCTCATATTTTATCCCAATAATGAATTGCTTATGGGAAAATTAAAGAAGACCACGCATATCATAATTCTTCCCGCTTTACCTATGTAGATATGTGTTCATTTTTAGCAGGAATATCACTCCAATTGTATACCCGAAATTTCTCTAAAAAGCAAATAGATTTTCATTCTAACTAAAATTAATATGCTACGCACCTGCCTATTTATATAAAGTGTAGCTAGGTGGCTGTTGTTGAATAAAAATCACGTGACTTATCGAAAAAAAAATGGTGTTTTCTATTATGCAGATCTACCTAGTGTTCTTCTAAAAGTGCGATTGATTAAGACCAAAATAATATAAGAGAATCAAACAAGACATGAGGTTTTCTGCGATAAGAACCATGTCATTTTCCATTATTCATCATACGAATTATAATTTTAGTTATAAGATTACCTTTTTAACCGTTTAGTGTATGAGTATGATTAAAAATTTACAATTAGCGCGAAGCAAAACCGCACTCATTCAAAAATTAGATTGTTAAAACTAATTAAACGACTAGAACTACATTTCCTACTGATAATGGAAAAAATGTAATTTCTATCATAACAATCTCCTGACCAAAATTTAATAAGTATCCAAAAATATATACTTACCAATAAATATGTTACATGACAAAACTACATTGATAAGAATTGATAAGAATGAAATGAATTGTTAGTTAAAAAGATATAATTAGAATAGAATGTGGAGTCCATTCAAAAACCATGAAAATTATATACTGATCTTTACATATTCTAGAAAAATCTATATATCTCAATGATCATAATAATGAGATTAATTTAAGCGAAAGGTTTCGAAAAAAAGGATCGATCTTTACCACCAAACTTTAGTCTTTAGTCTTCAACGATGAGTTGAAATATTCAAACAAAACAAACATGATGTTTAATTCATACATTCTACCATCAAATTTTTATTTAAAATCAGATTTTAAATATAAAAAAAATACAAATTGTGGTTCAAATATATTTGCTATTAAATTGGATAAGAACTACTCTTTTTTTTAATTATATAATAACAAGAAAGAACAAGACGTGATAACCTTAAACATTACTTGGATAAGAACTACTTGGAATTTAAGCTTGTACGAATAACTATTTTTTGTTTTTTTAACTCGAGGGTCATGTTATGTAATAAATACTTGCGACTACGTTATGCACAGCAAACTTTACAGTGAATAGATATTAGATTAGATAGAGATGAGCAGTGCAAATTTATCTTTTATCGATAGAGATACTCCTTTTTTGATGCACCGTGCAACCAAACTGTATATTCACCATCTACCAAAAGAGGGTCCCACATATCACTTTATTCACTGCGATAATATTTTTTTTCCAGATCATCTCTTTCGCAGAGAGGAAAGAAAGAGAAAGAGAAAAGAGAGACTCTGCTAAATTCGGTGTCAGCGTTAGAGTGACAACAGAAAAGGGGAGATATCGTGGAGGTGGAAATAAGGGCAAGGAGTGATGGGCGTGGGATGTGATGGTAAAGCTCGAATTTTTATGACAATAAACAAATAATAAATAATTATAAGTAACTATGCAATGCATAGAAAAGGTTTTGTAATAAATAAACAGATAGAAAATACTTTAATAATAAGAGAAGACTGTACAATTCCACTTTAAACATCATTTCTGTTATATTATATTTTTTGTTTAATTATTATTATATATATTTTATTATTTTTATAATGTAATATTTTTTTAATGTGAAATTATATTTTATAAAAATTTCTTGTAAAATTATAGATTTGATCCTTAATAGTACGCTTGAGTTTTTAAATCTTTGTGTTTATATTAAATTTCTTTCCTTTCTTTTTTTAAAACTTCTAGCTCTTAGTCGATGTAAAATAAATGAAAAACTTCTACAAAACTTTTTATATCCAAAAGTTCATGTGATTATAAATATAATTAAACAATAATTTTATATATAATTTTACTGTAAAATTAAGAGATCAAATTTCTTTCTTCAAATTCACAAAAAAATTAAATAAAACCTCCCATGTATCTCTTCTCACTTTCATTGAAGCAGAATATTAGTTACATCAATTTTCATTTAAAATTTTACGTTTATTAAATTTAATTTAGCCAGGCCCCAGTTTGATAATTCTAAAATACATAATTTATCATTTTTTTATTCTAAAAAATAAAAGATTATAATTCACAAATATAAAAAGTACTTTATAATTAACAGTGAATAATTTTATATCACGTAACCAAGTATTAATTTATTAAAAATTAATTATAATTTTTGTTTATTTTTTTAAAAAAGAAAAAAATTCATTCAAAAACTTTAAGGGATTCGTAATCAAATAGTTTGTTTTTAACAAGTTTCTTTTTAATAAATATTTTGAGTTTTTAAAAATTAATTAAAAGATTATTTTTTAAAATAATTAATAAATTTTTTTGAAATTGTTATTGATTAAATCACTTATAAATCATAATAATGGATGATTTTTTAACGAATTATTGATTGATTAAATTTTAAAAAATATAATATAAGATTATTTTATTAAATAAAAAAATTCAATTCTCTATCAAATTTTAAGCGTAAAATAAATTATTCAGATTAATTTTTCATTTAATTCGGACTTGACTTGATGTCCTAACGTCCATCAACGAAAAATAAGTAAAAAATAAAATTGACTTGATGTCCAAACGTCCATCAACGAAAAAGAATTGAAAAATAAAAAGAAAATTTTCTTTTCTCCTTTGGATGTGAAACCAGTGACGAGATTAAAACAAAGAAAACGCCGCAAATTCAGTTGCCCACCGGCCCTTTTCATATTTTTATATTTATTTATATATTTTTAAAAATCCGGACCAGATTCAGTTCAGTTGTGTTTGGCTTAGTACTTCACGCGCTTGGTTTTTAAAAGGCGAGAGTGGGGGTTTATGATCAAGCGCAAACAGAAATGTGACGTCGGCAGATGAACAGTGGAAACTAGTACAAGTACGTTTAACGTTGTCGCTGACATAACCTACCCCTTCCCCATTCTTTTATCGCGTCATTTTATTTTATTTATTTTATTTTATTAATTTATAAGTAAACATGTATTTAGGGGACGTTTTTGAATTAACGCTCCGTTTGTTAAATGCGTTGTATTTATATTATATTTAAATATAATATATTGAATGTAATTTATATTTAGATGAAAAATATTAATATTATATTTAAATATAATGTGTGTTTGGGTGAAAAATATTTGAATTATATTTTAATAATAAATATGTGATGTGATAGATAAAAGTAGAGAGAAAAAAAGGAGAGAGAGAATGTATGATGTGTTACGTTGTGAAATTTTTTTAAATTTAAATTTCGCACGTGAATATATAAACTCAATTTGTTAGTGTGCCAATAAAATTTTTTATTATTATTATGAGAATTCAATTTTAAATTTTTGGGTATTAAATATCAATTTGAGGATATTTAAAACATTTTTACAAATTTTAAAGTTTTAACAATTTTTATCCAATAAAATTCTAACAAATATTTTTTTATTATTTTATTTTTTTTCTTTCTTTCCTCTTTCCGGAATGATCCGGATGCTTTTTCTTATTCCCTTTTCTCTTCGTGATATCTTCTCTCTCTTTTCCTTTATTTTCACTTCTTCCCACCGCCTCACTCTCCCTCTGTTTTTTTCCCCTGCCGACCACTCCCTCACTCCCTCATTTCTTTTCCTCGCCGAGCTCTCACCTCTCTCTCTCTCTGTTTTTCTTCTCCCTCGCCGGCTTCCCATCTTCCCCTATTCCCTCTCTTTTTTTTTTTAAAAGCTCCCCCCCTCACCGATTCTCTTTCTCCCTCTCTCACCCTTATTTTATTTTTTCTTCTTTTCCTTTTCTTCTTCTTCTTGCGCTCGACCCTCTCCCTCTGCTATCCCCCTCTGTTTTCTTTTCTTCTTCTTCTTCTTCGACTTCCACATTTTTTTTCTCTCTTATTTCTATTTTCCTTCTCTCGGCCACTTGGTCGCCGCCACCACCGAGCTAGCCGAACGCCGCCTAACCCGAGCTCCTCGCGACGCCACAGCCGATCAACCGTCCCCGCCAAGTCACCGAACCCGATCAAGTCCACAGAAGTCCGATCGTCCCAACGCCCGGACCAACTACACCGTCCGCCAAGCCACCCAACGCCGACGTTCTCTCGCGAGCCCGAGCCACCAACACCGTCGCTGTGTGCCACCAACCGAAGCCAGTCGCGAGCCACGCCGACCAACCACGTCGAACCTAAGCACCAGCCGATCCATCGCCTCACCGAACCCGATCGCCGGTGTCCCCTCGCGACGCTACCAAGCCCAACTCCTCCCGGTTCCGTCCGACCCAGCCGTGCCTCCCCGTGCCTGCCGCCGTCCCCGCCTCGCCGGTTGCTCCTCGTCGCTCGGCCGAATCCATTGCCCAAGCCGAACCCAGCTGCCGCCTAGCCACCCGCTCGTCGCCAACCGCCATGCCCGACGCCACCAGCCGCAGCCCCTGCCGCCGTGAGTCTCCTTTCCGGCCGGCCTATCTACATCAGCAAAAAGAAAAATAAATGCATATGTATATATATTATTTGTATATTTGTGTGCGTGTGTGTATTAGTATAAAAAATATATATATAATAATAATAATGATAAGTAATAATAATAACAATAATGATTTTTAGATTTTCAATTTAAATTGATTTGAAATTGGCATTTGAACTGTTCTGGGAATTGGAAAATTTTTCTGCAGGTTGAGCATTTTGGAGCTTTTGGGGAAGCCTATATTTAGGGCAGGTCATGCCGAAATTTTTAAAAAATATATATTTTTTGGATATTTGTGTTAAAATTGATATTTAAAATTACGGTGTTAAAATAAAGTATCATTTTAAATTTTAAAATTCAATGGCATACTAATTAGTTGAGCTTACCGTAATTCGATTACAAAATTCCTGGACAGATAATTAAATTATCTGTGTTTCTTGTTTTAGGTACTCGTTGATCGAATTCAAGGAAAAAGACTATCTTGGAATTCGTACGAGAAGTTGATCGTAGGATAAATTACCAACGAGGTAGGATATCTTACCCTTTCTTTGTAACTAGTTTTGTTTTAATGATTTGGCCAAAAATCATTTAAAGAAAATGTATTTATAAAGCTTTGAAATTTACGTGATTTAGAAAATATCACGATTTCAGAAATTAAAGGAAAAGTATCCGGTTACTGATTTTTTTGAAAAACAATACGGTATATTTTTATTATGTGAATCGTATGTTCATATGAAATGTTGAAAGTGGGATTTGGTGTTAAAGTATACCGGGAGCCAGCACACACGTGCGAAGAGTGCACATCTCGATCGAGGATCACTCATCATGCTTCGGCATGGTGAGGGAGGCTCATACGGACCGTACACGAACTAGATGTATATAAGGACACAATTTACATAATCACGATTCCACGTTTATGATTCGGTATTGCATTGACATACTTAGTATGATGGTTAAATTAAAATGTTGAAATATTTTTTTTTTTAAGAATATCCTACTGGGCTTTTCGCTCACTGTTTTAAAACTGGTAAACCCCCAGGAGGTAAAGGTGATTAGAAGATACGGGTGACGTGGACTCGTCAGTGGACGACAAGGACTGAAGTCTTGAAGTAGTGTTCTGTACTTTAGGACAAAGTATGTATATATGAGCATTCCGGGACTGTAAATTATAAACTTTACTTTTGTGATCTTACTTATTTTATTTTATCCAAGTATGCATCTGTGGGATATGGGTACCTCACCACCTGATATTACGATAAAAATTAAATATAAATATTAGTTAATTTAAATTATACAAGCATAATTTATAAACAAGTTTAAAGAGTCGGTAAAGGGTAAAATATAAAAACTGACAGACTTAGGAATCTGAGCTTTCATTTCATTATTCATTTAAAATCTTATACCTGTCACTATCCCGGATTTTTGGGAGGTGACACCTGTCGTTGTTCCGGGTTTTGGGACGTGACATGATGTAATTAATAAAAGTAATAGAAAAAGTGAAATAATAAATAGTGATTGTATTGGATTTAAAATGTGATGTGATTGGTATTTGAATAAAATATTTTTGTATTTGGAAGTTAATTACATTGCATTTAAATATAATGTAAAAAAAAAAAACATGTACCAAACACACCATAAGTTTTTTAAGTTTAATTTGATGTATAAGAATAAATAATTTGACTTAAAATATATAAAAATTCAAAATGTATTTAGAAAAAAATAATATAGAATTTATTTTAATTATTTTTTAAATTTTATTTAATGTTTTATTTAATTATCGTATTTTTTATATTATGTTTGTAATTTTTATTGAAACGTGTAAGTATTACATTAAAATATTAATAATATTATATTTTAAATTTAATACAATCGTTATTTAATATTATACTTTTTTTATTATTATTTTCAATCATATTATATACTCTCTTTCTCTCTCTCATTTTTTTTCTCTTTTTCTATTTTTATCAATCACATCACATATAATATAATTCAAATACTTTTCATCCAAATACACATTGTATTCAAATGCAATATAAATATTTTTCATCCAAATGTAAATTGCATTTAATGCATCACATTCAAACGTAATACGAACGTAATGTGTTGCCCAAACTCTCTATAAATTAAAAAAAATTCTATTTTTATTTGTATATATGAAATTATGCATTTTTAAAATTTGAACTTTATAATTATAATAGTAAATGGTAAATAATTGAAAAAATTATGGGCTCATATTGGGAGATGGATTGAAATCTATATAATTATCGCATTCAAACGCAATACGAACATAATGTATTATCCAAATGTCTCATAAATTAAAAGAAATTCTATTTTTATTTGTATATATGAAATTATGCATTTTAAAATTTGAACTTTATAATTATAATAGTAAAAGGTAAATAAATAAATAAAAAATTATGGGTTCATATCAAAAAATAGATTGAAATCTATATAATACAGATTGAGATGAATTAAAATAAGAAAAATTAAAAATAAAAATTAAGAAAAAAAAAACACAATAATAACTTTTAAAAGACGGATTAGAACCCATCCTCTCAAACAAGTCTTATATTTGAATGCAATTGTGAAGCTAACAGCATGCTAAAAGTTAAGAAATTCTAAATCTACACTTTATAAAAAATCAAGTATAAAATTATCATAAACTTATTCTTTTAACCACTTATCATTGTTCGCTCTTCTTTTCTTCACTTAAAAAAAGATAGTACGAAAAAAAAAAATCTATCATTCCCAGTCCGGAAGCAACTTAATTTACCAGAGTTCCTTGCTTTGCTTTTGGGTTATTATCGTTTTCTTTTGGTTTCCTTTCTTTGTTTTTCTCTCTCTTTTTATTGTCCTACTTTTAGTTTGTTTAAAGTTGCGTGTTTTGTTTGGTTAGATAAATAAATAAAAAGTCCTGTGTCTATATTCATTAGCTAGCTTTTTTTTTTGAATATATTTATTAGATACTAATTGATAAGGTTTTTAATCAATCTTATATGCAGGATTATATATGTCAAACCAACCTTCCTAGCCCGTCTTATATTGTCATTTGTGTGGTAAGTTATCAAACTATTGAACCATAGTTTTTCAAAACATGCCCTATATGTATAATAATACACAATACTGATTTGAGTTTATATCTGTTGGGGCTCTTTTACGGTGGCTGTGCTAACGTGGAAGGGAGGGTGTCTTGGCCTCCTTTAGCTGATCTAGCTAGTGCCTAGTTAGTGTTGGTGGGTGCTGCTTCTAGTGGCTTTGTGGGCTACTTTAGGAGGACTTCATCTTGCACATGAGCAATGGACTTCATTTTGGCACCTAAGCTATGGAATTCTCCCATAAGCCACAATGTTGGCTTGGATGACCCCGAGGAAGATGTTTCCATGGGCGACATCCGTTGTGATTCTGATCTTGTATTGATGAAGACTTCTCACAAAATGAGATCTTAAGATGAGAATACAATGTGGGAGAAGAACGAGCACGGTTTTTGTGGAAATGTGATTTCTTTAGTGAATGAGGCTTGGCGGAATGGCTGAGGTAGGGTTTTAAATCTGTAAAATAGTATAGGGGTGTCTAGTTAAGCTTAAAATGTAAGGTGGGTCAAGTTTACTTCGTACTGCAGATGCACCTCCTCTAATGAAGTCACATGAGGTAGAGAGGGTTTCCTCTCTTGGTCAAAAAAGATGACTACTGGCTGTGATGAAGATGTTGTGAGAGGGCTAATGGAAGTATGTGTGCTTTGGAATGTAGAATAGTGAGGTATTTATAGGCTAATAGTGGACTTAATGGTAACTAAGGGTTTCATGACTTAGTTTGAAGGTTCGTCCTTTGGAGGCTCTTGTTGGGGTTTTCTCCACCATGGCTTCACCTTTACTTCTTGAAATGGCATGCTCTAGAGGCAGGAAGAGCTCTCCCGAACCATTTAAACTTGGTCAAAGAAGGTTGCCTTGGTGCGAGAGACCTAAGGCATAGTCTATTACTCTGTTGCTTTAAGAGGACTATTTTCAGGTGCTCCCAAGTGCATAACGTTCTCAATATGGGAAGTCATTACCTAAGTGGTGCATAATTAATTTTTCTAACAATAAACCTTATAGTTCTAATTAGCAAGAGCAAAAGGATATTATGAGAATATTCCTTAGGCTTCTATTGGCCTTCAATGTGCTTGCTGGATAAGGCTAAGACTCTTTCTCTTCATTTTTTTTTTTTATCTTCCACAACCCATAATATTTTTAATTCATCATAAACTCAAAGTCTCCCAAACAGACTAAGAGTCTAATTTAAACGAATAAAATGGGCTTATTCACGTTTGTTGGCCTTCCAAACCATGACCTACTTCAAGATCCTTGAAGTATGGCATGGGTCCATATATTGTTTTCAGCAAACATTGCGGGTTATAGATCAGGCTAGAACTTTGTTAAATTTTGGATATCAACAATTATCGAACAATTATTTTACTAACCATCCTCCCGTTCAGTCTATCAGAAACTATCTGATTCTGTCACATGTTGGTTTTTTTTTTTTTTTTTCAAATATAATGCATAATTGCATGATACTAAGCATACTAAAAGCATACTTAAAAGGTTAGTAAGTAGCTAGGCATGCTTTTCAGCGGGGGAAAAAAAAAAAGGTTACTTAGCGTACTAAAAGCATAAACCACAAAATTATCCACAAAAATATATACTTTTTCTAAGGTTTTTTAATTTTATTTTAACGGGTCCAATTAGTCCTAAACAAAAATCTTTTATTGTCAAATCGTCCAATCCATAATGGAGAATGGACGATCCATTTTTTTATTTTTTTATATGTTTTTCAAATCTTCCTTTGACAAAATAAGTACGTTTTGTCTGTAAATTGTCATACCGTTCGTCTTTGCGTTCCTACTTACACGAGTCCTCAAACTTTAGGTTATTCACATTTTATTATTTAAACTTGAAAGATTCTTACTTGATCTATTGATTTTGAATTTGTCTAACTTCTTCTTTTTTTTTTTTTGGGTTAAAATTTGTATAAAGGAACACTTGTTTTCTATTTATTTTCCACTAAGAAAATGAGTTTTATGGTGCGTTTTGACACCATTATAAAAAAGTATTATGTTTAAATACAATACAATTTTAATCTAAATATAAAAGTTTTATATTCAAATACAATCATTTTCAACAGTGTTACAAAAACAATTATAATTTATTTATTTTTTAAAATAATCACATTAATTTTTCAACTCTAACTTTTTTATCCTTACTTTTACTAATCACATTAACTTTTCAAATCTAAAATATAATTCAAATATTTTTTTTATCTAAACTTATATTTTATTCAAATATAAAATAAATATTTTAATTAAATATAATATTTAAAAAATAAATTATATTTAAATATAATTAAAATATAATACGTTTAAGAAATGATAGTTTATTGTCAAAATTTACCCAAGTATTACGTACGAGTTTTTCATCGTAGCACCTGAGCTTCAATATAAAAACAGAGACAAATCAGATCAAAGGGCACATCACGAACTTAATGGAAACTATTTTAGATAAAAAAGACAACAATAATGCAAATTGTCTAGAACCCAAAAACGTGCCTTCTTCTCAATCTGAAAGGGCGGGAGATTCTCTGGTGGCTGGTTCCGCCAAAAATGCCAACATCTGCAGACTCCGTTTTACCTCAGCCTGACGTCAACGGAATATTCCTTTTACCTTTCCTCACTTCACTCCAGCGCGTGACTTCCACTCTCTTTTTGTCTTTTAGTGGACGCAAAAGCCCTTTGGATGTTACTACTTGATGGGTTGGTAGAGGGCCCCACGAGACGGTTTCATATTATTTACCGGCCAAACCCACGTGACCCCAAAGAATAATAATAATAAATTAAGAGTGCATATCATGCACATTAAAATAATTCTTATTATAAAATTTTAATTTAAACTATTTAAATTTAATTTGAAAGCTAAATTTTATTTATTATAATGTATCTTATCTCATAAAATTATAAATTAAAATTAATCTAAAAAAATAATTAAAAAAAACCCAAACTTCTCCATCTATCACTGGTCGGCTCTACCGACGACCTCCCATATCTTCCACTCCTCCAACTATTGATGGGACCCCCACCACCATGACCAACCTCCGATGCACTTATAACATGCAACCAGATCTAGCGACCACCCAATCCTTTGTTATACCCATCTGTAAAGCCACCCTTTAAAGGCCAAAACCACCTTGCAAAACCAACCCCCTAAACCCAAACCCGCCTGCAAAACCACCCATTTCCTTGCGACCTTCTTCGAATCATACCCCCCTGGCGAAGCAACCTTTCACCGACTTCCATGGCGGCTCCCTCCCTCTCTTCTTCTCTCCTTTCTCCTTCTTTAGCCTCCCCCTCTCGAGTTATAAATGCTTGAAGTCCTCTACTGTCCCATGAACTATTACGTCATACACTTCAATCTCGAGTCATCGATCACTGGCTGGCTAGGAAAGATCGTGGGGGGGTGGTGGGGTGTGTGCCACCACTAGAAGGTGGTGCGCTACCACTAGAAGGTGGTGTGGGTGGTAAAGTCATCGGTAGGTAGGGGGTGTATTTTTTTTTTTTTTTGGGTTAAATTTCTTTTTTTAATTAAATCAATTTTCTAAAATTTTTTTTAATATTATTAATAAAGATACATTGTAACTATTATAGACAAATAAATATCTAACATTCAATTACATCTTAATGATTTAAAAAAAAAAGTAGATATGATAAGTACTATTTTGAGGTTCTTATCGTAGATTTCTCTAATTTTATAAAGTCAAATCTACGATTTTACATGAGTAATGTGATTTTTTTTATATAAAATTAGATGAATAATTAATATTAAATTAGAAAATAAATTATAATATCAAATAAAATAAACATAATATGGAGGGTATGGAATCATAACATTATCTTTTTTATAAATGACTTCTGAATTATACATAATATTTTATGTTGATCCCTATTATTTTATTTTATACTTTGCACTCTTCTTAATTTTTATATTGTTATGTCAATAGTAAAAAAAATTAAATAGAAATTAAATACATTCTGATCACATGAGCTAAATTTATTTAAGTTGTAGTTAAATGTTTTTTTTTCTTGGAAGAAAATTGTACTTAAATCAAAGATATTTTAGAAATAAAATGTATTTTAATTAAAAATATGTAGTGTTATAAAGCTATTTTTGAGGAATAATTTTCTTTTAAAAATTATTTAATTATCATTTTAATTTTAATTGAAGCTTACATGATTTGAACATATTCAATTTATGTTTGATTTTTGATGGAATATCCATGTAAGAACTTTTTTTAGCATTAAAAAAGTTTAAAGTAATGTGATATATAAAATTAAAAATTAGGGATAAATTTGATATTAAAAGTATAATTCAGAAATAATTTTTAAATATAACAAAAAAATTATAAATAAAAATAAACTATGAGTAAATTGTAAGAAGCAACAACTTAAATAAGCATATTTATATTTTATTTTCTTTTATTTAAAATTTCGACCTCTTATACTTGTTTATAAACATTAAAAAAATTTATTACAACCGGACGATAATATAAAGATATTTTGAGGGGTAACCTTGTGCATAATCCTTACGTTATTTTACGATACTTCCTCCTGTTGTTTTTTTTTTTTTTTTTTTTTTTTTTTTTTTTTTTTTTTTTTTTTGAGATTCACTGAATTGTTATAATTTTTAACCGTTAGAATAAAATTAATTGATTATTTAAAAATAATAAATCCTTGCGCCACGTGTACACACGTAGGATTCTATTGGATCTTTCCAGAGTTGTATCTCTAGTCTGCCATGTAGCCTTTAATGTACAGCGGTTCTTATTTAAGTAATAATTACGAAGGAATAATTTCGAGCAGGGTTTAGGATGTATTTTTAAAAATATTAATTTTAAAAATGAGATATGATGTTAAAGATTATATTTAGAATAAAAATTTTTGAAAACAAGTTGTTATAAAAATTAGTATATAAAAATTATTAAATAAGTAGTGAAAAATCTTTCTTGAGAGTACGTGTCATATAGTGGATGTAATAAGGAAATATTTGCATGAAAATTTCTGTAAACATGATTCGAGTGTCTTGAAGTCAAATTTTATTTGCCTTTGACAATTCTCCAAAATACAATTTCAATATTTACACAAATTCTTAGTTATTAATTTTCTACCACATAATTTAAAATAAACATCTTCAATAAATAAACATATCCAAAACTTAATTCAAAAGCTTATAAACGTGAAAGCATATAAAAAAAATTTCTTAGATTGCATGCTGTAAAATTATCGTCCAAACTCTACAAACAATTATTCAGATATAATATAATACAACCCATAATTATACAATTTAGCTTGAATGCTGTTAAGTAAAATGTTACAATAATTATCATTACTTATTAGTTTACATAGGAAAGCAAACAGTTACAGTACATTACGAAACCCTTATCAAAGTCTATATCATAGGTATTGTTGGTATCTCTCCCACATTTGGTCGGTAATAGCATCCCTAAAACGACTCATAGTCGTAGTCCTATTTCGATGTTGATGATGTGCATAGGCGTTAGTTGTGTTCGTAAATTGACCCTCGTAAGCATCAACATTATCTTCCAAGTCGTCAACATCGGCCACTTTAGTTATGTTCATTACGAAACCCTTATCAAAGTCTATATCATAGGTATTGTTGGTATCTCTCCCACATTTGGTCGGTAATAACATCCCTAAAACGACTCGTAGTCGTGGTCCCATTTCGATGTTGATGTTGTGCATAGGCGTTAGTTGTGTTCGTAAGTTGGCCCTTGTAAGCATCAACATTATCTTCCAAGTCATCAACATCGGCGACTTTAGGTTCACAGGTAGATACAGATGTACTAGCACTCCTAGTTAGCATGTCGTGCATGTATGACTACAATAGTGAGTTTAGTTCTACTACTGCATACATTCTTATGAAATTATGCAAGATAGCACAAATAATTGGTATCTTAACTTGTTTTTCGATTGAGTAACTATTCATCATAGTTAGTGTTTTGAATCTCACTTTTCAAACACCAAATATTTTTTCAATACAGTTCTGCAAAGACGAATGGGTGTAATTAAATACTTCTTTCTTGCTTGTAAGTCCTTATTGTCTTTGACGGTATTCTGGCAAATGGTATGTTTCTCCATGTTAAGGTGTTAGAAAGTAGTCGTTGTTAGCGTAATCAAAGTTTGTTAAGTAAAATTTACCTACACTTGGAAGAAATATAAGTAGGTATAATTGTGATATCCGCTTATAAACCTCAATTGTATAACCAACTAATATACGAACAACGAGCAAACCTGCTGGCGACAATGGGAATGCATTGATGTTCATTGTCTGTGCTAATATCCTCGTATCATGTATGAAATGCTCCCAGCCTATAAGTATATACGTGAACAACAGATCAAACGATAGAGCTACTAGGATGTTTTGTGTGTTTATGCCATTCCTGTTCCTCCAAGCCAATGAGTTATCGACTAGTGGAACGCATGGCATATGCGTGCCATCAATAACGCTGACACAGTTCTACAAATACAAGTAAACGATATTAGTCAATGTCCAAATATTGAATAATTCAACAAAATATTTTACCACATGGTAGTATAACCGAAAACTATTAAGAAAACATCATGTACATCAAACTAAGGTTTGTATTTATATGCGTGTTCCAGAATATTCGGTTTCATGGTATTAAAATCCGGAGGATGTATAAACTCATCATTCAATGTAAAAAACGCGTTAAGTACAGTAGTAAATTATCTCGAGATCGTCTTACCTGAATGTTGTCAAATATCCTGCGTTTGCCTATTCGATGTCGCATGGCATAGTATTTCCAAGAATATGAATAATTGCTTAGGTACGGAAACACGATCTGTCAAGCGAAGTAAATCCTTTGTTTCAACCAACTCGCTCAAAGCCATAAATGTTCGCCTATTCATTCTAGTCTTTTGTTTTATGTTATCATCATTGTCATATAACAACTCATTGGTCTTTAGAGCCCCCGTTAAAATGGAGTCATGTTTCCGTTCCTTTTTCTTATGCAACTTTCTCATATTTGCTTATAGGACACATGCAACAGTGCCCATATCATTATCGCTATCTATGTTAGATGTATATATATTGTGCCCTGTTATGCAACCTTTCAACAGTGAAATCGTAAGAAAATAATATATGTTGATTGATAAATTTAAAGATGCAAACAACAATAGTTAGAGTCTACATAGAAAAAAAAAATGACAATGACCAACAACTTTGGTAATAATACAAGTGAAAATGTACAAACAATAATAGGAACCTCCCTCCAAACCAACCCTAGATACGACCATTCACAATCCTACTAATAATATTCCACCTCTTCTCAATGGAAAGCTTAATAAAGTCCCTTAACACCGCTTTTTCATTACGTAGCCACCAGTGTACGATAACTGCATCATCGGTAGGCACTCCTATCTCTCTCATCACCTTGTTAGCTTCACCAAGCAATGAAACTTGGGTAGCCTTATCCATACTTGATGTTCGTGAGGACTTATTGGAGTAGTAACTTCTGATGTCCCGTATTGTGTCAGCGAGAATATCTTCCGTGTTCTGCCGTTGCTTACGCTTAGCATGTTTCTCGCGACTCCGTGACGTTCCTGGTGTGTACTGGGTGTCAAATTGCTGTAAGTTCATCGTGTCACCTTGCGAGTCATTTCCATCAGCCGCAATGCTAGGGACCTAAGACATGTCTCCAGACATGTCACCTTTAAATATGTGTGGAACATGCGGATTAGGACTGGATCATGAATGTTGAACTCTTGCATCGACTGCTTGGTACTTCTAAAAAACGTTGAAGTACAACTCCTTGTGCTTTAAACCCTCAGTTTTGAGGAAGTTTTGATCTGGGTGAACCTATACGGACAAAATTATGCGTTGCTAAGTAAACACGAAATATTTCTTATACAGACCGCAATGTAATCTCTAAGTTGCCATACTAAATAGGAGTAGTAATGTTTACAGCAGCAAATTGGGCCCATTGTTCATCGGAGCATATAACAATATCGGTAATAGGATTGTAGTCTAAACTTATCCATGTTTGTAACACCTTCCATGCGGTGTACATCTGCCATATTCACGTCCTTTTCCTATGCAAAGTCATTGCAAAACATAGGGCGTTGATATCTGGTTACCTCCTGTTAAATATTTTCACCCACTCTGAATATGTATCAGTCTTAGGAATTCTTTCAGCATGATTACTTTGGTAGCATCAAAGAGGTTTAAAAAATAAACCTCTTTCTCCTCATTTTAATTATAAAACGAACCATTGGCTCGAGTCATATCTTTCTCAAACTAAAACGTATTAAACGATGTAAATAATCACATGCAAGATGTGGACGAAAACGGTTGACAAATTTACACGGCTCAGTCCAATGTTCAAATATTACATAATCAAGTTAGGCATTATGTAGACCCAGAAAAGAAATGGCTACCTAGGTTGAATACCAGACAGGCGATAAACTATCACAATTAAGATACCAACCAGTAACACAATTGTTAAACGGGCCTACAAAATACCAATAACACAAAAAGTAATTCAACAATGACAAATTAGCATCATAGCCGATATATAACCACAAGTAGTAGGGGTCAACAACAGAATCAAGTAAGCCCAACACGTACAATAGATACCATTGATAAACACCAATAATAGAAGACACATTAAAATATAACTCAGCTTACCAACAGGGCATTATAAATATAAATAAAATAGTGTCAATGATTTTCGCAGCATACATTTCATCGTTACAAAAGCATAACTCAGATAAACGTATTAAATATTGTAAGAACGATAGCCGGCATAATGAACAATGCAAATCAGAGCAATAGACAAAAATTGGACATGTGTAACATACCAACATAAAATAAAAACCTAGCCATTTGTAAAGGGGCCACAATGTGGACAAGCATAGACAAAAAGTAAGCAACAACAACTTATAAAACACCACATTATATATACCAACACCAACAGAAATTACCTACAAAGATTGTATAAAACGCAATTTGTAAATTGAAAATTAGATGTTAAGTTAGATGTATACAAAGTTCGAGCCAGTGGATGAAACAACGCTAGTCACTTCAGGACAAGAATATGAAGACGTTAATTGCTGTATCTACTTTCGAACATTCTAGTAGTTCATAATTTGGATCCTCTTTTGATTTCGGTAGCATAACCAAGTGGCCCGTGTGTGAGCGCGACCCCGGTTTCTCCTACTGCTGTTGGCCATGGCTAGGTAGACGATGTAGGTCAACGGTGATGAAACCATCAACCTATTACCGTCAACCCAAATTTTTGCCCAATAATGGCTAAAATCAATTGAACAAATGTTGTGACATAACATAAATATAAAGCAATTAAATATAGCATCCAAACTGCAAAACATTAAAAGTAACAACATATACTCATTTCATGCCACAAATTTTTAAAAATAAAAACAGACTTGGGAGAAAAAACAGAATACCAAGCCATAAAACGCATAAGTGCAAGACACTCAAAAGTAAGGAAGCTATAAAAAACATGCATGTTTCTGTTTTTTCCATGCAATTATAGTAAAACAACATAAATGTTGAAGATTAGATATGAGAAAACAAATCACAGTTCGACAAAAATCAGCTCAAAAGCTACAGATTTACCACTGCCAATACATTAATTTAGTATACACCATAAACATACATAACAAATCAACAATGCTTATGCAGTATCAAACAAAGAGGATAGTAAACTGTTGAACCGAAAATACATCAACCTCTAGTAACACCAAAATCAAACACATTATCAACAACTACTTACCGTATTGCTTGATTCGCGTCACAATAACACAGAGAAAAAAGGAGCACGATTCCGTAGGGAAAACAATGTCAAACCCTAATTTCACAACAACAAATAAGCAATCAGAGAAGAAATCACACAAACTGTGTCAATTATCCACTGAAAAACACAAAAAATTCTCAAATTTTAGAGCTGTCCCTCCCAAACAAAGTTTACCCCTAAACAATCTATGTACTGTTTCCTCAAAACAAACGAAACTAGAAAAACCCAAACCAAAAATAGCTTTGACTGACAGTCACTCAAGAAAAATCCGTTAGAGAAAATGTAGCAAAGTGTATATGTAAAAAATCGAAACAAAGGAAAGCAATTTTCGTTTACAATTTCGGTTATGGTCTTTATTTTTTTTTTCAACTTTCGGAGGCAACAACAGTTGTTGTAACATGGAAAGCTGGCTAGTGAAGAGTAAAGAGCAAGCCGAAAATGAAGATAGAGAGAAGAAGAGGCATGATGAGGAGAATGTGAAAACAGAGGGCTGCAGTTGAGATTTGGGAGATTAGGGTTTGAAGAATCTGAAAAATGGGGAGTGTGAAGCCACATTTTATTCAAATACAAAATAAATACTTTTTAACCAAATATAACACGTAAAAAAGAATTGTATTCAAATACAATTAAAATACAATACGTTTACTAAACTCCTCCTTAGTCATAATTTATTAAAAGTGAATCCATTTATTCAAAAAGTCAAAATGGAATGAATCCATTTACTCATAATTCATAATTTACATTAAATGTTAGCTATGAAATGTTGAATGTGCGTTTGGTTTACAATCTAACTTCATTATCTAATAATCTAACTTCAAAGTTAAGTTAGATTGAAAATTTTATTTTAGCTTAATTTAACTTGATTTGTATTGAAAATTCTTATATTGAGATTATAAAAAAAGAGATAATTTGTATTAAAAGTTATGTTAAAATATTGAAAGTAGAGATATAAAATAGTGAAAATGAATCATATCAAGTTAAACTAAATTAGAACTAATTTCAACAATTTAACTTTGTTTATTAGTTAAATTAAGTTAGAATTGCAAACCAAACAAACCATCATATTTATTTTCATGAATGCATCTTAATGATGATTATTAGCTGTGGTCACATAGATAAGAATATGTATATTAGAATTCTATTATCTATCTCAAAAAAAAAAAAAAGAATTCTCTTACCTAGTATTCAAAGATTAAAAGCCTTTCTATTTCACCCATGATATAAGATTTTTTTTAAAAATTCTGATTCGTTATACATTTTTTTTTTTTTGAATTTGAGAGGAGGGGATTCCAATCTTTTATTTTATAATGCTGTCACATATAAAATTATCATTAAATTATATTCATAATTATTTCTATAAATATATTATTGATCTTTACATTTTTTTTCCGAAGGGGAAAAAAAATGTCTTCAAAACAATTTTTTTAACTTCAGTATCATTTTTTACTATTAATATGTTTAAAATATTATAATAAACTTTAAATTTTAAAAATTTATAACTTTATTTATGCAAGTCCAAATGAGATAATTTTTTTTAAATTGTATAAAATTAAAAAAAAATATATGTTTATATTGATATATTTAAAAAAATTTTAAACTTTTATATTTTTTCATTCTAAACAATATTTTTTTCTTTTAAATATGTTTTATAAACTTTTTTTTTTTCAACCTAAAAAAAATCACTTTATGGCTCAGAAGTTAAAAATATAACTTTTTTTTTGGCTCAGAAGTTCAAAATATAACTTAATGCTGAAGTGAATCCGACGGCGCATGAGCAAAACCCTATTGGTTTTGCAGTGCAGCGTTCTGTGTCGGGAAATTTTTTTTTTTTCAATTTAAGAAAAAGATTGGGGCTTTTGAGGGTACTTGGTTGCGGGTAGGGCCCATCACGTGGTGACACTAACTGGAACAATGTCCCGTCTACTTAGCCAGCCTACCATTTTGGATCCATACCATATAAGCTTCGTTCTTAATTATTTGAATGGAAATGATAACAAACTTTCTTGAGCCAGCACGGTCTGACCATTTATGGCACATCAAACAAACAAACAAAGAGCCATTGTGACAGTGATACGACGACAATAAAAATTTATTTCTAAGTCTTTATTTTTATTAAATCTCACATTTAAGTCGTAATGTTAATAAGAATTTAATTTTTAATAAATAAAATTATATACTATCTGTCTTTAAAATCTAAGATACATTAACTATAAAAACTTAAAGTCTGGATACTACTTGTTCTTTTTTTCTCTTGTCAAAAAAATAAAAAATAAAAAACAAACAAAGAAATAATTTGTTTAAAATAAGAGTATAGTAGTAACCTTGAGACCCAAGGTATATTTGGTCAAAAGGAACATTTGTTGCAGTTAAGGTTTTTGTGTCAAACTTTGAGGTTTCAGATATTCTGATTTTAGGTTTCTGGAGCTTTCTCCTCGTTTACGGAAGCGCGCACTGCTCTAATGTTTAGTATGGAAGCTGATAATTTCGGGACAAGACTTAAACCATTATATTATATTGTAACTCACATAAATTGTATCATCTATTCATTCATGCGATATAATATTTGATTTCATATTCTCGTTCGATCGAGAGAAATACGTTATGCCAATGTCTCTAGGATGATCCTTATCTTAGATTCAATGAGTATATTAAACTATTGATTAGAATCCTCATAACTTAAGCACAACATTGTAATTAATGTATTAAATTTCATTCTGTTTTACTTTTTTATTTGACATATGTTGATAGGCTGTTAAGATTCTAACTGCGTGACACTAGAAAAGAATTTTTGATATTGAATGTTTAAGGGGTTTGAGATTCTTGAAAATCATGAAGACTGTCAAAAAGCTACTTCTGAGATTTCAGGCACTGATAAAATTGAATGTGGCTAAGTTGAAGGACACATGACAAAAATAAAGAATGAGATCATCTTATTCGAATGTTTTCAAATAATTGTATTTTGAATTTTAGATAATTAGGGTGACAAAATATGTAAAAGGGATTGCGTGTCCCATAGAAATCGTAGATGTCATTTTTTGCATTTGAGAGACGTATTGAGTGCTCAAGAGCTATCATTGTACTTTTTAGAAAATAGTAAAATCTTTCACTTGAAAACTCCTTAAAGAAGACGTATCCTTCACATTGAAGATCTTTATAAAAATTTTGATGTCTTTTACTTTTCTACATTTTTTTTTTGGTTTCTTGCAATTGATTCATTTAACAGTATACACATTTGATTTTAGTTTTGTTAGACAAATTTTTTATCATCAACAGCATAATTTTGATCATATTTACATTAAGAAACACCTACATTATTTGTAGGTGTAAAAAAAAATTATAATGGTGAAAGGCAAAAACATCGTTGGTATTGTATTTTAGGGTTGATTCAAGTACTCTTGAGAGGGTGAATGAGGGTCAAAATTATGGTATTATAGATTCTTTCTAAGTTGTAAAAATAACACATCTCAAATTTTAGCCATTACATGAGGTTTAAATCAAACTAGACAGTTGAATATCGGCCTTTGTTTTTGCTGTCAATATTGTCAAGTATCAGCTGATACAAGAGCATCAAAACTATCAATGATATCCAGATTGTTCTAACTAAATTTGAACTGCATGGGATAAAAAAAATTTTATCGCTTATCTTTTTCTTACCCCAAAAGAAAATGTCAATTGTGATTGTAAAGTCATAATTAAATGTACAATTAGTCTTAGATGCATCACATTCAGGTTTTGGATCTGTCAAACTTTAACTGATATGATCATGGAGTCCATAATTAAAATGAACTAAGTTAGGCATATTATTGCCATCATTATATATACCTATTCAGATAAGATATAATCAGAAAGCCGTATACTTTGATTAACAATATATAAGACTAACCTCTTTATAATCTTGGTTAATATATGTCACATATTACACATAATGTTAACATATTACGCATAATGTTACATACAACCACATATATTTCGGTAGAGTTATTCTGGTGGTTGAAACTAGCAAGTGGTGTGCTCACTGGGTATACCTAGCGGTTTTTCTTTTCTACCTTGTAATGATGTTCCCTGCCTGATGCCAACATCGAACAGTCATGATACTCAGTCTGCTGTTATATATTATATGAATATATAATACAACTAATTAAAATAAAGCTAAAATCCCGTCTTCGAAAGGGGCATCTTTTGATGGAAAGTATGATGAGACCCGCAACAAGGGAGAGATTACCTTGTAACTATTTGACTAACATTTTGTGTACCAAAAAGTACTACGTGTCTCTTTCAACAGTTGTAATAGCATTGATGCATGAACATACTTAACTTGGCTGGCCCTACATGACTTAAGTTTTTAATAAGTGCCTGAGTCTATTCGTTAAGTGTATTTATGCATCCATAAAGAATTTTTTAAATCAAAGATTCAAACGAATAATCTGAGATAAATTTATGAATTTAATCTTGAAGGACGCTGAATATACTTTAAAAAAAAACTGATTATTCCTTCGTTTCATCATAAAGTAACACGATCATTAAAAAATCTTTGCCTCTAACTATTCTCTCTTACAATGGACATTGTTTTAGAAGGGGACATTAGATCCAAATTAAGGCATTAATCAGTGTAAAAGGAGTGGTTGTGCATACTCTAGACAGGTTTAAATCATGACAAGAATATGATGGTCCTTGAATTTGTCCTTGATTAAAACATCATATAAAGAGACATGGGGAAAACATTATTGAGTTTCAAATTCAATAATAATCATTTTGGATCACATGTCTTCTTTTTGAGTACTTCGAATATTGGGTATTCTATGAGCTTGTATACAGGCTGCGATTGGATATGTGTTGTATTTTAATGCGTGGCTTTTCCTATACGATGAGAATTTTTCACTAAACTAATTGATTACCTTCTCTGACTGAATATTCTAGTCAAAATCTTCTCAATTTTGTATTCGAAAAATTATGTGCTATCCAGTATATAGAAAAAAATCTCATCAAACACAACCCTGAATCGTAAGATCAATGCAATACAAAGACTAAAACTATATCATAATAATAAAATATTATTTTTACAAAGATTAAAAACTATATCATATTAATTCATCAAAAAAATTAAAACTATATCATATTAATAAAATATATATTTTTTCATACTTCACTTTTTTATCCACAAAATAGATGAAAATAAAGTGGAGGGTGAGTGGTTGTCCTTAACCACGGTGTGTGGCCATGTAAAAGTGGAACAAAGTGTATATGATGGCTCGAGGTACCTCCAATTTGTGAGTCGATCGATGCCAAATGTAGAAGAATCAGGGTTTGAGAAAGGGATGGTATTTTTTTTCATATAGAAATAGACTCCGCGGACATCCATCCCAAATATGATGGGGGCGGGATGTTGTTATTAGGGTTTGCAGCGAGGGTAAGGAAAAGTTCTTATATTTTTATTATATTCAAGATATTAAGATGGAGAACACTACCCATCCCATCCCCTCCCCTCCCCTCCCCGTCCTAATATACATATTTAAGAAAATCAATACATATTATTTATTTTTTAACA
This sequence comes from Antiaris toxicaria, assembly GCA_035233585.1. Classification (NCBI taxonomy): domain Eukaryota; kingdom Viridiplantae; phylum Streptophyta; class Magnoliopsida; order Rosales; family Moraceae; genus Antiaris; species Antiaris toxicaria. Next base: position 3,388,191 of record CP141155.1, on the reverse strand, counting down.
TGTTTTTGTTTTTGATATTAATCACAATCTGCAATATAGTTTTCTTTTTGAGGAACCACTGAACTTGTTGAAATTAGATTATGAATATTGTGGGGTGAGAATTTTCTGATTCTGTCTTCGCCTCTTGGCGTTAAGCGAGGATGGGAAGGGGGAAGCGCTCTCCATGCTGGGTAGGTTTTGCAACTGCAAACTAGGCTTGATTATGGGTCTAACTTAAAACTAGGTTTTTTTTTTTTTTTTCTCTATTATGGTGTTTACATTATTATTGCATTTAGAACTAGGATTTAATTTTTTCTATTGTGGTGTTTTACATATTATCGCATTTACTTATTTAATATTATGTTGGAGATGCCTCACATCAAAAGGGTTGTAGAAAAACCTTAGGCTTCGTTTAGTAAACACATTGCATTTGTCTTGCGTTTAATGTAATACATTGAATGTAATTTACATTTAGATGGAAAGTATTTACATTACATTTAAATGTAATGTGTGTTTAGATGAAAATTATTTGAATTATATTTAAATAATAAATATGTGATGTGAAGGGTAAACGTAGAAAGAAAAAAGGAGAGAGAAAGAAAACATGTGATGTAATTAATAAAAAATAATATAAAATAAAAAATAAAAAATAATGATTATATTAGATTTAAAATATAATATAATTAATATTTGAATGTAATATTTTTACGTTAAGATAAAAATTACATCACATTTAATAATATTTTAGTTGTCCATGGGTCTAAAACCGACGGTTTGTCATGTAGATAACTGGATAGGAATTAGTGACTAAAACCAAACGACTTAGGGGGCGTTTGGTAAACGTATTACATTTTGATTGTATTTGAATGAAATTTGTTTTTTAAATGTTATGTTTGGTTGAAAAGATTTGTTTTGTATTTGAATTAAATGTGTGTTTGGATGAAAAGTATTTTAAAGTTGAAAAGTTGATGTGATTAGTAAAAATAGAGATAAATAGTTGAATTGAAAAGTTGATGTGATTGTTTTAAAAATGTTTTAAATAATAATTGTTTTTGTAGTATTATTACAAAATTTATATTTAATGTAAAATTATATTATATTTGAATAAAATTAAAATAAAATTTTTTCTCTAAAACAACACGTTAGAAAGGTCTATATCTCATCTAACTATTGATCCTATTTAATATATTTATGGTGTATTTATACGTGTAGGAAAGAGCTACGTGCCAAAATTGAAAAGTAGGGGAAAAGTAGTTGTACGTTTTCCCTCATTTACTGTCCTGTTCCTAAGCTTTTGTCCGTCCTGATAACAGTGGTAGCCATTGATTTCAGAAAAGAGAGACAGGGATAACCCAAAATGATGGAAATGATGTCGGCTTTTTTGTTTTTTTGAAACAATTACGTCCAAAAGTAAAATTATACGTATAGATAGGATAACATTTTTTAACATGTTATATTTTGAAATTTTTATTACGCGTGATATGTATTAACATAAAATATTATAAATTAATGAGTTAATAATCTATGATATTAGATTTGGTGTTATATCTATCAAATCGTATGGGTCGGATTTAATATTTTATCTATAAATTATTTGAGTTTTACATTTTTAACAATACATCAAACATTGTTTTAAATTATTTGTATTTTTTAATACATTACATAAAAAATATATATTGCGTAGATAAACAATTCAATATAACATGGTGCAATATACTTTATTTAATACAACATAATATGGGGTAAAAAAATATAATCTAATTTCATTTGTATGGTAAGAATCTTAAGTTTCAAAATCAGAAGTAGAAATTTACAAAGTGTGGTCTTTCGGTGGTGAAAATTTCTTCTTAATGGTCCTTCAAACAGCTAGAACAGGACTGATGGAATGAGGTACTGGCCCAGAAGCATAGAGATCATCTAGACTGGGTTTCTTGAACCCATTACACCATTTTGGGCATAAATCCGGCCCAAACCATTTATGTTGTCAAGTTTTTTTTTCTTCAACCATTTTTGTGAAGATCGTTTGGAAAATATATTTTTCATGCATGAGAAAGACGATTTCACCATTGATTAATCCCTACATTTTGAGATTCTCACAAAATTCCCTTTGAATTTAAATATATAACATTCTTTCTCTCTAAACTTTTAAACTTTGAAACATTTATAGACTTCTCCCTAAATTGAATTTTAACGAAAAAATACGCATAACATAAGTTGGAGGATATTAAATACAAAATTATAAAATTACCCTTATAAATAGATTAAAAGATTATAAATAGGTTAAAAGAGTAAATATTTAGGACGATTGTCATTTTTTCTCATACCTTTCTCTTATGTTTAACTCTGTAATTTCATATTTAATAAGAATAATGAGTGTCAAGTGTGCTGTCAATGAGTACCACTTCATAATTTCATATTTGATATTATTGTCAAGTGCATATTTCTGTAAAAAAAAATTAATTGAGAAGGAAAATTTGTAAATGTTTAAAAGTTCAGGGATAAAAAAATATTACAAGTTAAAGTTAAGGGTTATTTTGTAGTATGGTCTAAAATTTGGGGAAAAAAAGTTAAATTTGTCCTTTAATTTATTTTTATTTTTTCTATTTTTGGAGTGGAAATGGAGGATTCAAACTTGATATGGAATTATTACCATTGAGAAGTGAATTTAAAAGAGCATTTTTTATCTTTTTTTTTTTTGTTCATTTAAATGATTTCCAAATCCTTCCATAAAAGGGGTAATATTCAACTATTAAACCTTCAAAAATGCTATTCATCTAACTCACAACCTTTTTTAGTATTTTTCCCCCCCCCCCCCCCACCCCCCCCCCCCCCCCCCCCCCCCCCCCCTTTTTTTTCTTTCTTTTGGTTCAAATGATTGGCTCTAGCTAACTCTAATGTGGTCCAATAAAATATAAAATTCAACACAATTAGTTTTAATCTAAACAAATCATATAATGAGGCCTAATTTAGCAGGAATCAAATATTGAATTTTAATTTTTTTTTAATTTTAATTTTTTTGCTAATTCACTCCCCTTCTCTATTTTCACGGCTCATTCGAAGCTTTCTACTGATTATGCATTCACTGTCAAATTAATATAAAGTGCAGTTGCTGTTCATACACGGCCTGAATGGTGAGTATACCAGTACAACAACTCAAAAAAATAAAAATAAAAAATAAAATAAGAAAGAGAAAATAAGAAGTAAATTGAAGAATTGGGCACGTTCAAACTGAATCACATCAATAAACATGATGATTTTGTTTGGAATGCCATTCTGTTCTTGCTCGTATAATCTCCGCCTTATCAGCTTGCATGCGAAGCATGTGCGTGTACTCGATGTCCGGTCTGCGGTTGTTCGAGTCTTCAAGAGCCACATTTGGTGTGGGACTTGTCAAGGATTCAAGGAGATTTGATTGCCTACATTCTCTTCTGTACTCTAGAGTCATACTTGTTAGATCATAATCTTCTAACACATTCATTGGCACACTCTGTATATGTATAACACAAAGGAAAAAGAAAAAAAAAAAAAAAAAGGTTCATAAGCATTAAGTTTGGTGCTTATATTGTTGGGCTTTTCATTATTTATATAAAAAGAAAAATCATGTTAATTTTCTTATAATAAAATACAACTATCTAATAATTAGGTTTATCAGTTCAAAAATAATGATTCATTTATCATGTCATTTGGTGCAAAAAATTTATTGATTTGCCGATGTTTTGTTGTCTCTTTTTCCAAAGCCATCCCTTTTGTGCTTATTTTGTTGGATTTTCTTCATTTATAACAAGGAAGCCACAAAATAAAGCAAAATCATGGAATCGTTTAAGTCTAAGCACATTTTGCTTTGTAAATGTTCATGCTTAATTTTGGCTTGGCCAAAGGTCCAACTAGTATGGGAAAAAGGGGCCAATTTTTATAAAAATTTAAAGCTTTTGAGATTTGTGAAGTTACCTCCAGAATCCAACCAATGTATTTTACATTGTTTACATGCTGATTAGCATCCATATCACTCCATCTTGGCTGATGCAATTCCAATTAAATAAATCAGTTTAGTGGCAAAATACACAATGTTTTGACAGTTCAGAGACGCAAAACTTTCATTCTTACAGCTAAACCGGTTCGGATTCTCTCAGTGGTTTCGTCAGTGAGTTTGTCGATCTTTTCGTTGTCATTGTTTTCGGCTGCAATTGCTGCTCTATGCAGGTAAAATGGTGCCACTTCTTGTCTCACTTGTTCAGGAATCTTGGACAATCTTCTTGTTTCTCTATTCATGATCACCCAAGTACTACAAGAAGATCATACATATTGAAGAATTAAGCTAACAAATAGGCGAGAAATCTGCTCTATAATGTGCAGTTATTAATCGTCAGATTTTCATAAGATTCCATCAAATTTGCATATTTAGATAGAAATATTCCCAAAAAACAAAAAAAAAAAGAAAAAGAAAAAGAAAAAGAAAAAAAGAAAACAAACACCACCTTGTTGCTCTAGTTATGATCTCTCTAGTATGGTAGTCTCGGATTATCCAGTCTCTTCGCATTCCGTTTTTCCCTTCTGCGTCCACCCAAGTATCAATCTCAATTACATTTCCCCTGTCACACCACATTGAAATTCTTCTTCTGTAACAATACTGAGGAAAACAAATGTGATAAAAGAAAGAAAATGGTAGGCTAATTTAGCCCTTACGGTATCAAAATAACATACCAGAAACTATATCTTTGAACTTGAATATGGATTCGTGTGACGACCCAAATCAGTTTTCGGATGCTCATTTCACGGGTGGCTCCGAAGCCATTCCCGGCAAGGCCAGAGCTTGCCACATGATTTAAAGCTGTTTCCTGCACATCCATATCTTCTTAGCTAGAAGTAACATTGTGTACACACACACACACACACACTAATGTGCACGTTATGCTTAATGATAGAAACATAATATATATATATGTATATACATATATACCTGAAGCAAATTCATTATTGTTTCCATGGTGGCAGTTTTGTCTGGTCCAGTTTCATAGGATCTGATAATGAAGGTCTGTCTGTAAACAAGCCTGTCCTCAACAAACTGTCCAAGCAAATATGCATGGAGAGGTGTATCCATACTTACATCTTCCAAGATCTCATTCTTTTCGTTGGGCGCCATTGACAATGGAGATTTTTCTCCCACATGAATCCCATTCACCTTTCCATTGATGGTGTCCACTCGTCTTGGACTTCCACCACTCGCCATCGCCAGAACGCTTCGTCGTTTAAGCATGATTGCCACATTGTTGTTCTCTTCGGCGTTGCAGCACAAATTCCTCGGAATATTGATTAACCTTAAACTAGCTACTTCCGCCATGAATGCCATTGCATAAGTGGCACATTGATTTTATAATATAGATTAAAGAAAAGAAAACACCCCGAACAAAATTTAAAACGATAAGTGCCTAGGGAAGTAAAGCTTCTAGCTCATGTTTCTTTGTTGAAGAAAGAAAAATTTGTCAAACGTTGTGGTTGTAACCACTAAATTAGAAGAATCGATTAGGGAGTTTTTCAAGGCGAAGAATGGAGGAAAGTGAACTTTCATTTTTTTGGAAAAAATTTTTTTTTTGGGGGGTCAAAATTGTCGATTAGAGGATATGAGATTTTTAGCTCAACAACTTCTAATGGGTGGGGGAGAAATGAGGATTTCAGCTTATTTTATCTGCCTTACACGCCAATGGCCAGAAACGTAGTTGCCATATTTGCAAGGTAAAACATGATTTTTTTTTTTTTTTTTTTAGAATTGTTAATTATAGAGTCATTTGGTTTATTGTATTAGGATCACCACCGCTCAGTTTCAGTGCCATATTTGGGCATGTAATGCTAGGAAAAAGGGGCATTCTAAAAATAGAGTACGTAAGTTTAAGATATTGAAGAAAATTATAATATTCACTAAAAGCCAAATGATAGTGTTGGTAATCTATAATGAGACTCTAAGTCATGTTTTCCCAAAAGTCCCCACAGTTGGGAAGTCGGATTCACACAGGCGGCAACAAAGCCGAAAGTGTTTCAATAGTCAATGCAGCACGTTGTGGAAGTTATGAAATCATAGTTACTTGTCGATGATCTCTTGAGAGAGCCATCCTTCTGGTGTAATATGGTGAAGTGAAAAGCATAATGTGACATATATTTAATATAACACTAACGTTGAAAAAATATATAAAAGATAGTGAATAATTATAATTTTATGATGTTAGATCCTTCCAATATCAACATCAAGTTTGGAGATGTAACAGTAATATTAATATTTTGGTTTTGTTATATTTTTCATATTAATATTACGGTGAATAAATATTATATTACGCTTTTCATTTCTAAGATATTACGTTGTAAGAATGGTCTTGTTAGAAGGACTATAGCAAAAGTTTGAAGTATTAGATTTATTTGCACGAGTGTACCTAAATTTTTTTGAATTTTGAAATTTAGTTTTTAAACTTTTTTTTTTGTGACAATTAACCTCTTAAACTTATAATTTTAGTAATTTAGTCTTTTTTGTTCAAATTTGTTAAAATTTAGATGATTTGTTACATGTAGCTTGCACTTTATAATCTAAAAGAGCATTGTTGATTATTTTTGCTTATTTTCAATATAATTTCATTTGAAATCTTTAATTTAATTAAATTATATTCAAATTTAAATATAAACTTCAAAAAGAAATTTGTATTCAAATTAAGCAAAAATAATTAATATTGTTTATTTGACTATAATATGTAAGTTTTGTGTTAAAAATTATCTTAATTAATTTATGTAAAAAGTATTGAATTATCAAAAATTATAAATTTGGGAGTTGATTATCAAAAAAATATATTTAGAAACTAAATTACTAAATTAAAAAAATTTAGGGATATCTATGTAAATAAGTTAGAAGTATTAACATGAAAAACCCAAAACTGTTAGTTTGAAGAACAAACCCCGCACCGTTAATTGTTGGTTCGTTATCAAACACATCCCATCACCATGGGTTTGTTCCAAAGAATATGCGGTGTTAAGTGTAGGTGTTTGGTGGCACCCTTTAATGGGCCTTTTCTGCTGCATGATGGCCCGTTATGATATATACCCTTATAAAGCCCTCTTATTCTCAGGCAAACTTAAAAAAAAAAAAAACCAAAAAATTATATTTTAGATTGATTTTTATTAAAAAAAACTTTTATAAAGAATTCCAATGGTAAATAATCATTTACTAATAAAAAATATTCATTTATCATTTTTTTAGTAAATGAAACATTTACTAGTGGTAAATAATTTATTTATCATCATTAATTTTTAACTTTTTTTTTTCTCTCTTCTCTCTCTCTTCTGGCTCTGATCGTAGCTGTTGCTTTGTTGCATAGAGGATGGCTGGCTAAGATTGTGGTTAGAGAGGAAGGAGATGACTTGAGCCAGATCTCCTCGGAATCGTAAGCCCAAGAGCTATCAGAGCGATCTAGGCCATGGATAGATCGGAGATTAAGGCAGCATGAGGGAGGACGATTCGAGTTATGAGGTAGTCAATCTTTCTAGATCGTGAATCCTAATCTGGTATTGGCAGTTTGATCTCATGCTCATCCTAATGAGGCTAGTGGCAAAGAAAAGGCAGATCCAGATTTTGTCGGTGTTGATCTAGCTTGGTCGTGACAGGGGAGGCTATCAGTAAAGGAGAACGAAGCAATCTCAGTGGTAAGATCATGGTGTCGATATTGCGTAGATGGTCTGAGGGGGTCTCGTTGGATCTTGGAAAGAGATCGCCAAAGGCGACTCTAATCACAAGGCTCGGCGGCTCAGACAGACTCGGTGGTAGCTCTTAGGCAATGGTTGTGGATAGGGGAGGAGAGAGAAAGAAAGAAAAAGAAGAAGAGGAGAGAAACAGACAGAAGAGAGCGAGTGAAGGTGGGGGAGAGAGAGAGAAAACAATAAAAAAAATTTCATTTACCATATTAAATTAAATTTATGGTATTTTTGTAAAAGTTCTTAAATTGTGGCAAAAATCAATACATACTTTATTTTTATTGCATATAGTCTAATTATCCTTATTCTTCACTATAGTTCTGTAAAGTAGTACATAAATGAAATAGGCCGAATAAAGGAAAGGGTAGTCCAATTCAATTTTATAGCCTGACAGATTACGAGCCAATCTTGTCCGACCCTGTATTTGATAATAATAGAGGGAATTGTGACAATAGTTTTCTTAGTGCACATGTTTAGAATTTTTGCCTAAAAACCATTTTTTATTTGACATTGCTGTAGGGTAAAAATTCGGAAATCATCACACATGGTGTAATATTTTAGAGATGTGTTTTTTTGGAGTACTCATAAAAAAAAAAAAAAGAAACCCCATAGTAAAATATAGTGTTTTAGATGTTATATTCAAAAAATTAAAATAAAATTTTGATAAAAATTTACTTTAAAAGCCAAATCAAGTTAGCCTTTAGTTTTAGAAATTTGGACCTATTCAGCCTTAATGTTACGATTTGATCAATTGAATTTAAAGTGTCTATACAATTTAAACAGGTCCACGTGTCAAAAAAATATAGGTCATGAATCAAAATATCTAACTCGATTTATATTTACTGCTCTATTTTAAACTCATGTGATTAAATCACTGGTTTAATCTCCATAACTTAGAAGCATTCAAAAAACCATAACAGCATTTACAATTGCCTTTAGGTGTTTCCCACCCCTTTTGGGTCATGAAACTCGATCTTTCAGAACATTTGGGAGTAAACTCAACACCACTAAGCTATTGATCGCCACTTGGATATCACCTTCCTTTGATTACACACACTTGCATACTCCTTTTTAGACAAGGTCCATTTGGGACCCACATTAAACAAGATTATCACTTGATGATGAATAGGCACGGGATTGAAAATCAGCAAATCCAAATTGTATGGGTGGGGCTCTCCGTCATTGTAAATACAAAACCGGCCAAGTATACCTGGACCCTTTATCCCAAGGCACGTGTAACCGACCTTTCTTACATAATACGAACATGAACACGTGGCTTGTGCATTCGAAATAGAGCAAAGTACTAAAATTGCCCATTTCATTCATTAATGAAATACCCGGCTTTGGTCCCTTCAAAAAAAAAGAAAAAAGAAAAAAGTTGGCAGGCTTAGGCTATGGCTTTGCTCGTTTAATCAGCCTTAGATTTATGTTTCTGGCCGGTGCCATATACACACGTCTAAGGCAGAATCCGATTCTGGCTCCCACTTTGCTACGTGTCCTTGTCCTTCCCCCATATAAGTAGGGCCTTTGGTGGTGTTACAAAAGTGGCAGTTTTTCTTGACCATCACCCATTCTCTCTTCACTCTTTCTCAATCCTTTGGTAATTAATTTTTGTTGTTTTGTTTTCGGGGCCAAAAATGGGAAAATTCTGGACTTTCGTCTCCCAAGTCCACTCACTTGCTGGGTATGTAAATCTTCTCACTCTCTTTTTTGCTGGTCATATTTGCTTTCCAAAAATATATATTTTGTCCCCTTTGTTTAAATTTTTGTTAAATTTTTGCAGGCCTAGTTTGACATTGCTTTATCCCTTGTAAGCAAGACTATTCTTCAACATTATGACTTTCTTTTTTTCCTGAAGTTTTTCTTTCTGGGTTTTTTTGCATTTTCTTGATGGGGTCGTACATGTTTCTATATATATATATATATTTGTATTATAGGTATGCATCTATTGTGGCCATAGAGAGCACATCAAAGCTAGATGATGAGCAGTGGCTTGCTTATTGGATCTTGTACTCGTTCCTCACGCTTGTGGAAATGGTGCTCCAACCAGCTCTCGAGTGGTAAGAAAAAACTTTCAAGTTCATAACAATTTTCTAGGTGAAGGGTATATATCGAGAGAATTTTCACACTTGTTTTGAGCGGATGTGTGTGTGTTCGCGTAGGATACCAATATGGTATGATGTGAAGTTGGTGTTTGTGGCGTGGTTGGTTCTTCCACAGTTTAAAGGTGCAGCTTTCTTGTATGAGAAATTTGTGAGGGAGCAAATCAAGAAGCATAGAGGGCATACCTCTCACCACAAGTCCCCCGTTGGGAAAGGAAAGAATAAGTTTGTGGATTTCATCACCCCCAAGAAAGTGAGTTACATAATAAGCGCTTTCCTAGTCCTTAGATTTGACAAAATTTACATTACGAATTGTCTATGTTTTAATTGTTCGATTGATATTTTAATGACATGATCTTTACATGATTATGTTAATAAATTTATAGATGGATGTATATAACTATTTGCAATCATATATTATATTTTTAAAAAGTTGATTAAATAATCAAAATAATAGCATTTGATTGGTCTATTTTTAAAATAAAAATATTTTTTATTTTAAGAATAAAAATATTTTTCAAAAATAAAAAATAAAAAATTATTTGTATGGATAAAAATTTTTTATTTTTAAAATATAGTTTTTTATGTTTAAAAATGAAGATTTTTTGATATTCAGATATAAATATTTAGATGGTTTAATATTTAAAAATAAATATTTTGATTCAAAGGAAAAAAATTTATAAAGGTGGATCTCTCTAATACATGGGAGGTTAGTTTTTTTTTACTTTTTTATTTTTTTATTTTTTTATTTTAATCCATTTGATAATATATTTATGTGATTGTTGCCTTGTGCATGGCGGACAGGGTGAGCATGAGGCTTATTGAGCAAGGCAAGACTGGATTCCCCAGGGATGTTGATCTTCTCACGCAAGACTTGGAACTCAACTCTCGTCTTATTCTTCTTTTTCCCACTTTTGTCTTTCTTGGTCCATACGTTTTACTTTCGGTTGTAAATTTACATGTAACCATGTACAAGTTACTTCTTGTAAGGCTTTTGTGATACTTCATCAGCTACTTTAATACAATTTCCACATGTAAACAAAGCCACAAATCGATAGCCTTTAACTTTGTTGAAAATATTGAGTTTTTATTTGCTTGTTACGTGTGTAATTATGTAATGGGACCATGCATGATATTATTCACCGTCTAATCCTACTTTAATTTTCCATTGAAAGTGTGTTCATCGCTCTCCCTCTCAAGTCTAAATTAGCAAGCGAAGTATAATAAGAGACTTCTAAGCAGATTATATAAACTTCAACCCCTAGATAAAGCTCTCTCTCTCTGTTTCAAAGTCAAAAATTAGCAAGCTAATTACCATGAGAGAATTCTAAGCAGATTATAAACTTCAACCCCTAGATATGGTTGCTCTTAAATACAATATTATAGCTATGACTTGCGAGGGCATTGGCCAACCAGAACCGAGAGGAGAAAAAGTGGGGAAAAAGAAATCTTGGCTTGTAAACCAGGTATATATATGTATGTGTGGTTGCTCTTGAATACGATATTATAGCTATGACTTACGTGGGAGAGGAGAAAAAGTGGGGAAAAGGAAGTCTTGGCTCGTAAACCAGGTATATATATGTGTGTATGTGTGTGTGTGATGGTTTGCCAAGATTCTAGAGTAGTACTACTTCTGCAATATGGTCTCAGATGGTGGTATGATGAATCAAGAATCCCGGGTGCTACATCAAAACGTTTTGTATTAAATATTACGTGTTCTAAACTTTTAATTTAGATATTTATAAATTATATCACTGAAAACGTGGTCCAATTATGAAACTGCTGCTGTTATAGTGGTATTGACGTTTTAAAAAAAAAAAAAAAGGAGAGAGTTTTTACAGTCTAATGTAATATATATTAAAAAAAAAAAAACTGTTCATTCCGATCAAAATCATGATAAAATGGAAAAATATGCAAAATTTCAACATCCCAAATTCAAAATCAATAGTAATACCCCTTTAGAATTGGACTGGCTCAACTAATATTGGATTGCCATGCATGGGCTTTTTGGTGGTGTCAATCCAGATTTAAAGGCCCTACTATTGAAAACTTATAACCATAAGGTTTCTTCTAGTTAACCACGATTTTTGCCAAAACAACAACAACAACAACAAACTACAACATCCATATTTCACGGGACTTTTGGAAAGGAACCACCATTGGGGTGGGATTTGGATCCATATCCTTTATTCTTAATCATATTACCTTTACAAGACTTTGTTAGACAAGTGTGGGAATCTCTTTGGGGGATGGGACTGCTAGATCTAAACACAAAGTCTAAAAGCTAAGTTGACTAACGTTTGGTTACTGTTTCTAGGCAGCTTTCCCATGGGAAGGACTGAATACGTCGGTTAAAAATACTTGGTTTCGGTTTCAAAGTGAACTTGTTAGATTTTGATGAAAGAGAGAACCAATCACGCTATGTAAAGAATTCATTGTAGTTAAAGGAAAAAACCAAATAAAAATCAAATCTTTTTAACAAGCAATATTCTACTCCTAGTAAGGATTTTGTGATCCTTCATCAATTACTTTATCTTGGTTGAAAATTTTGTGAGCATCTTTTGCTTGTTACGTGTGTAATGTAATGTGAGTGGGACCACGACATTATTCACCGCCTAATCCTACTTTAATTTTACGTTGAAAGTGTGTGTGTCTGTCTCTCTTTATCAAGTCTAAATTAGCATGCTAGTTATTGTAAGAGAATTCTAAGCAGATCATAAACTTCATCCCCTAGATATACCTGCCCCCCCAAGTACAATATTATAGTCGTGAGGGCATTATCCGACCAGAACTGAAAAAGGAGAACAAGTGGGGAAAAGAAATCTTCGCTTGTAAACCAGATATGTAATGATTTTCTCAAGAGTCTAGAGTACAACTTTCTGCAAATAATAGGGTTTCAGATGGTGATGATGAATACTTCATACAACAAAAGATAACAGTACTACATCAATACGTTGAGGTACAATGATTAGACATATAGATATAACACATAATTTCAAAAGTCAGGGAATTTAGATTTTCTATCCATAAGTTAAAAAAAAAAAGATAATTAATTTATTGAATGTTATAAATTTTTAACACAGAGATTTGTAAAACAATATTATTGAAAAGTCAATCCAATTATCAAAACAATTGTTGTTAATAATGTTGAAAATATTGGACAATTTTCAACAATATAACGTGTATCTTAAAAAAAAAAAAAAGGTTAATTCTAATCAAAATCACAGTAAAATAAATAAATACAGGAAGATTGAAATTGAAGAGCATAACACTTTCAAAATTCAAGACCAAAACATACGTCCTCATCTGATTGGATTAGCTGAACAAATATTAATTGGACTCGCAAGCATGGGCTTCTGAGTGGTGCCGCTTCAGATTTACAGGAACGGTTTCTCCTGTACATCACTAGTTAATCACAGTGCTGGCCAAAACAATAACAGCAACAGCAAACAACGTCCATATTTCACGGGAGATTTGGAAAGGAACCATATGGGGATGGGACTTGGCTCCATATCTATTTGATTAATCATAAACACCTTTAAAAGACTTTGGTAGACAAGTGTGGGAATCTCTTTAAGGGATGGGACTGCCAGATCTAACACAATGTCTAAAAGCTAAGTCGACTAACGCATCATTACTGTTAACAGTCTGGCGTGGCAGACCACACATTCACACTTTGCCTTCAGGCTTACGCAGCTTTCCCATAGGAAGGACTGAACACATCGGTTAAAATCCGTTGGTTTCGATTTCAAAACAAACTCGTCAGATTTTGGAAGGAAGAGCCGACCACCCCTGCAGAGAATTCTCGGTTGGTTTTTGTAACATTAGTCGGTTTTGAATGTTCGGTCCTTGTCGGAGGGTTACCTGGTAGTAATCAGGCATTTTTTTTTTTTCATTTTTCAGTTTTTTGTGAAATAATTATATTCTCATGTTCAAAAACATCTAACAATTGATATTGCTTATCCAGAGTTTCAATGAGTAAACATCAAACATAGTAGTACTAAACTACTAAAAATAAACAAAATGTAATTCAATGGCATGTCTAGAAAGCGTTTTTTAGTGTTACGAAAATCAATTTTATACTGAACGTAAAGTTTTACATTCAAATATAATCATTTTTAACAATGTTATGAAAACAATTATTATTCAAAAGTTTTTGAAAACAATCACATCAACTTTTTAACTCTAACTTTTTATCTTTATTTTTACCAATCACATCAACTTTTTAACTTTAAAATACTTTTCATCCAAATACACATTTTATTCAAATATAAACAAATACTTTTCAATCAAATGTAACATTCAAAAAACGAATTATATTTAAACATAATTATATTTAAACAAATTATGTAACATTTAAACATAATTATATTTAAACAAATTATATTTTAATTATTTAAACATAATTAAAATATAATGTGTTTATCAAACATCCTATAAAAATCTAATGACTCGAGTTCTAGTAGTTAGTAGTAAGTAGAACCATACAAAGTACTAACCATCAATCAAGGTTTCAATTTATATATATGAGAGCGCCCACACACATTAAAAAAAAAAAAAAAAAACAAAACCAAAACAAAACAAAACAAAACTCTCTTGTTCTGAAACCAATCCCAAAATCATGTGAAACCGAAAACCTAATAGAAACTCCCCTTCAAGTTTGACATGGCATTGAGTTTCTCGATTTTAGTTGGACAATGGTTTTGGTTTTTCAGTTTTCGGAATAACCCCCACTTTCCAATGGTATCAGGGCAATTACAAGCATATGATTAACTGATTTTGAAGGCAACAATCTTATCTTTTATTATTGATGATAATAATTATATGTCTTTTTAATTGATTATAAATTCATATTTCAATTTTGAGACATCAACTAATTTAACATAGGATTTAACACAAATTATATATTGGATAATTACCACCAATGACAATTTCTATTTTTCTTCTCTAAATGATGCGGCATTATTTTTCTAATTACTCGAGATTTCTTGTATATATCTATATGCAATTATTTAGGTACATCCCCATTTATTCTTATCGATGCAAAAAAAAAAAAAAAAAAAAATTCTAAAAAACTAAAAAGAAAACTTTCTAGTTTCCGTATTAGAACATTCAAAATTTTTTATTTTTAAAAAATGAAAAAAGAGCTCTTTAGATAAAAAAAAAAATTTACTTATTCAAACAATTTTTTATTTTTTATATCTAAAATTTTTTCATTTTTCAAAAACAAACCTCCCATCCAAACAGATGGTAATTAGACACATAAATATGCATCCATATGATATATACGTCCATAAATATGCGTTTAATCTTATTCTCTTGCAGATCTAGAAGATTTATATGTGGACCCATGTTACAAGTTGCTCATGTGCTAAAATGGATCCAAGCTTTATTTAACGATAGGAAAACAATGCTAAATTACTTGGCATCTTATACCTTTTGAATCAGCAATAAATGGCTTTTCAGCTTGTATTAATATCACTGGCAAAATAGGCTTGGATAATTTCCTTTAGCACGACTGATGTGTACTTTGGTCTACATTATACGTACTTCAACACACGCATGCAAGTAGGATCAGAAAGAATCACCAAATCTTTTAAACAAGCAATAAGAATACTGCACTTCAAAAAAAAAAAAAAACCAAATAAAATAAAAAAGGCTTATTTTAGCTCCTCTTTTGGCGTGGAAGAGCCGTCTGCAAGTGTTTTTCTGATTAAAAAATGCCAACAAGAGCCAGAGAAGTCTTAAATCAGTAGTGCATTTTGGTGTTAGGCAAAAGTTAAGAATATGAATATTTTGAGCCAAATAAACAATCCTGATTTGTTAATATATAATGTCTACAGTATCTTCTCTCTTTTGTGTTGTTGCTGTGAAGTTTCAGAGGCAAAAGAAAGAGGGAAAAAACACACATCGTGGTATTAATGCTCCTTTATCAGCCTATTAAAGGCACTTTCAGTACTCCCATATTGCCTAACTCTTTACCACTTGTCCATAAATATATAATTCACATACATGTTATGTGTGTGTGTATATATATATATAAAACAAGGATGGCACTTCGAAACGTGTATATATAATAGCCTCATATATAAATTACTTGTATAATATTCATTTGGCATGATCTCTCAAGTGAGGGAGCACGAAATTATTCATGCTCTATTTAAAAATATCATCTCAGTAAATTTTCATGACCAAGTATTCTGTTTCATTTCACCTTTGTGTCAAGGTCAATTCTTCGTCAGCTTATCTATTTGTTTTCTAGCTAGTAATAAAAAAGAATCAATGGTGTCTTCACGTTTTAGTCCAATGTATAAAGACAGTAAGTAATAATTAGATCATCGATAGGATGAGAAAAGAGATCATATTTCTAAACTTTTATAAATGAATAAAAAAAGGTTAAATAAGAGAATGATTAAAATAAAAGAGAAAACAAAAGAAAGGAGCACAACAATTTTTAATGTAGACGTATCTATGTTCAAAGACAAATAATAATAGAAGAATTAATTTCATTAGTGAGGAGTATTATAAATGAGCTCCTATATAAATACAAGTTATAATATACAAAATCAGATAAGTTTTCTAATACTAACAAATCACCTAAAATCAAGAAATATTCTAAATTATCATAATTACAAATAAATCAGAAATTTTTAATAAAGATAATTACATAAAAAAATAACTTTTCCAAATATACATAATAACTTTCCTAAATATACAATATCTTTTCTAATATCTATAATAAAAGAAACTTATATAAATAGTTTTTTTTTCATTGGTTTCTTTTCCATTTTTTTCTTTATTAATCTATATAAAAAATAAAATAATAGTTGAATTATTATTATTTTTATAAATAAATACTTGAATAAATATATAATAATATCTTTCCTAATATGTCCATGTAAAATAGAACTCATATGGGAGATCCAGTCTTAGATTATAATTAAAAAAAATTGAATAAATAGCTTTTTTCCATTTTTTTCTTTTCTCTTTTTTTCATTTTTTTCTTTTTTAATTTATATAAAAATAAAATAATACTTGAATAAATATTTTTTTTTTGAATCTATAGAAAAAAAAATATTAAAATATTAAAAGCAATCATTAGAAGAAGAGAGAAAAGGAGCAAGGTGCATGAGAGATGGGACGACGAACGTGAGAAATGGAGGGAGAAGACAAAGGGCACTTAGGCACTAGAATGGCAAACATTAAAAGTGCAGAGAGAAGGCATAGGGTGCTTAGGCATAGGGACGACGATCATCAGAATAGGAGGGAGAAGGCAAAGCGCTTGGGCACAAGGATGCTAGGACATCAATTGTCAAAAAAGGACGCAACACATTAGGAGAATTAATGACTCATTTAAGTGTAATTTGAAGAGCTTACTGCTATAATACCATAATAAAATTGAATAAGAAAATAATAATAACAATAAAGTAAGGAGATTAGAAGAAGAACACAAAGATTTTTAAAGAGAATGTGTTTATACGTCTATCAACTAGGGACAATAAAAAATCAATTCACTAATAAAGAGTATTATAAATAGATTCTCATATACATATAAGTTATAATGTAAAAATCAAGTAAATTTCCTAATACTAATAAATCACTTAAAATCAAGAAATATTCTAAATCATAATAATTAAAAATAAATAAGAAGTTCTTTATAAAGATAATTACATACAAAATAATAACTTTCCTAAATACATAATAATATTTTTTCAAATCATTAACGGGTTAACGACTCGTAAAACTCATCAACAAATGATTGTCAATTGACAAACCTACATGATGTAAGACTTTAAATACCTAACTTCTTATAAGTAAAGACTCCAAATAAGATTTTTTTTTTTTTTAAACCATGCCGTGAACTTATGTACATATATGTGCATAACAATTGTCTGAATAAGTCCATTTATAAGTCATGGTGTTGTATACTTTTGAAAGTCCTACAGTGGATCTGTCCGAATTATATGTTTTTGCCTCTAAGGATTAATTAAAACTTATAGATATTATCAAATTGCAACCTTCATGATGATTTTTGGCAATTTAATTCCAATTGAATAGAAACATCATGCCTTCTTTCTATGTTTTGACTCTCTCTCTCTCTCTCTCTCTTTCTCTCTTCCTTTCACTAATTCTCCTCCAATTCCAACATACAAAATTCAAGAATATAGATGCACCACATGGATTTCTTTTGAGTGAAACCTGCAAAAAGCATATCTTCACTCCTTAAGTCTTTCCTTTTTACACAGAGAACCAAATAGAGAGCCTATGCAAATAATTTAAAAGGGCATATTCTTTTGCTTTATTTACTTTGTAACAATAAAAGACCCAGGGCCCAAGATCCTTCACTAATCACCTTCCTGGTTAATGTGGTTGGATATTTTGAACTTTTGCATCTCCAAAAGCGCAATGCCCTTACTCTCACATATAATATGCATGTATATATGGTGTATATATGTACGTGTTTGATCGTATTTTCACTTTAGTTTCTAATATAAAATAAGTCCTTTTAAAAAGATTTTTCAATTCATTTCATATTTTCAATATCCGCACTACATTCATTTTTTGTTTTCCAAACATCAATATAAAAAGATTTCAATTCAAGTTGAGAATCTTGAACTATGATACTAAAGATATATACTTAATCACTAATCTGAAGTAATTACTAAGCTTAATGCACATGTTTTGTATGTGAATGAAGATAAGAATCCATTAAGTCTTATCACAATTCACAATATATATATATATAAATGTGAGAAGAATAAAAAAGGATAGCAGAAACAGTTTATCACATTATATAGTTGATCAAGATTTGGATTAATATATTAATCCTTAATTAGGTCTGTTATTAAACTCAACCATTAATTTGGATAATTATTTAGCTAAGACAGTATGACACTGTTCTGACAAAGACTTTAACAACCAACTTCTCATGTCTCTTCTGCACCTTCCCCTTTCGAGTCGCACTCCACAATGTGGCTCCTTTACTAATTGAATTATGTAGAGAAAAAGCTAACAACTACTTTAATCAAACACCCCTAAAAGAAAAAGGAAAGATGAATGCTTTTTTTAAGTGGGAATTTTACTTTATTAGATGTGGAGAAAGATAATTATATCCCAACATTATCACATAATCCTGATATTGCTTTTCACACAATTACATAAGTAGATCCAATCATCTTTGTACGTAAATTGTAATTAACAAGCACTTTAAATTGAAAACAACAATAACAACTACAATAATAAAAACAACAACGTACTTCACATTCAAAACCACATAATTATAGGACTAGTATAAAATTACTTAACAACATGGGTGCCTAATTACACATTCTTCATAATCTTTGTGTTTTCTCTAGTCAAGATCAATTTGCGTATTATGTTTGCATCTTGACAACAATACCAAAGCTCCACAAGCGCAACATAAGCTATGACACATTGCTTTTTTGTAGAAATCATGGGATTTGAGAATTATTTTATTTTTCCAAGATTTGGATGCAATTGATGGGTATAAATTCTGTATTTAAGTGGTACTGATCTTTATAATAATTTTAAAAAACATAATTTTGGTTGGTTAATATTTAAAACGTAACACAAAAAGTAAACACTAACTAATTAATCTCCCAAAGCTTTTCAAAAAGTCACCCTTTAACATTCTAAATATAACTATAAATAATGTGATGATGAATTCCAATTACCAAACTAACCCCATTTTCCCAGGAATATATAAGGGCACTCTTTAGACTGATTTATGGTCAGGCAGATGAAAATCTCCATGTTTTTTTTTTCTTGGTCTTGGCCTTCAACTCTCCCTCCAAAACTTCTCTCTAGCCTGCCCCTCCTTTTGCCAAATAGCAAATACCACTTTGGCCTTAGTCCTTTTTTTTTTTTTTTTTAAAGAACCATGCTTAAAAAAATGGATTCCATCAAGATTGAGAAGATGAATGCAATCAGTAAATACAAAAGAAATCAGCTTCTGAAGAATCTCCTTCTCTATTCCATGACTGGTCTAGCTTGTGTGTTTTACTCCACTCCTTTCTGGCTTCCCACAATAACTTCTTCCATGGAGGTTCTTTTGTTTGTCTATGTCCCAAAACTCAAGTCAATCTTGTTTAGCTCCAAGTTTGTTTTCATTCTAGGAAACCTCATCATCGTTGCCCTCATAGGAGAATCCAAAATCCTGTCTTTTTCAAACACTAGTTTTTCTCCACCAAGTGAGGCTTACTTTGAAGAGTACATAGCCAGGAAAAGGAACCTTCAGAAATCTTCATCATCAGCTCCTCAAGAGAACATCACCAAGAAAGAGAAGTACACTAATATTGTTCAGGATAAACCAAAGTTAGAGGAGAATTTAAGGGATGATCGGACGGTGGTTAAGGTTTTAGATCATGAAGATCATGTGCCTACCGAGGATTTGAGGAAAAGGGCTGATGATTTCATTGCAAGGGTCAACAAACAGAGGATTTTTGAGGCTAGAGAATTGCTTTGTGATGTTGAGTGGAGGAAAATAGTTACCAATATATGATATGACAATATGGCGATATATATCTAATTAAGAATGTAATTAAAATGAAGCTATCACGAGGGAGTCCCTAATTAAAAGTTAAACAATTATAGGCTTGTAGCTTCAACTAAACACATGAAGATCTTTTTTTTTTTTTCTCCTCGGACTGGTTTTGTAATAACGTTTGTAGTTATCCAGTCATGTGGATGTAATATTTTGTAGTAAATAGGTAAGTTATGAATGCAAATACTTATATCCCTTAATGCATATTCCCTTAACGTAATATACAAAGTTTCTTGGAAGCTAAGAAAAAATAATAAGCTTTAAATCAAAAATAAAAATATATCACTTTAAAAAATAACAAAAATATATATAGATGATTCTGATGCAGTTTTCTAGCTATCAAACAAGCTTTTACGTTTGCTCAAAATAGGGAAGATCACCTCTTTTTTTTTTTTTTTTTTTTTTTTTTTTCCGTTTGGTTCATCGATTTAGATTAGTTTAGCTTGAAAGTTAAGTTAAATTAGACATTTTATTCTAGTTTAATTTAATTTGATTTGTATTGGAGATTGTGAAAGTAAAAATAACTTATATGAAAAGTTGTACTGAAATAATAAAACTAGAGATAAGAAATAGTGAAAATAGGTCCTATCAATATAAATTAAACTGTAACTAATTTGGACAACTTAGCTTAACTTATAAACTAGAATAAGCTAAATCGGCAAAGCAAACAGACCCTAAAGAAAAGCATAAATAATTTCATATTTTAAATCATAGATTTTCTAATTAAATTTCTTTTATCGATATATTGAGCTAGTTCCAACAAATTAGTAAGAAGGATCACCTTGTTCACTAAAAAAAAAAAAAAAAGAGAGCAGTTGTTCCTAGGTCATACATCTTGTGGAGGAATATGATCCTCAAAAAAAAAAAAAGTTGATCACTCAGTAACAGAGTAGTTATCCCCTAACTGGCCTTGTGTGTATGTGTGTGTGTATTGAGGGTAAAAAAAAAATTTCTAATCTTATGTCATAATAACATAACAATTAATCATAAATATATAGAGATATTGGATCACTTAACTTAATATATTGACCTTTTAAATTAGAAATTCAATTTTTTGTTAGTCTTAAATTCTTCTTCTTCTCTCTAACCTTTTGATAACTCTATAAAAGAGTTATTTTAGCACATTTAAGCTTATATTTTTGCTCTAATCTTAGTAGTTAATTTAGTTTTACCTTCAAATTGTTATGTGTTCTTAATTGCGTAGGTAAAATTGGTGAAAACGATAAAATTAGCAAGTTGAATCTTAAATGAGACCAAAAAGATGAATAAAATGCAATAAAAACTTGGATCGGATGTTCTCCACAGGCGCACGACCAGCCACGCGTTTCATGTGCGATTTTTGTCGATTGATCAGCTCAACTTGTGGCCCAAATCGAGAGTGCATGTTACTCTCTCTCTTTCTCTCATGCACCTACCATGCAGCAGGCTAATATTTTCAATCTTATTATTTTCAATTATATCTAATCATTCATTATATTAATAAAAAAAATTTATATATATAAAATCATTTAATAATATTTTAAAATAAATTTTATTGATTACACTATTTAAGATATCAATATTTGAATGAGAGAATTGAATACATTATGTCCCACGAACTTCCCGTGAGCCGCTTCTGGAGCCGAGTAGAAGCGCACCACCTGTCCCACTTTCAGCCCGTTTCCACTCCCTCGCCGACACGTGGAACAAGTGCTAGAATCGCTAGGCCTGATTGGCGTCAGCTTTTGCTGGTAATGCAGCTGAAAATAAAAGGAAAAATAAATAAATAAATAAAGGGATGGAGGCGGCGGCTGTAGCTATGAAAAGAAGGGGGCTCGTGGGCTCCGTGTGATTCATTCCTCGTGGCTGCGAATTTTCTTGGGAAAAAATAGCCGAAGATGGAAAACAAAAAAATGTTTTTAGGTGTTTGTGTTTTTATATTGGAGGGTTTTTTTTTTTTTTTTCAGTATCAGTTTTTAGGTTTAATTTTCTTTTATAGAGTCATGATATGAATATTTGAATTTTTCTAGTTTTAATAAATTAATGTTTATTCTAATTTAATGTTGAGTATTTTATTTTATTTTTAATATTTGTAGAAGTCTAATCACTTTTTACATAATTTGTGATTTAATTTGAAAATAGAAAGTGATAATTAAATTAGATGTTGTTTAATTTATTATGAGATTATAATAAACTAAAATTAGTTATAAAATTTATACAGCATTATGAATTTCTTGTTTTTAATAAATCATAATAAGTTTTGAGTTCAAGACTAAAAGATAATAATTATCTTATTATGATATATTTATTGATGTGTGAGAAAGATTAATAAATATTTTCTTGAGATTTGTTAGCAACATAGGGGATAGATATTAGTTGATTAAGTTAGATGATTTAAATATGATTAATCTGAAACCTTATAACTTTTTTTTATTGGTTTTCTCATATTTTATTTCATATTCGATTTTTCATTTGTTTTTTGATTGTTCAAATAAAGTTAAAGTTAATATTATTTTGGTAATTAGTAACGACAGTTTTCTGTGAAAATGATACTCTAATCATCACTCTAATACTTGTTAGTGATATTATGTACTTGCAATTTTCTAAAAACACCTTCACATGGTGTCAAGGCCCAATGAACTCAAACAAGCTAATATAAAATTGGTGACTTTAAAGAGAGCACTATCTTACAAGTACGTGTTAAGGTTTAAAAAAATTACGAGTCTCACATCATAAAAACACAACAATAATCACAAATCTATAAAAGTATTATATCACTGTACTTAACAAATTGACCTTTTGAATTAAAAGGTCAATTCATTCTCTTTTCTATTATTCACAATATCTATCACAATTTTAAAATCACATAATATGAATCATTAACCCACATATAAATTTACTTAAATTAAACAGAATAATATAATAATCATATCACTTCAAATCTAAACCAAACCCCACTTACAAAATGCTACCAATTCATGCAAAGTGTATGGTTCTCAAAAACAATATATTTTTACACATAAAGATAAGAACGATGCAATAGTTTATATAGCCGAACAAATATGAAATTTCACTAAACAAATGTCAAGAGCTCACCTTCAACCGTCTCAAAAGAAGAAAAGATACTGAAAGTGTCTCTTCTTTTGACGGACAAAAAAAAAAAAATACTAAACAAAAAAACATAAACATAAACAAAAACGAAAACCAAATAAAACCATGACATCACTTAGAGAAAGTTTACTTCAACAACGTACGTGTCGAGTCCTTGCCATGCAAAGTCGCCACCACCTTCTTCTGCTTCTTTCTTCTCTCTTCTAGGGCTTTTATCACCTTTTTTTGCTAGAAACGCTTTTATTAACTTTGCATATTTGCTTTATGTACGCCCTCAAAGCTCATCTGGAGATGCCCATTTTCTTCATGATCTTTGTATATAATAATATCCTTTAATAATCAGAAAAAAAAAAAAAAAAAAAAAAAAACTGGAAGCTATGGTAGAACTAATCCACAAGCTGTTGAATTTGACAGCTCCAACTTTCACACCTTCTTCTCACTCTTCATCTTCTATCCACCTTTCCTGTTTTTCAAGTTCTGCCAGTCCCTCCTCAGTTATATTTTCAGTGAAAATATTGCTGGCAAAGTGGTTCTCATAACCGGGGCTTCCTCTGGAATTGGTGAGGTATTGCGCATATATATATATATATATATATCCACCAATATTGCCCACTTCATGAATACCCATTTTCACATAGGTAACTTCCTATGTTTCTAAAGCACAAGAATTTGAAGTACTTGAGTTCATATATATATATATATAGATATATATGCGCTTATGATTTCTGCTTGGATTAATTTATGTTATGTTTGGTCCTCCATTTATAAAGTAGGAATTTCATTTTTGGTCATGTTTGAAACGAAAATAATATTAGTGTTCTCTAATATATTATTGGCAGATCTTTAAAAGTAAAGGATAAAAATTAAGATTTGATAAAATTGAAGGACTTAGCAGTTAAATTTAAATTTTCTCTTGCATGAAAGTGGTTATTTTGTTCTCAAATACAGGTAAGAAGTTGTATTTAATCTCGAGGAATTTAATTCATAATAAAATCCGTTAAGAAGCTAAAAGGAGATTTTTGTCATAGTTTATAAATAAAAGATCAATTCTGTCTATTTTTGCAGTAATATATATATATAACTTTCAAAATGTATATATATATATATATGCAATACATATAAATATTTTTCTATGATTTCTGCAGCATTTGGCTTATGAGTAAGCTGGTAGAGGGGCTTGTCTGGCTCTTGTTGCCCGGAGAGAAGACCGGCTTAGTGAAGTTGTGGAACAAGCTAGAGACATTGGTTCCCCTGATGTGCTTATGATTCTAGGTGATGTTTCCAAGGTTGACGACTGTAAGCGGATTGTTGATGAGACCAGGGATCACTTTGGCAGATGTAATATTCTGATTGGTGAACGCATTGTATTTGTATTTCGTTTGAATGTAATGCATTAAATGTAATTTGTATTTGGAGGAAAAGTATTAGTATTGTATTTGAATGCAATATGTGTTTGAGTGAAAAGTATTTAAATTATATTTTAATAATAAATATGTGATGTGATGAGTAAAAGTAGAAAGAAAAAAAAAAGGAGAGAGAAAGAGAATATATGATGTAATTAATAAAAGTAATAGAAAAAATGAAATAATAAATAGTAATTATATTAGATTTAAAATGTGATGTAATTGGTATTTGAATGAAATGCTTTTGTATTTGAAAAAAAGTTACATTGTATTTAAACGTAATGTAATTTGAATGTGTATACTATACCCGAAGCATGAGTCATTATAAACTATATACACACAAATATATATCTAGTCTTATTAGGCCTTTCTCAGCGGATGGACCGGTTTCGGTTTCGTCAAAAATTTAGTAAATGGGTGCCAAAAATTTAATAAATGGGTGTATGGCCCAAACCAATCTTAGAAAAGACGAAGTACATACGAAAATATCTAGTAAGGCTTAATCCCATAATATTTCTCTAGACATATATGTAAAAGCTAGGTAGCTCATTTACATATCTGTTGTTCAAATTTTGTGAATTTTATTTTCGCATTGTGATATATCATAAGGCATGATTGGTTAATAATTATGTGGGGATGCATTGGACCATCTTGTGGATAATGCTGGGATAAGCTCGGTCTCTATGTTTGAAGAGAGAGCTAATGTCACTGCTTTTAGAGCTCTTATGGTAAGCTTCTTGGTTACTCTCTTTCTTTCTACTTGGTTACCCTCTTCGCAGTTGATTGAGTTGAGGGAGAAAACTAGTACATGGGCAACACCAACAGAAGCAAAATTCTCTTATCATGCATCCACAATTTCATAAAATTGATCGGCTATATATACACATATATACACACATGTCACCGACGTATCTTCAAAGGTAAATATATATATTTTTGAATTGAAATTGAGATTCAAACTTTTGATCTTTTTATGAAATTAACGTGTAATTATTATTAAGTTACTCATTCTAATATAAAAGATCAATCGATCAAATAATAGATAGTAAATAATATGTTAAATATAAAATATTATTCTCGTTAGACTTAAAACATAACTAAAATAAAATAAAAAAGATTTGGACAATTTTGTACTCCCTTTCACCCATATAAGTAGACCCTTAGGAAGGCATTTAAGCTATGCCTGTAACTTAAATATTTTTCCGCACATTATCATAAACATATTAATTTGTTGTTGTTTAAAGGACACAAACTTCTGGGGTTCGGTCTATCCGACTCGATTTGCAGTTCCACATCTCAGAAACAGCAGAGGCAAGATTGTAGTGCTTTCTTCCTCTGCTTCCTGGTTGCCTATGCCAAGAATGAGCATCTACAATGTATACAAACTATTACACTTTTTTTTCCCCCTTTTTATTTTTTTATTTTTTACATTTACCACTACTTTGACCTATATAATAGCATATAATAAATATATTTTTTTCTTTAATTATTTAGACCATGATCAAACTTCTTGAATACTTGTTTGGTCTCCTGAATCAGGCAAGCAAAGCAGCATTCTTCGTGATGTTCGAGACACTGCGGGGGGAGCTCGGACCCGACATCAACATAACAATCGTGACTCCGGGTTTCATCGAGTCCGAACTCACACAAGGAAAATTCCTAGACCGGGAAGGCAAAATGATTTTTGACCCTAATTTACGAGATGTAACATGATCTTCTCTCAAACCCCCTTTTTTTTTTTTTTTTACCATTCAGTGCTTGTTTATATATATATATATATATAATATTTGTCCTTAAGGTCCAGGTCCATTTAATAAGTCTCGCAATTATAAAACGTTATAAGAGCAGTCTTTTAAACTATAAATTTATCCTATAATATTAATTCTCTTCGTAGCACGGTTAAAAAATGAATTGTAAGTGCTTAAGTTAGGGTATTATTTTCATATTCTAGATTTCAACTTTGAAAATTTTAAATTCTCAAAAAATTGTGTTCTAAATATTATAATAACAAATTAACCTTAATTAAAACACGCTTAACTTCATATGATAATTTTAATAATTTTTTAAAAATTTTTTGGAAAGGTGGACAAATATTGTAAGACACAAAATGAAATTAGCCATATATATTGTTTAAAGTAGTAATTTTGCTTTTCTAAAGGTGGACACACATGCATTCATTTCAATTACAAATATTTAAAATGATATTTCAATTGTTAATTACGACGACACAGTAATTAAGGGCGTTAATTAACGAATTTATCGTAGGTTCAAATAAGTGTGGTTCCGGTTGGGACGGTGCGGGCGTGTGCGAAAGCGATAGTAAACAGTGCCCTAAGGGGACAAAGATGACAGACCCACCATGGTTCAAGTTGACATACATGTGGAAGGTGTTTTGGCCACAAGTTCTGGAGTGGGACCTCGGACTGCTCTATCTCGGCAGGCTCGGCCACAGAAGCTCCAAGCAAGAAGCTTGTGGATCCCACTGGGGCTAAAAATTTCCTCTATTCATCTACCATCCAAGCTCCATATCAGGATAAGATTGATTGACAAATTCAAGGGGGGTTGGTACCTGGTAAAATCACTTTATCCTGTGGTCTATAAAAAATAACTGTTGGGAGTTTTGTTTGTTTGTTTGTTTGTTTTTTTGGGTGAGTTTTTGTGGTCATGTTTATTAACAAAGTTTTTGTTGTGTTTATGGAGTTCGACTATTGTTTCTTTTGGAAGAAAAACAAAGGTACTTGTGTGTGTGTGTACATGAGAGTTTCCAATTTTTATTTTTCTTTGTATATTTTAGAAATCTTCCTTAAGGGGGCGTTTGGAGAAAGAATTGTATTTTAATTTTACTCAAATATAATATAATTTTACACCAAACACAAATTTTGCAACAGTGCTACGAAAACAATTACTATTCAAAACATTTTTAAAACAATCACATCAACTTTTTAACTCTACTATTTATCTCTATTTTTACCAATTACATCAACTTTTCAACTCTAAAATACTTTTCATCCAAACACACATTTCATTTAAATACAAAACAAATACTTTTCAACCAAATACAACATTCAAAAAACAAATTTCATTCAAATACAATCAAAATGCAATACGTTTACCAAACGCCCCCTAAGTTTATGAGGGGTGAGCCGGGCAGGCTAAGCGCAACTTGAGGCCACAGGCAAAATATTTTTAAAATAGGCTTTAAAAAAAAAAAGGATTCACATAAGTTTTTTGAGGTGTAATTTTCTAAGTTTCTTTTCTTAAAAATATTGGAGCAAACTAATAACTGTTTCCACTGTATGTCGAAGATTATAAAAAAATTTGACATTTGCAATTGTGTCAAATATCAATATCTCGCCAAACGTTACATACATATATATATATTTGTGTATGTGTCAAAAGTTTTAGGGGCTATTTGACAAATAAATTCTATTTTAATTTCATTCAAATACAATATAATTTTACACCAAATACAAATTTTATAACAGTGCTACGAAAATAATTACTATTCAAAACATTTTTAAAACAATCACATCAACTTTTCAACTCTACTATTTATCTCTACTTTTATCAATCACATCAACTTTTCAACTCTAAAATACTTTTCATCCAAACACACATTTCATTCAAATACAAAACAAATATTTTTCAACCAAATACAATATTAAAAAAACAAATTTCATTCAAATACAATCAAAATGCAATGCGTTTACCAAACGCCCCCTTAGCATTCGATTTTTAATTAGTGCGTGCACTATTTCATGTAATAGCAGTATTTTTTTTTGAAAGCAACTATTTCATTTAATAGTTCCATACTACATTGCTATTTAAAAATTAAATGCCTACTTGGGGAAGTTCTTTTTTATTTTTTTATTTTTAGGAAAAAGCTATAGTGGAGTCCTTTTGAGAATTTTTACAGGTAGTATCGTTTAAATCTAATCCAAACAATTGAGGTAGTATTTGTATATAATAATTATAATGTACGTTAACTTGTACTATTATTAAAAAGAAATTAAAAAATCTAGGAAAAAAAAACCAACTTCCTTGGCAAGCCCTCTACGGCGTAGCCGGCCCTCGCCCCCCCGAGTAATTCCGACTTAGATCTTAGTGATCCTCCAATCTTTGGTGGAAGAGTTCCGATGAGGTTTTGATTTTCGATTTGGACCTTAGTGACCTAACCCAAATT
Organism: Antiaris toxicaria; assembly: GCA_035233585.1. Lineage (NCBI taxonomy): Eukaryota > Viridiplantae > Streptophyta > Magnoliopsida > Rosales > Moraceae > Antiaris > Antiaris toxicaria. Next base: position 3,359,145 of record CP141155.1, on the reverse strand, counting down.
CTTGTCGCAAGCTACACTACAATTGGCCCCTGTCTAGCCTAAAGAATCTTCATCGATGCTCTTTCGCAAAGCTTCTATGGTTTTTAAGTCAGCATTGGGTTGTGACTTCACCAGAGAAGAAACTAGAAAGAAGAATGTTAAAATGACGACACAGAGGGAGGATAAAACCTTGAAACCTTATGAACCCAAACGAGGTTCTTTCGTTTTTTTAATTTTATTTTGTCAAAAAAAAAAAACAAAGAAAGAATATGGGGAAGAAGGAAAAAGGATAATTCTTTCTTTTTTTTTTTCTTTTTTACTTTTATTTGTGTAGGGTTTATCAGTTTTTTTTAGTGAGATGGCTGTGAGAATGTGTGATGGAAGAGAAGAAGCAACGAAGATTGGCAGTGGGCTGGGGGTCGTCAACAAGGGGTGGGCTAGAGGTCGTCAATGGCTGAGGTCGTGGGGGTGGGGCTAGAGAATGTGTGATTTTTTTTTCATTTCTTTTTTTTTTTACTTGATTTTTTAAAAAATTTTTTAGTGTCTATTATAAGTAAAGATGCATCGTAATTATCATGCACAAATATATTTTAACCATTAGATTAAATATGGATAGTTAAAAAATAAACTCTATCGTCATCTTTCCCTTTTTTATTTTGAATATGTGGACGGGGGATTATTTGAATCTATAACTTAGTGTAATTAAGTTTATAATTATCGTTACGTTTGCTTTTTCAAGTTTTAAAACATAAAATAAAAGTAAATATAGTATTTTAAATAACAATATATTGGAGTAAAAGATGAGACAAGATATCAAAGATATCATATGTGTTTTTTACTTTTTTTTTTTTCAAATAAAATATTGATATTAACATTCATGGCATGTTTCTAAAACGTTTTTTTAGTATTATGAAAATTAATTTTATACTAAACGTAAAGTTTTACATTTAAATACAATTCTTTTCAACAGTGTTATGAAAACAATTATTATTTAAAAGTTTATTAAAACAATCACATCAATTTTTCAACTTTAACTTTTTATTTTTATTTTTATCAATCACATCAATTTTTCAACTCTAAAATACTTTTAATCCAAATAGATATTTTATTCAAATACAAAATAAATATATTTCAATTAAATATAATACTTAAAAAAATAAATTATATTTAGATGTAATTAAAATGTTTATCAAACATCTCATTATACATACATCAATTGTACATGATTTTATAGAAGTCAAATATTGCCTTCCGGCTCGTGTTGCTACTTGTTGTACTGTCCATTCATTAGCGCTTTGGTGTGTCCTAGATGATGTACAGACAAGAAATTTAGGGTTCGTTTGGTGAACGCATTGCATTTGCAATGTATTGAATGCAATGTATTGAATGCAATTTGTATTTGGAGGAAAAGTATTAGCATGGCATTTGAATGCAATGTGTGTTTGGAGGAAAAGTATTTGAATTGTATTTTAATAATAAATATGTGATGTGATGGGTAAAAGTAGAGAGAAAAAAAAGAGGGAGAGAGAATATATGATGTAATTAATAAAAATAATAGAAAAAGTGAAATAATAAATAGTGATTGTGTTAAATTTAAAATGTGATGTGATTGGTATTTGAATGAAATGTTTTTATATTTGGGGGATGCAATGCCAAAAAAATTTGTGTCCCAAACGCCTACTTATTGTCTCTATTGGTGTTTTTAAATGTTTGTCATATTGGAGAAGTCATGCATTCATTCATCGTTCCCTCTCTCTCTCTCTCTCTCTCTCTCTCTCTCGAAAATCTTTCGTTAATTTAAAGAGAGACAGAGACAGAGAGAAAACCATCATTCCACTATTGTCGCCTGTCGGTGTCTGAATCCGATCATTTTTTTTAATGATCTAATTTATTAGTTCTTGTTTTTCTTTTGGCAAGATAGTTAATTAGAAAAACGTACAAACATACCCCACCAGAAAATAAAAATAAAAATAAAAATAAAAAATACACGAAAGTACATTAAACAACGTACAAATACACCGTACAAGAGAAAAAATAATTATATAAAAGTACATAATTAATATTTTTTTTTGAAATTGAGGGTGGATATCAATACTAAGATGGTGTTTGGTATTGTTTTTAGAATCTGTAATGTTTTCAAAGAAACTGAAAATGAAATCGTTTTAAAAACTGTTTTGAGATCGTTTCTGAAATTATATTTGGTTATATTTTCTGAGTGTATGTTTTCAAAACTAAAAAATGAAACTGTGTGTGGTTAATATTTTTAAAAACCAGTTATTTCATAAGTACTTTATAAAAATATATTTATGTTTAATTTTAAAAACATTATTATGAATACCAAAAAATAAAAATTAATAAAAATTTTAATTGAAAATTTAATTGAAAATTAATAACCATAATATTTAAATATTTACCATATCAACTAAAATATAATTAACCATTATATTTAGTTACAAATACATTACAAAATAGTTCTTAATAGTAGAAGTAATATTTAACTATAAAATTACAAATTGTAACTACCATAATAATTAGGATACATATTGTTCCCACATTACTTGTGCTATTTGGTCTCTAAATTAACTCATACGTTGTCAGTTCCTATTAATGGAACCAACATTAGAAGACGATTCAAATTCATAATAATTTGTGCGTTGTTGATTTCCTCTTCGCCTCTCAGTATCTTCTATAGGCTCGTCAACGCCATAATTTCTAAACAAATAATCATTTACATCATACATCTTAATACAATTATGAATAACATAACATGCAATTACTATCTGGGCTTGTTTATGCAAAGGAAAGTTAGACATATTTCTTCAAAATACCAAATCGTGCTTTAAGAACACCAAAACACCTTTCTATGCAATTGCGTAATGATGAATGTTTATAATTGAATAGTTCGATAGGTCCAGTTGTTGTCCACTGTTTCTAAATTCTGATAGATGGTACCTTTGACCCCGGTACGGTGCAAGAAATCCTGGCATGTTACTACATCCGGAGTCAACAACATAAAATTTAGGCAATGATGGCCTAACAAATCTATTATCTTGATCTTGTAATGCATGTACTAATACTCTAGAGTCTGCAGCTGAACCTTCCCATTCACTATAAACAGAGGTAAATCTCATATCAAAACTGCATACTGCCATTATATTCTGAGTGCAAGTATGTCTTTTTCCCCGATAAACTTTTTACTCGGCCGTTGGGACAATAGCCATCACATGTGTGCCATCAATAGTTTCGATACAGTCCTTACACAAGTAAAGAACCTAAACTTTATTAAACCCTATTTTGAAAGTAAAAACCATCTATTTCAAACTTTAAAAATAATGTGAGTTATACCTTAAACCACGGCCAATACTTTTTGCTATTTTAAATTTCCGGAGGCACGATGTTTGGGTTTGGTTAGCGAATAAATTCTGGGGTCAATGCACAAATGGTATTAAGAACACTATCGAAATGTCTACTCACTGTTTCTCTAGAATGACAAAATCTATCTTGTATGACTCTATTACGATCGGAATGACTAAAAATCTTTAAGAACATCATTAACCGTTCTTCCACTGATAGTCGACTTCTAAGTGATAATTGACGTTCTTCAAGTAGCCGAGCTAATGTCAAAAAAGGTTCTCTATACATACAAAATATTTCATAAAATACTTCAGCATGCCCTTCCAGCATATTTAATACATATTGTCGTCTTGTTAGCTTATCATTATGCCGAGGTTGCCTAGTAATAATTGGTATAAGATCTAATAATAACTGTAAGATCTCTTCCTTATCATCAGATGACTCAAGTGACTCAAAAAAAACCAACTCTTCATCAGTATCTGAACCATCTAATTCCATAATAGCCTACACAAGATAATCAAACTAATTTATAAATGTTTGTCACCAATAATAATAGCAATACATGACAACAAATATCTTATAATTAATATAAATCAACAAACCAGTTATTATATAAGAGTTCGATAAACTAAAATCGTGAAAGCAAACAAGACAAAGTAATCAAACACAACAAATCAATCAATACTCCAGAGTTCAACATACTAAAATTACGAAAGTAAACAACATAAATCAATCTAACTCAACAAACCAATCAGTAGATAATAGGACGACAAAATTGAAAGAGTTTAACAAACTAAATGAGTTTAAGAAACAGAAACCAATTATTAACTAATAACTACTCTACTAAGCTGAGGATGAAATCACGATGACGCTCGGGTTTGAATCTTTACAAATGATCTCCTGTAGTCCTTATCCTTTGATAATGTCTTAATTATCATCCCGTATGTCTTGTCATCCAAGTCTCTCATTTTATCCAACAGCTCAATACAAATTTCAATACTACTGAGATCTTCAGCCGAAGTCTCAGCCTCACTTATGTCCCCAAGATGTGCTCGTTTCGCCGCTAGATAATACTACAAGTCATTAGTGCGTTGCACTGACACCTCACTTCGTAAACTCACAGACTTTGTCAACAGCTCCATTGCAGTTTTGATCTTCTTCTTGGAACGCCCACTACTAGCCTCAGCATTTCGAATACGGTTGCGGTCTGTCTGGACTTCATGCGAGTCTCCCGTACCTTCTCCTTCAGCTTCGAGATTCACAGAATCTGGTGGTGCTGCACGTGGCACATAGGCAGCTGTTTGCGGACCCATGGCATTACGGCCTGTTGCAATAGTCCCACTAAAGATCTCCTTTAGGAGGGAAAAGTTTGCTAGACCCTTCTTCTGGTACTTTTTAGCTTTTGGATTTTGCTACACAGTGAAAATAAATTTAATAAGGCCAATGATTAGTAACTTATGTAGATATATATGAATGCCATTAAATAATAGGTACATTACTTGTAGATAAGAATCCCAAACTTCTTCTAAGACTGTGACTGTATTTGCTTCAGAATCCCATCTAAATCCAGTAGTTTGAATCAAGCTTTCAAACTTTCTAGTGCTACATCTAAGCCTATTCCACTTGGTTTTAAGTTATGCTACTGTAAATCGCTTATTAAACTTACTATGTATTTCATTTGAAATTTTCATCCATGTTTTTTTGTCTAAAGTAGATGATTAAATTCCTTTTTTTGCCTCTTCGTATAACAACTCGATAAAAAAAGATTTCAAATTTTCTCCCCATGTGGCGTGATCCTCAATAGTACTATCCTCATTGACCTTCATTATTTAAATCTACTGTCCTTGTGTCACATATCAATCAAATAGTAAGAGTTATCAACATAGTTAATCATAGAGATGAAAACGAGTACTAAAGTCATAGAAGTGTGTATATATGTATTTGTACATATCTCAATGCTTGACTAAGTCATAGAAGTGTGGTATATGTATATATAGAAACATATAAATGCATAGCTATCAATTATGAATTGGCTACAAATCCATGACTAAAATTTCTTTTGTTCATAAATTATGTTCATTTTCTTCAAAATAAGGACACATTGCACAATCTATGTATATTGAGCCGACACAAGCAAAGGAGTGCAAAAAAGATACAGAGAGAGATGTTAATAAACTCTATCTAAAGCACAAATTGGCTAATTGGGTTTGGCTTTAAAAACTTGCCTAAACAGGTTTCAACTCTAAATTAACTTAAATTAAAATTTAACCCATAATTTCAAAGTTAAAGTGCAACTTAGGAGTAGGAAACTTGTCAATCATCCTTTCAAATAGAAATCAAAACATTGTGAGATAAAAAAAAAAAAAAGCAATTACGCAACAATTAGCAGTAATCAAAGGTAGAATGTTGTCTAATTCAAGAACCAAATTCTCCATTTCCTTCTCACTCTCTATGTGAGTCAAAAATTCCGTACATCTCAGCAATTCAAAAACCATTTACAACAGAACCTGTGTTTTATTCAACATGAAATGAAACATAACAAAACATGAAATGAAATGGTTTTATTCAACATGAAACTCTGTTTTGGCCGGTAAAAACAATAACAGCCAGTATTTACAACAGAACAACATGGCAGAAAACAACCAGCATCAACGACATTCTGAACAATTCTACACGACATGGTAGATTGTTGTTCCCAGTTTCAAGCTAAACTCGCCTACATTCTAAAGCAAAGGGAAGAAACAACCGAGCTTCAATCACCAGAACCAGAATGACACCATTCAAAATGCCAAGAACAGGGATTCACAAACGGAGTCAACAACATGTACATAATACATGAGATGAAAACAAGAGCATTATCAGATAACATTATAAACACAATAGAAAGTCCGATTTGCTCATCAACTCACCGGTTTGAAAAACCCCAAATTCTAGGAGAACAACGGAAAAGACAGAGCCAGTCCAAACCGAGAATGGGACGTTACCTTTCATGAAGCAGACGACCAAAATAGGAGAGTTAGGCGACCGAGATGGCAGAGAACGATAACACTGTAACCACCACCAAATAAGGGTCGACAGAGCTCGGGCGACGGCGATGAATGAGGCCAGGGGAGGAGAGACAGGCGGAGTCCAACCTAAGGGAGGAGAAAAAGTTTCGGTTGACGATGATGAACGAGAAAGAGAGAAAGGGGTGGAGGCGATACTGTGGAGACGAGGTAAGCGTCGGGGGCTTTGTGTTCACGGGGCTACAGAAAAATGCCAGAGAAAGAGAAGAGAAAACGACTTATAGTCGTTTTCAAACTTAATCGAAAAAACAATGAATATAAGTTACCGGTTTCAAAACTTGTTTTCAAGACTGGTGCCAAGAAACACGTTTTCATATTGATTTCGAAAACAATTTTCTTGGAAACCGTGAAAACAATTTCAAATACAAAAACAAAAACGACCTAAACTTTTCTTTAAGCGCTCTTTGACAATGGCTTTCATTCACAAGTTCTTAAACGTAGTACTTCCACCATTGGCACTCATTGCTATACTTCTCTTTCTGCCACCATTTCTGATCTATAGGCTCTATTACTTATCCATAAAATGCAGACCGAAAACTTGACCGGGAAGGTTGTCCCAGCGGTTGTTTGGGGACTTTTGAAAATAGTATTTTGTCATTATTGGAACTTTTGAAAATGAGATGAATTTAAAAAATGTGGGTTTGAGGTAAACATTTGAAAAAATGTACTTTTTTGAATTTTGAACATGAAAGAATAATTAAAAGAAAAAAAGAGAATATTTTAAGGATATGTGTATAGTTAATTTAAACAAAAAATAAAAATTAATAAAACAATTTTTTGAGAGCCAAAAAAGTGAACTGTACACACATTCACTTAAAAATAAAAACAAAAAAAAAATATGAAAACCGATACAATAATCTTTGGAACCCAATTGGTATTTCACTATTTACAAATTGACACCACCAAACAAAGCTACTGGTGCATCTTCAGGAATTGGCGAGGTTTGTATAATTAATAGCCTCTCTCACAGTACTTCCTTTCTCTCATGTGCGCACCTCTACTAATGTTGAGCAATACTAGTCAAACGTGCCTATTGCATTACTTACAATATTATTACTCACATTTTTCTTTTTTTTTTTTTTGGAAAAAGCATTTGGCTTATGATTATGCAAAAAGAGGAGCTAGGATCATGCACTCGCGGCTAGAAGAAAGGACCGGCTCCGGGCGGTGGCAGCCAAATTCATGGGGATAGGATCGCCGGACGCCTTTGTGACCCAAGCAGATGTATCCAACGTTGAAGACTGCAAGCAGCTAGTTGATGAGACAATGAGCCACTTTGGACAAACGCATAACGTGGCATTCTCTTCTGTCCATATTTATTGGCTGCTAACATGTATAGATTTAATTATTAACAAGACCGGTTCGATTTCAATAATCAGACCTCTTATTTATCACAAACAGTGAGAATTACTATTTTATTTGTTAATTTAATTTTTCAACGAATCAAATTTTTTTAAAATATTATATATTCAAACACAGGATAAAATAAGATATTAAACACTTTTTTTTTTTGGTTATATATAATAATAGTGACATTCATATTGAATTAAAAGGGTCGACGCCTTCCAAGTTCCGATTCGTGTATCAAGTTGCTGAACTATTAATTCTGTCCCGCAGTGCTTCTAGTTATCCTCGATAATTCATACACATTTGTCGTCTCTATCTATTATGTGGTCACATCCATATAGCTCAAAACGTGCCAACAACGTCCAATCAAATTTTTATTTTATTTTATTTTATTTTATTTATTTGTTTTTGCAAGATATAAAGTTAGTTCACAAACATGCCACTAAAAGAAATTTGGGGGAAAAAAACCAAAAAAAAGCAGAAGGAAAAACTTTCCAAAGGTAGATAATGTTTGTGCAGTATTTTATGGCCCCAGAGTCTTGAGCTTTCTCTATGCTCTCGCTGAAAATGGCTTTCATTCACAAGTTCTTAAACGTAGTGCTTCCTCTCTTTTCACTCATTACTATACTTCTCTTTCTGCCACCATTTATTGCGTATAAGCTCATTAAGTACTTCATAAAAGCATTTGCACACACCGAAAACTTGGCCGGAAAAGTCATCCTAATCACCGGTGCATCTTCAGGAATTGGCGAGGTATAAATAATTTAGTTCTTCTTATTCTCTTACCGGTTTTGAATTATGTGCAACTCTACTACCAATTTTGAGCAATACTAGATTTGTGCCTTGCATTACTTACAAATATCACTGGTGTCACAAATTTTTTTCCCACCTCTTTTAAAGCATTTGGCTTATGAGTATGCAAAAAGAGGAGCTAGTCTGGCACTCGCGGCCAGAAGAGAGGACCGACTCCAAGCGGTGGCAGCCAAATCCGTTGGGCTAGGATCGCCGGACGCCTTTGTGATCCGAGCAGACGTATCCAAAGTTGAAGACTGTAAGCGGATAGTTGACCAGACAGTGAACCATTTTGGACAATGTATGAGCTAGTTATATAAAAAGTTCTCTTGGGCATAAGAATAATTTTTTGGGCTGTTTGTCCGGATTTTATTGTTGGTTGATAAATGCAATGTGACCTTTTGTCTACAGTGGATTATTTGGTGAACAATGCTGGGGTGTTACAAGTTATCCTGATTGAAGATACCACTGAGACTGAATTCTCTAAGATCCGCTCAATTGTGGTGTTTTTTTTTTTCCCCTTTTTTCTCTTTCATAGGACTAGTTTGGGTAACGTTTTCATTTTTAAAACCTCTAAAAAAACAAAAAACAAAAAAGAGCGTGATACAAAACAGAGCCGAATTTTTTATGTTTGTTTTTTTTTTTTTTTTACTTTTGCTATATACTATATCATCAATTCTAGTATTTCTATAAATACTCTTATTAATTTCGGAAAAACTTTGCTCTCAAAGTAGATCTTAATTGTTTCAGCGCTGAATTTGTTTAAAAATGATTAATCACTGTTTAAGTAGCCAACAAGGTTCGCCAACGAGCTTAACGAAGGTTGATCATGACTAATACTAGATGATTTGCAGGACACAAACTTTTGGGGTTCAGTGTATTGCACCCAATTTGCCATTCCACACCTCAAAAAAGGCAAAGGGAAGATTGTGGTAATTTCTTCGAGTGGTTCATGGTTCGCCACACCAAGGTTGGGCGTCTACAATGTAAGGAATCGCATTTTCTACCATGGTTTAAGCAAAGGGGGCATTTGTAGAGAAAATTTCATTTTAATTTAACTCAAATACAATATAATTTTACACCAAATACAAATTTTACAACAGTGCTACGAAAACAATTACTATTCAAAGTATTTTTAAAATAATCACATCAACTTTTCAACTCCACTATTTATCTCTACTTTTACCAATCACATCAACTTTTCAACTCTAAAATACTTTTCATCCAAACACACATTTCATTCAAATACAAAACAAATACTTTTCAACCAAATACAACATTTAAAAAACAAATTTCATTCAAATATAATCAAAATGCAATGCGTTTACCAAACGCCCCTTAAATAACACCACCCCCCCCCCCCCCCCAAAAAAAAAAAAAAAAAAAGAAAAACTTTCATGTTCTACTGATATAGCTTTTTGATAAGCTATTATTTTTCAGGCGAGCAAGGCAGCCCAGGTAAGTTTTTTTGAGGCATTAAAGGGAGAACTCGGTTCTGAAATTGGAATAACAATTGCGACTCTTGGACTGATTGAAACAGAAATGACAGGCGATCATTTTTTTTCACAGGTACAAAAAAACTAAGGTGGCGTTTGGTATTAATATTGAAATGTTTTCTGTTTTTAAAAAATTTGAAAATGAGAATGTTTTGAAAACTGTATTGAGATCATTTCTGAAATTGTGTTTGGTTATATTTTCTGAATATATATTCTGAAAATCATAAAAATAAAATTTTGTTTGATTATTTTGCAAGATAAAGTAAAGTTCCTGGCATGGCTTAAAATTTGAATGGTGTGTCTTGTTTAATGTGTAGACTAAAGTTAAAGGTTTCCCGGTTGAGTCAGCAGCAGACTGTGCAAAGGCAATTGTAGACAGCGCTTGTAGGGGAGACATGTACCTGACGGAGCCGTATTGGTGGAGAGTCGGATTCTGGTTCAAGGTCGTCTGTCCTCAACTGCTGCAAAACTATTTCCATTTGACATTAATCCGTATGCCACGGACTTCAAACAAGGATGCTTAAAAACCAACGGTGGAATTGGTGGCATGGCAGCAGTGGCAGATTTAGAATTTCTCCTCAATGTGAGAACATAAGAGGATATATACATATATATATATATATTATCAAAAACAATGCTTTTAGATGGACATCTTATAATTATTTGATATAGCTTTTATATTTTGAAATCATTCATTATATTTCAACTTAAACGCTACTATTAATTAATTTATTTGAACATAATTACTTATTTTTTATCTGAAACTTAATTTTAAAATTTCAAAAAAAAATTTAACATAACAAATTTAAATTCTATATACATATAAGACTTTCTTATAATTTATAACTTACGTTGAATTTGATAAAATTTGTGATACCTGTAAAATAGACTTGCAAAACATAACTTGGAAGACTATTAGAACTATTTATATACACGAGATCATTAATAAATATGTTTTTAGCTTAGATCATAGTTTATATAAAGTTTACGATCATTCTAAATTTTATAAATTTAAAATAAAAATACATTTTTCATATGGTGAAGACCTTTTTTACATAATAGTCTTTTAATTCTTACTAATACTTAGTTTAAAATGCTTTAAAATTTAGAAACATATTTATTTTTTTACTTACTAATAATTTGTAATTTAACTTAAACTATATTTAAAATTCAATTAAAATTTTTGAAACATACATATATATTTAAAATTTAGAAACATATTTATTTTTTATTTACTAAGTTAACTTAGGTAACGTTTGGTAAACATTTTTTAGTGTTACGAAAATCAATTTTACACCAAACGTAAAATTTTACATTCAAATACAATTATTTTCAATAGTATTACGAAAACAATTACTATTTAAAAGTTTTTTAAAACAATCATATCAACTTTTCAACCTTAACTATTTATTTTTATTTTTACCAATCACATCAACTTTTCAACTCTAAAATACTTTTCATGCAAACACACATTTTATTCAAATACAAAACAAACACTTTTCAACCAAATACAACACTCAACAAAAAACATTTGTATTCAAACGTAATTAAAACACAATGTGTTTACCAAACACCTCCTTAAACTATATTTAAAATTCAACCAAAATTTTTGAGACATGCATACATGCTTATTGATCGAGGGCTTTTCAAGCTCGTGTTTCGAGGAGTGAAATCGTGGTAGGGGCTCACCCCACCAATGCTCAGATCATAAGAATCCATGACCGACGGCAGCGGAGTCTATTGTGTGGTCTGCTGGCCACTTACGGTCAAAAGCCCACTTAAATGTGGTCTAATGACCACCCGAGTCCCTTTTTTTTTTTTTTTTTCCTTCCATTTTTTTTCTTCTCTAAAATCTATAATCCATTTATGTCAAAATTTATTTGGTACCTTGGTTTTAAAAAAGAATATATATATAACTACTCCTTATAAGGATTTCCCTTTTATATGTATATATGTTTATATATACATATACATCAACATAAATTTATAAATGCTAAATGATAAAACTTAACATAGGAGATCAAATTAGCTTGATATGGACTTGTAAATTTGATTATCAAATTTCATACTGAAAATATGATCTAATTTTTTTGTACAGCTAATTCTCTTGACAGTTTTATATTTTGTCTGATTATAACTGAAATACTTTTTAATTGGGTAAAATCTAAACTTTAATTTTAATTGCTAATAATATAAAAAATTCAAAACTTTATTCATAATTAAAATTGGGGAATACTATTATGAATTTTCTAGATATTAAAATTATGGTATTAACACATTAAAAAAATTAAATATTAAGTTTGGGTATATTTAAAAAAATTTTTTGAGTGGGGGCACATTAAAATTATTAAAATCTATTGGGGTACTTTTTCAAATTCAAAAAATTTGAGGGGAGCACTTGCCCTTGGTAGCCCGCTCTTGCATACGTCATTGCATGGTAGTGAGGACATCTTACCTAAAACCTTTATGTTTATCCATCCAAGATTGGAGTCATGTCATGTTGCCACTTACATAATATGTTTTGGTTGTACTTTTTGAATTTTAGGCCAATAGCTATTCAAGACTCAGGATCAAGATCACCCTTTTTTTTCCCCCCCACCCATGTTCCCGATAGATTATTTTTATGGTGTTGGATGAAGGATGTGAGGACAACATTAAAAGATCAATCTTGGACCACAAACTAAGAGGGTGTTTGGCAAAGGTTTTGAAAATATATAAATGAGAGAAAAATAAGTTTTGAAATATATGTTTAGGAAAAAAAAAAGGGTTTGAAATGAAAAGTATAAAATCTTAAAAATTTATTCAGATAAAAAAATCAATATGGATCTTATATTATTTATCTCAAAATTCTATACAATTTAAAAAAATATAACCATCTCATTTGGATTTGAATACACAAAATTATGAACTTTTAAAATCTGAGTTTAATGTAGAATTTTAAATATATAAATAATAAACAGTAGTTATGAAATAGAAAATAGTATCAAAATATATCTAAAATATGTCTTCAAAATGCCTCTACAATCCCCCTAAGTTGATGTAGTGCCCTGCTTTAATGTCATAATGTGTTCTATTTATACTGAGACTCTGTCATCTATATTTTATTTTTTAATATTGTTTTCGATTATTTAGGTTATAATGCTTCTTTTTGTTTGTGGGGTTTCTTTATTAGTATTATTATTTGAATTCAAGATGGTAGTGTGAAATTATAGCTAGACATCAATTACAATCATGATTACATTAAAATGTTGGTATTCCAGTTTTTTTTTTTTTTTTTTCTTTTCTTAATTGGATTGGAATTCTATAAATCTTAATGCTATGGATTAGTAAATATCATTTGATTGAAGTTAAAAAGTAAAAGATGGCTCATGAAGACAAGCCTACATATTAGAACATATTTAGAATTTTAAGGGCGTTCAGCCATAATCTAATGTATAATAGCTATTTATGTCACTTCTACGAAATCAACACTTCTTCTTACTAGTACTATCATCAGTAGAGTAATATAATCCATGTCTAACCTGTTTTGGCTTCTCTTTGGACCCTTCCTCTGTCTAAACTTCGAGGAATAAACTAGTAAAATAATCTTTTTATTTTTTTTAAATTTGTAAAATAATATTTTTATTAGCAAAATGACCTCAAATAATCATGAATTACCAAGAACGATCATGATCCTTCTTATGTTAAAATGAAATAAGATTATTTTGTTAATTTTAATTTTTGATGTTGTCATTTTAATAAATATTCCAAAGTTGGAATAACGATTTTGACACCAGTACAAGAGTCCTATTTTCTCACATAATTAGATTTTTTAGATTGGGTAAAAAAAACGTTATAATATTTAGGATAAATTGTCCTTGTAGTTCCTGTTTAACTGTTTTATGAAGTTGTAATTTAATCACTAGGCATTTTTTTAATTAAAAATTTAGTGAACTTAACAAATGTTAAAGCTGGATGAAATAAATATGATTTATGTGTGATTTATGTGTTATTTTATGTTGTTTTTTAACATCAGATTAAAAAAAATGACTACTAATTTTTTCCAAAGAGGTCTCGCAGGAGGTCATCGGAGACGGAGACACTTTCTTCTCACTCCAAAACACCCTCCATTACAATAGCGGCGGTGACATTTTTTACATTGCCAGTGAAGATGTTGGCGACAGCCATGGGGAAAGGGAGACCTCCTTAGAGGACCTGGATTACAATTCAGCCATTTTTGTTTCACACTTTTTTTTTTTTTTAACGTCGTTAATGGTGGAAGGATAGGAAAACAAGAAGGAAAAAAAAATGGAGATGAAGATCATGCAAATTTGGGGCCTGAATGATTCACGAGTCAAGTCCGGAATAAAATGAAATTTTGAGTCGAAACTAGATGACTTAATAATAAGTTTTATTGACTTTTCAAAAAAAAAAATGAAACAAAAATTTTAAATCCGAGTCAATAAAACAAACGTGACCTTGGAATATTTGACTGACAACAATATAACAATGTTGGTTGTACTTGTTTTTAGGGATACGAATCATCATTTTATTTGGACTATTTTGTTCTCTTGCCCCTGAACTATTCAAATTTGAAAATTTAGTTCTTAAACAGTTTTATTGACAATCAACTCTATGAATTTATAATTTTTAGTAATTTAATTCTTTTTGCTTATATTTGTTAAAATTTAAACGGTTTTTTGCACATAACTTGCACATAACAACCTAAGAATGTCATTATTACTCATTTTTACTTAATTTCGGTATAGATTTTTTTTAAAGTTAGGTTCAAGTATAAGTTATAATTAAATTAGATTAAGATTTTTAAAGAAATTTGTATTTAATTATGTAAAAATGATTGATAATATCCTTATTGAGCTGTGATGTATAAATTATGTGCTTTTTTTTTTTTTGAAATTTTAATAGATTTTAGAAAAAGGGAGCTACTTGCAAAAAATTCTAAATTTAAGCGTACTGCTTGTTAAGTTTAAGAATTAAATTATTAAATTCAAAAAGTTCCAAGCTAATTGATCAACTTTTTTCAAAGCATAACACAATGAAATAGAAAACTTTGGGATAGGAAAATAAAAAAATTATTGAGATCACATGAATATTATTAAGATCACTCATACTCCTATCGTCAACAGCTCCAAAATAAATATTAACGATGATAGATTAATATTGTTCATAAATATTAACGATGATAGATTAATATTGTTGAATTTCCCTTAAACTTTAAGAGAGCATTGAACTTTCTCATCATTTCTATCTGTTTCAATTTCGGTTTTAGCAATGAATTTGATTCACTAATTTGTCAATGTATTTCTTCCCCTTGTGGCACTCATTGTCATGCTTATCTTTTTGCCACCATTTCTTGTCTATAAGCTCTTTGCCTACCTCATTATACCATTTGTACCGACCAAAAACTTGACCGGAAAAGTTGTCCTCAAAACCGGTGTATTCTCAGGGATTGGCAAGGTTTATCTCACTCTATCTAAGGTCCTGTTTGGCGTAAGGTTTTGAACCCAAAAAATTGTGTTTGAACTTAATCATATGTTTAATCCGCTTTTTCGTTTCAAGCTTTTTAATTCATGATTTACATAGTATTTTGAACTCAAAATGCTATTCACAAATCTTCTCTCATACAAAAAAAAAATATCAACCACATAAAAAAGTAAAAAGAAGCACAATTTCTAATGTAAATTTAAACTCAACTTTTATCATCCAAACACTTTTAGCTTAAGATGAAATTCTCTTAACTCAAACAATAATACCAAACACCAGGTTTAGTTTATTATTCAACTCATTCCAAATTTAACCCAAATTTTTTAACTTGAAATCTTTTAACACCAGGTTTAATGTGTTTTTTCTCTTGTTGAGACATTACTTTCTTTTTTTTTTTTTTTTTGAATTAGCATTTAGCCCGTGAGTTTGCAAGGAGAGGAGCTCGCACCGGCGGCGGCACAAAGAGAGGAGTGGCTAAAGGCTATGGCTGCCAAAAGTCGTCGGGCTCGTCACTGGATGCCTTTGTGATTTGTGCCAATGTGTTGAAAATTGAAGACTGCAGGCGGTTTGTTGAATAGACGATGAACCACTTTGGACAACGTATGAGTATTAACTTGGAAAACTTTGCATTTCTTTACCATATAGTTTGTGCAGGATGTATAATTTGACAAGATTTTGAGATTTAAATTTGGAGGTATATGCTTTTTTTTTTTTTTTTGCCACAGTAGATCATTGGTGAACAATGCCACACATTAGCTTGTTTGAAGATTCTGCTCAATTCCCTACTATGATCCGTTCAATTATTGTATTATTTGTTTTTACAATCATATGCCTTTAGTCTCTTTTTTTTTTTTAAATTTAAAAGATTCGAATTTTATCTTTTTTTTTATGAAATTAAGAATGAAATTACTACTAAATTATATTATATATATATTTAATGTTTGTGCTTGAGAAATGGGAAAGAATATAAGAAAGAAAAAAATTTGTGTAACTTATGTGAGGAAAATGTAGAGTACGGAAGACTTTTTTCTTTATTGAGTTTGGTGTGGATTCTCTACTTTACTCTCTCCTATAAGTGGAAAAATGGGCGGTCAGCCCACCTATGCAGACCTTAAGGAGAGGAGGAGACAGAATGGGTTGCGACCCAATAGACGGCTACAAACCGGCCTGTTTGGCCCAACTGATCTTTACTCTCTTTTTGTTAAGAGATTTAAATTAGAATTTTTGTCTCATTTGTTTATTATATTGTATTTATATTATATTTAAATATAAAATATAATATAATTTTTATATAAGCATAAAAATATTATATTCAAGTACCAATCATATTATATTTTAAATCCAATATAATTATTATTCATTATTCTATTTTTTTTTTACTATTTTTACTAATCACATCACATATTCTCTTTCTCTTTTTCTCTTTTCATTTTTTTCTCTCTACTTTTATTAATTACATCACATATAATATAATTCAAATACTTTCATCTAAATAAATATTATATTTAAATACAATATAAATTCTTTTCATCTAAACATGTATTGCATTTAATACAGATATAATACGAACGTAATATATTATACAAACGTCCTAAATCTCTCACTTAATCTATTCTTTACCATATCTCTCTTTCGCCAAACAATTGCATATACACTTCAAAATCCTTTCACTAACCTTCTTACCTCTCTCTCTCTCTCTCTACTTTTCCCTCCCTTCATCCTACCAAACTATGGTTAAGATAACATAGAAAAAGTGAAAACTTCAATAAAAGAACAGTCCCAGAGTGGTGTATTAAGGAGTGTTTTGGGAGGTTCTGGAGATGTATTTTAAATATTGGAAAAAAGTAAGTTTTTAAAAAATGTGTTTAAAGAAAAAAAAACTATTCGGATTGAAAAAATATAAAATCTTAAAATTTATTTGAAAAAAAATATCAATATAGATCTTGTTTTGTTTTTCTCAAAATTCTATATAATTTAAAAAAAAATAAACTCACTTGGACTTGTATATGCAAAGTTATAAACTATTAAATTTTGAGTTTAGCGTAGAATTTTAGAGATATAAATAGTAAAAAGTGTTTGTGTAATAGAAAAAAAATGCCCAAAAGTGTTCAAAATGCATCTTCAAACTACCTTGCAAACACTCCCTATATTTCAATTGAATTCCTATGATTGCTCTTATTTCAACGCTGCATGACTTTATTGTAGGGCATAAACTTATGGGTTCAGTATATTGCACACAATTTGCAGTTCCACACCTAAGAAAGTTTAAAGGGAAGATTGTTGTTATTTCTTCATCTGCTGCCTGGTATTGCCCTCCAAGATTGAGTATCTACAGTGTGAGAATATATTAATCATCCATTTTATAGTACGATTTTTGCTTTGTTAGTTAAAAAAAAAACCTTTCTGGTTCTACTTTAATAGCTTGCGGAGATTATTTTAAATCTTTCAGGCTAGCAAGGCAGCCCAAATAAGCTTTTTTGAGACATTGACTTCAGAATATGGTTCTGATTTTGGAATAACGATTGTTACTCCTGGGATAATTAAGTTAGAGAAGACAGGAGACCAGTTTTGGTCAAAGGTAAGTTAATTAGGAAAATTTTGGTTCTTTACTACAAGATGGTGCACATGATGCACTTAAAAGAAGACATTTGAATAAATAAACGTCATTTTTGGTACTTTTGAGGACGATAAAATTTGTAATTTAAATTGCAAATAGAAAAATAAAAGTTCAGATCCGTTATCCTATTTTTTTTATATACTCTAATTAAGTTTTAACACCTAAATGTTGCTCAAATAATTTTAGTATTTAACTCTTATTTACGAGATTGGGCTGTTAAATTTAGATGACCTGACAAATATGAAATAGAAGGATAGGCAATGGGGTAAAAAAAATAGAGACGACAGATGTGGACTGGGAAAGTTAAAGGACACTTCTTTTTGTGGTTTTTAATTTTCTTTCTCTCTTGTGTAGTCTGGAATTAGAGGCATCCCGGTTGAGTTAACAAAAGGGTGTGCAGAGGCAGTTGTGGACGGTGCTTGCAGAGGAGATATGTATTTGTCAGAGCCATCTTGGTGCAGAGTGGGGTTTTGGTTTAAGGTGACTTGGCCTCAACTACTGCAGAAGTGTTTTTTACTTAACACTAGCAGCTTCAAATAAAGACATTTAGAAGATCAAGCAGAGATTAATTTCTAGGTAAGTGTGATTTCTAAACAAACCTGCCGAAATGGCTCAATTCAGGGCCTACTAACCTGGCCATTCTAAAGGCTTTTCACTAGTGTGCTGTTGTGCAGCCAAAAGAGTGAGTTACTTACGTTGAACTTCATTATTATTATGTTTTAAAAGGTTGTCGTTGTGTGAACTTTACTCAAGTCCAATAATGCACTTCAACATCATCGGGCCTTGGAGTTGAAGATTTAAATTTTCTATTATTAGTTTTCTTTTTTTTTCTTTTTCCCTTGAAAATGCGTAACCAACAGTGAAGTTTCCCGGATTGTAATTAAAAATTATCAAATTTATAATTCAAATTGTGTCATCCTCTGTTTTATAATAGCAAGTGAGATCATGGCTTTTACTCTTTGTGCTAATCTATAGTGGGTCATACTAACTTTTATTTAGTGCAAAAAAAAAATTTTTTTGATCCTGTTTCATTAGCAACAACTTTAGCCGTACGTCCGGCGGTACCAACTGGCCACTGATCACTGTTAATTCCGACGTTAAAATCTCCCAAATTGTCCGTCTTCTTCTCCAGAACCTCCTCCGACAACGCCCTGTCGAGCAACAAGACCAAGCAGTAGCAGAACTTCCTCATATCCGAATCGTTGTCAGCGGTGAATCTCATCCGTTCGTCGCCCGCCTAAGCTCGCCTCAGGCCACACCTGGGCCGTGCAGCCTAACCAGTAGTTGCACTCCATCGGCGACTCTCTTTCCCTTCAGCTACTCTCTCTCTCTCTCTCTCTCTCCGGACAACCGAAGTTGTATCCGACTAACCCACCTTCTCTCTCTCTCTCTCCCCCCCCCCTTTGATCACCACCCTCCATTTCGCATCCCATGGCTCCAAAAAACTTGACGTTGCTGTCCGGCGAAAATAGATTGCCGGACAATTTAGTTCTCGTATATATTTATGTATATTATTTTCCAGATCTTTAGGTGTTTTCGATCCCTGAACTTTTCAACAACAATACTTATTAGTTATTAGTTATTATATCCCATTTGATTATAACCCTATTTCGAAATGTGGGGTCTAATAATTTAGAGCCACACTCTTCGATACGTGGTGTTCAAAAACTAACAAACTCCATTTTAGCATCAGGATCTATATTTTTATTTTTACTGATATCATGTGCAAGATATACCAACAAAGCAAACAAAAGTAAATAAAAATTAAAAAACAAAAATATATTTTTTAACTTTTTTACAAAATTATTTTTTATTAAAAATTATCTCCTTAAGAACTTAATACTTGTCACTTGGCAAATTTGGAGGCATGAATCAAAAAACACATTCATGATTTTAAATATAACTTATAGATTATATAAACTTGGCAAACTTAAGACTTGTCACATGACTTAGAGGGTGTTTGGGGGTGATGCTTAGAGACATTATTTTTGGGTTGAAAAAAAGGTATTTTGGAAAATGTGTTTGGAAGAAAAAATTGTTTGAGGTGAAAAAATATAAAATTTTAAAAAAATTTTAAAAAAATATTAATATGGATATTATTTCGTTCCTCTCGAAATTCTATGTAATTTTAAAAAAATCTCATTTGGATTTGTATACACAAAGTTATGAACTTTTAAAGTTTGAAATTTACTGTAACGTTTTGGATATATAAATAGTGAAAAATGGTGAAATCTTGGAAAAAAAGTTAGTTTTGGATGTCTGGAAAACATATTCCAAACACCCCCTTAAATATAAATCCTGGTTTTGTATGGCAAATAATTGTAGGCTTTTGAGTAATGCAATGAAAGGTAGGATTTGAACTGATTTTTTCATAAAAAAAAGGACCCTGTTAAAGCCAACATATTTAGAATATGAAAAATACCCCTAAATACCATAATGTTAAAAATGCATTTGTTAAACGCATTACATTTTGATTATATTTGGATGTAATTTGTATTTTAAGTATTGTATTTAGTTAAAAAGTATTTGTTTTGTATTTAAATGAAATATGTGTTTGAATGAGAAGTATTTTAAAGTTGAAAAATTGATGTGATTGGTAAAAATAGAGATAAATAATAAAATTGAAAAGTTGATATAATTATTTTAAAAAAAATTTTAAATAATAATTATTTTTATAACGTTATTAAAAAAAATTATATTTGAATATAAAATTTTACGTTTAATATAAAATTATATTATATTTAAATATAATTAAAATATAAATGTTTCATCCAACGTCCTTGACATCCAAAGGAGTCACATTTAATTACTGTTTCCTACTGTGACATTAAAGAATTAAGCAAATACTGCAGTCAATCGACGACTACCTTCTTTTTATGATACTTTACGGTTGCCAGGAAATAATCATTCGCATCTGGGCAGTTTTCTTGCCATAATCCGAAAGGCAACAAACCAATAAACCAAAGAAAAATAGCAAGGATCTGTAAAAAGTTACGATTTTTAAAATTTTTTATTTTTGTTAAAAGAGAAAATCCTAGTTTTCTTACAACCCCTGTTACAGAGAACTTGGAGATCTCCCACGTGGAGAAATTGCAAACGTTTTGGTAGTGTGTGAAATATTAATCCACACCAAATAACAGTCGTAGCCCCTGATAATACCAATAATTTAAGAGGTAGAGTAAAAGTTACTTTTGTATTTCGGTTTATTAAAATATTCATAATAATAAGGGGAAATATTAAAAATAGTCACTTTAATTTTAATGTATCTATTTTAGATTTTTATCTTTATTAAAATATTAGTTCAAATTTTCACCTTTTGTAATTTTTTTTGTTTGACTATTTTTAGGGGTGTTTGGGGCAATGTCTCTAAACCCTAAAATTCAATTTTTTTCTAAAATTTTACCATTTTTTACTATTAATATCTCCAAAATACTATAGTAAATTCCAAATTTTAAAAATTCATAATTTTGTGTATACAAGTTCAAATAAGATAATTTTTTTTAAATTACATAAAATTTCGAGAGGAACGAAACAATATCCATATTGATATTTTTTTTTAATTTTTAAAATTTTTTATTTTTTTATCTCAAACAGTTTTTTCTTCCAAACACATTTTCCAAAATAACTTTTTTCCAACCCAAAAATAATATCTCCAGCCTCCTCCCCCAAACACCCCCTTAATTTCATTATACAATGACAAAACTACCTGGATTTGCCTTTCTTTCTTTCCTTCCTCCTCCATCCCCCCCCCCCCTTCTCTCTCTCTCTCTCTCTCTCTCTCTCTCTCTCTCTCTCTCCTCCCTCGCTCCGTCCCTTTCTCTTTTCTCTCCTCTCAGCCATTATCATTGCAATCGTGAAATTCCACCACCCTAGATGTCGGCTAATGTTAGGGTCAATCGACGACGTGATTTGGCTGCATAGAAGCTGCAATCTCGCCAGATCAGGTGAGCCTCCATCGTGCTGTCGCAAATCTGCTTGTGTCGATCATGATCCCCACGTTTCGATTTCAATTGTTAGAGAGTATTTTCTTTTGCAAATTCTGCCAACCAGGATTTTACCGCCAATCTTGATAGCTAGTATTCAGTCATCAGTCTTCTGCTAGTTGTTATGAGAGCAGATCCGCTTCTCTTTTTAATTTTTAATTTTTTTACTTTTATTTGTTTTAATTTAATATATTGTGTTTTTTACTAATTATTTTTATTCAAATTAATTTTATTTTTTGTGATATTTTTGTAAGTTTTTTTTTAATAAATTAAGAATAAAATAAGTTTTATCACAAGAAGGCCAAACGGTATTCCGATGAATTTCAAATGGTATTCACAAAGAGTATCAATCAATATCCTGACAAAATTACCAAAAGGTATTTCAATATATTACCAAATAATGTTCTAACAAATTATCAAAAATGTATTCCTGCAAATTACCATATCGTATTTAGGAAGACTATGAAACAGTGTTTCAGCAAATTACAAAATAGTATTTTGATGGATTGTCAAACAATATTTTGGTAATAAATTTTTTATTAGTTGGACATATTTTTGAAAAAAAAAAAATTAAATTGACATTTGATTTGTTTTAAAATAGGAAAAAAAATCTTAAAACTATTATAGATACAACAAAATTTCATATATGTGTACTTTTTTGAGGCTTTTCTCAAAAAACCCCTAATGATAAACTTTAAAATTTAAGTCTATCCATTTCTACATATTTATATATAAGTGTTTTGCTACAATTCTATAAGAACTTTTATAAAATGTAATTCCACGTATGAATATAATAGGTATTTTTTATAAAATTCAATGAATAATTGATATTATATTAGAAAAGATATTATAATATTAAATAAAATAGATCTAATGATTCAGCTGTAAAATATAATATGAAATTATAAATTTGATCTTGTATAAAAAATAGAACACAAACATTTTTCTTATAAACTGATTATTTTTCTTTTAGTGAAAAAGGTGTCTATTTTTTAGTGCATATTTTGTACCACATCGAATCTCCAAGAAAAAAAAAAAGGACTTAACTGGCTATACAAACATCTGAAATAAATAATAGGGTATTTGGTACTTATATTTCCAAGATTTTATACCATTTAACAGGTTAATTATAAACTTTTAAATTTGATAACTTATCTATAAATTTAATTATATATTAAAAGAGTGAATCCATATCCATTGGGTTGTGGTCGCAAAAAACACACCATTTTAGTGCCTTTTTCCTTTTTCTTTTTCCTTTTTTTCTTCCTCTGCTGTCCTTCCTCCCAATTCTTGCACTGCCACATTTTTTTGCCTCCCCACGTGTTGCGAGAGCGGCTTTTGCAAAGCCCCCTTTTTTTTTTTTTTTTTCTTTCCTCCTTCTGCTGACCTTTTTTGCGGCCAACATTCTAATCCAATTTACTGAATTGCCACTTAAAGTGTAAAATATTTATGAAGAAAAGGGCACAGCATTTTTTTTTTCTCATTTTTTAACATATATACAAAAGGATAAGTCCAATTAATATGGCGTTTAGCATACTGTTTAAAATGAAAATTTAATTTGAAATACATGCACATTCACTTTTTATATTTTTTTAAATTTGTATTATATTATCTTTATTTTTTTTTCTAAACATTAATTTATTTTAAATTGATCAATTCAAAATATTCTTTTTTTTTTTTTAAAATGGTGTGATAAAAAGTTAAAGAGTAAAAATTATATATATACATGGTGAAGGAAAAGCTTTTTTTTTTTCCCCTTTTATTTTAGAAGAGTGAGATAAATTTTATTTTTTTTCGTTCCATCACCATACTTTATATACTGTTTTGATGCTTTTTTTTCTCTAAAAATTGTGTTTTATAGCAAAATCATTTCACTATTAATTATTTTATTTTATTTTACTTTTATTTTCTTATCAATTTTCCTTTTTCTTTTAACCTCTTTCTTTTTTTGTCTCATTTCCTAATATTTTCTTTAAATTTTTACTTCTTCCCCTACTTATTTTTAACTTGTTCTTTTGCATGTAATTTTTTTTCATTTTCTTTTTATTAGAAGCTCAACGTCTCATCTCATCATTTTTTATTAAGATATTTAATCTTAACTTTCTTATTAAAAAGTCTAATTGGGATATGGCTTTTTTTTCCTCCTTCTTTTTTTTTTTTTTTTTTACTACTACATATAAAAGAGTAGAAAAAAATCTCATTGTTCCTTTTTTTAGTAATAAATACACCGATTTGGTGCTTTATTATTATTGCTATTATCATTATTAACTTTAAGTATGACGTCTTAAATTTTACTTAAGGGTCAATATATAATTTAAATAAAATTAGTGTGCTAAAAAAATTAATTAAAAATCTTTTGAAAACCCTAGGTTGGTTTCCTAGTCAAATTCCACTCAAAAAGTCAACAATTTTGACTTCAAAAACCCTAAAATATTCGGCCATTACTTGGGATTTTAATTAAAATTTAAATTCCACAAATCCAAGGAGGATTCAAACTCAAATTTCATCCCTTAATTGTAAAGAAGAAATTCGGCCCTAAAGTGTAGGAAATAAATGAGATTTTATTTGAATTAAAAGCTAGGTCAAAACTCAATCAAAATTCAAATTGTTTTTCCTTAAAAACTAATGGGTAATTTTGGTCACTTAAGAAGAAATAAGAGAGAAAAACCCTAGCCTCAAAATAGCACAAAAACTTTCTCTTTTTCCCCTCAAAAGATTCGGCCAAACAAGGAAGCAAAAAAGAAAGAAAACCCTAGTATAAAAACCCTTTTTCAACTCTCATTCACCTTTCTTTCACTCTCAAAAATTCGGCCAGCCTTCCTTTCTTTTCTCTCTGAATTTTTCTCTCCCAAAACACACCAAAACAGCAAGCAAAAACCTACCTAAAGGCAGCTCAAAGATTCAACAACTTTTGAGACAAAAACAAGGTGAGAAATCAATTTTTTCCTTCCTTCTCCTTTTGATTTTAAATCCGAAATTTTTATGGTTTTTCTCCACTGTTTTCCCTACTGTTTTGAAGACTCCAACACTCACACAAATTCAGCCAAAAAGGAGACCAAACATCAAAAATAGTGCAGCACAAATAAAGTGTGATTTCTCTCTCTAAAACCCTAAAAAATTTTACCTCATTGATCCCCTTTCAAAAACCCTATTATCACATGTGTAAATTTTATGATTTTTACCAATTTGATTCTTGGGTTGTGTTAATGACATATAAATAAGGTTCTCCACGAAATTTCGTGATCATTGGATGAAAATTGAATTGGTTTGAGGCTAATTGAAATTCTGACAGAAAAAACGGAAATCTGGAAAATTACCATATGAACAGTAAACTTGTGTCAGCCATAACTTGAGTTTTAAAAATGATTTTTGAGTAAATCTTGAGCCTAAAATTAAATTCAAGATGTCCCCTAAATGCCTGCAAAATTTCAGAACCAAACTCATCCGTTGGCCTAGTTAAAATATTTTTCTAAGATAGGTGGATAGAACTGCCAGTTTTTGAACTGAAACCGAAACCTAAATTTCATGCCTGAAAACAACCCCTCGGTTTTTGGCCTAGTTGAGTAACCAAACGATGTCTAAAAATTATAAAAGTATATGGAATTAAAGCTACGGATGTCTAGTTTAACATATTAAAAATTTAGAATTTTTGGGATTAAAAATGAATTAATATTGATTTTACAGTCAACCTAGGTCAGTCTGCCCATGACCAGTAATATCCTAACTTAGAGTTTTTCACAAATTATTTTAAATCCCAAATGTTATTAAACATTTTAAAATCTTTTTGTGGCACACTAAGATGATTGGATGATTTTGTCTAGACCTAGACTGATCATATGTTGTGATTATAGGATTTATTTGACGTTCTTGCTTGATTGGTGGATCACATTATCGCAACGCTTGTGCGATAATTGAGGTAGGACTTTCTAGTCTTTTCTGGGAGTAGTCAAGTGTTTTAAATTTTCCTGTTTTATCGATGGCATGCTGTTTTCAGTTTATGAAATTATTATACTGTTTTTGATAAAATAAACGCATGCAACGTGTTTTGTAATAAATGCGTATTTTAAAGCGTGTTTTGATTAATGACATAATATAACTTGGTAAATACCATCTTTTGAATAATCCGGTGAACATAATTGAGCTCTAGTTCGCGTGTGTCCCAAAGTTGACACCATGGGGGAAGGTCCCTAAACCTGCACAGGGCCGTTCGGCCTATTTAGACCGTAACGAAATGATCTAGGATAATTCAAATTCGAGACACGTATGTTATAGTTACGACAAGTCCTCACTAAAAATATGATGGTTTATTTTAATGATTTATTATTTTAATATTGGGGCACGTATATTGCAGCTACGCTAAGTCCTCAGCAGAATAAAACTTGTATTAAAAATGTTTTCACGAAATTGTTGATTATTTTTTGGGAATGATTATTATGCCATATATTCTTAAATTGTTGATTTTTTTTTTGAAAACGAATATTATGTCATGCTTTTAAATGTTACCTGTTTAACCCACCTTTGTTTCTGACCTACTGAGCCAGCGCTCACGTCCCTTTTCTTTGTGATTTCGAAATGACTACTTCCAGGTGCGGGAGGCAGCAGTTCCGAAAATCGTTGAGCTATCCGTTTCTACTAAAGATGATGCTATCTGTTTTCTCCATTTTCTTCTTTCTGTTTCTCGTTCTGATGTAATGAGACCTTAAGTTTGGACTTTATTTCACGTTATTTAAATTTCATACTTGGGAATATTTTATGGTTGGTAATTTCTTTTGAAGACCGATTTTGTGTTTGATTTCCGCATTAAAAAGTATTTATTTTCTACTTTATTTTATTTTGTGGTTATGATGCTACTTTATAAATAATCAGGCTTAGCTAAATTATAATGTTGACCCGTTTTTTGTAATAAATGTTTTTCTTAAATCCCGGGTTGATATTATGATTTGACTGTCGTGTCACGTGTCTAAATTTTGGGCCGTGACATTAAGCCTTGCCTTTTGGACTCGCTATAAGCTCAACTCTACACAAAGTGCTTCAAATGATTTGGCTTTGCAACATTGGAAGAGTTGACAAACTTAGGCCCCATGCTTCTTTTTCCTTTTATAAAAAATGGGGTACTCCATATGCTTTTCATGTGTCTTTAAGAAGCTCAAAAAGCTTATGTGCAATGTTATTTTCCCTTGCTTATTAGAGTTAGTTTTACATTTAACTATAATTATTATTTATAAAAGAAAATTTTGGACTAAATATAAATTATTGGAGGAAATAAACTTATAATATAGATTATAACATTGAATCTAAATAGTTAACACTAAAATTCTCATTAAAATATATCTTAAAAAATCTCATAAAAGCATTCAAAAATTTTGAAAAATCTTATATTTTTAATTTATTTTTAGTCACTGATTCGCTTTATTTATTTATTTATTTATTTTTAAGAAAAAATGGGTGTTTATTTATTAGAGAAAGCTAATGTAATCTACT
The DNA here is from genome assembly GCA_035233585.1 of Antiaris toxicaria. Classification (NCBI taxonomy): domain Eukaryota; kingdom Viridiplantae; phylum Streptophyta; class Magnoliopsida; order Rosales; family Moraceae; genus Antiaris; species Antiaris toxicaria. The sequence goes on along the minus strand of CP141155.1, from coordinate 3,331,547 downwards.
AAGGAACAAAGGCAATATAAGGAGAGATAACCTCAAATTTATAATCTTCGTAAGATGTAAAAAAATAATTTGGCTAAATTATCAATAGGTTAAAATTTTAATACTCCATATCTTTACATGTTCTATTGATTTTATTATTATTTTTTTAATTTTATTGTGGTTTTATAATATTTGACATTCATCAAATGATTATGTTTGGTTTTTAGACAAAAAAAAAAGTGTCAGAGATTAAAAACTCTCTATATAGCAAAAATCTTTTACCAATAATATTTCTTTATCTTTTTTTTAATCTTTTTATTCTACATTCATTATCTCTCCATTAGAAGCTTAATTTTAATATTTTCCTCACAGAAATTTCTTTATGGATCTTTAATTTTAACTGTATCACTTAATCTTTTAATATTCTTGCTTGTAATCAAGTTTGATTTTTGATATTTACGGTGAGTTTTCTATCATTTTTTTTAGATTAAATTTATATGTTATTTGTGCGCACGTGCGCGTGTATATATATATTTTTTAATTTAGACTGCTATTAACGCATTATCTTTTTGAATCTCTAAGTAAAAATTTCCTTTAATTTTTTTCATACTGCTTTATAAAAATTTTAATTACAACTCAATAGGTGCATCACACGTACCTCAACTAGTGTTAAGAAGTGTCCCTCTATCAATAAAGAATACTAATTTGGACAAAAAAACTTTTATACATGTCTTGTCAACTCTTTTGATAACAAAGTAAAATTTCGGAGGACAACTGAATATATCACCATGGGCATGTTTCCTTCTAAACTTCAATATCCTTCGTCAATTTGGATCTTACTCTGCGACTTTATGCTAAAAGCTTAAAATCATAGAGTAAGTAACCCAAATTAAAATTTGAGAAGAGAACTCATTGATTCACTAAAAGTTGAGGGGACAAAAGTAATAAGATGAGACCTACCAATATATAAAAGCTTAAATCATGCAATTACAAAGTAAAAGAAAACCGGTTGCATGTATAGGATAGCAATAAAAATTTCACACTTAATTCTACCAAAAACTATAGAGTTTGAAGCTCTCTCTACAACCCAGGTGAACTTGTGTGTTGGCCAAACCATGGATTTGATCCAAGCTTTCATGACCAATATTATTGCAGTTCATCCTATGTTTATGATCATTCTACTCATTGTATTGCTTCCAATATATAATGATTTAATTCAGTTTCTCCTGTTTGGCCAAACCTTGGATTTGATCCACACTTTCATGAACATTGCGCTTCCTCCTCTATATATCATTCCACTCGTTTGCTTCCTTCCAATTTATCTAGTATTCAAGCTTATAAGATTTATAAAGAGATCAATTTGCAGCGAAAATGTAGCTGGTAAAGTTGTACTCATCACTGGAGCTGGTTCAGGCATTGGCGAGGTTAGCTACCCAGTTTGTGTTTCTTTGTGTGTGTGTGTGTGTGTGCGTATCCACACGCATATTGTGATTCTAATTATCTTAATGATCTATATATTTTTGGGTTCCTGATCATTGACCCATTTGTTTTTAACATTTTCTATGGAAAGCAACTTGATTATGAGTATATGCACGCACATACTATATAATAAAATAAAATTGTTTTCCAACATTAGTTGTTCTTTAAACTATCAATACGTTGTTAGGCTCTTGATCATGATTTTTGTTTTCAAACAGTTATTATGGAGCAACTTAGTTATGAGTATTCTCTCTATATATACATATATTTATATATGTATACACATGTATACACACAAACATTTTTTTTTTTGGCTCTAAAGATAGACATACTATTTAAGAATAGTAAATTGTTACTTATAAAAAAAAGAATATTGAATTATTGTAAAAAACTAATTGTCCATTTTTTCTGTTCCTGATCATGACCTTTTATTTTATTTTATTTTATTTTTTTTTTTTTTTTTGACATTTATTATGAAGCAACTCGCTTATGAGTATGCTAGAAGAGGAGCACATTTGGCCCTGGTTGACATCAATGAAAAAAATCTTGTGCAAGTTTCAAATAAAGCTCGCTCTATTGGATCCCCGAATAGTAAATCTATTATTGCAGATGTTTCCAAACTGGAAGACTGTGAGAGGTTTGTCAATGAAGCAGTTAAACACTTTGGGGGATGTAAGTAAAATTCTTGGCTAATTTTTGTAGAACTTTTCTCATTATTGCCTTCTTTTTCTTTTTTCTTTATAACTTGAGCGATTTCTTGATTTGATGGCTTTGGATTTTGATGCAAAAGTGGACCATCTGGTGAACAATGCTGGGATAGCAAGATTAAAGAAGTTCGAGGATATCGAACAAATTTCTGATCACCATCCGGTTATGGTAATTCCTGACAAGATTTTTGCACATCATCACTATTTAGAGTATCACTTAGTACTTTTTTTTTCCCCTTTCTCGATGGTTCTACAGAGCAACTTTACGGATCTCATGTCAAACGCAGTGCTACACTTAATCTCTAGATTCTATTATGTCTAACATGTGTTACTAATTAGCGCATATATATATATATATGAGTGATGGGTTTAGTGCAAGATGAGATAGGATTTAAATGTTGATCGCACTGACCTCATTGAGATGTTTCTTATATCTCTGATACTAGTTACCTTCTCTCATTGTTTACCCAAAAAAAAAAATGAAAAAATGTGTTACTTGATGTCATTTTTTGCTAGGGCATAAATTTCTGGGGTACAGTTAATGGCATTCATTTTGCAATTCCACACCTGAAGAAGAGCAAAGGGAAGATAATTGTGATTGCCTCAGTCTGTGGATGGTACCCTTTACCATTATTGTCCATTTACAATGTAAGGGACAGAATTTAAATGCTCTTCTTTAATTATAAAAATGTGAAACAAAAAAAAAATCATACTCATATTCCTCTAATCTCTCTCATTTTCAAATTTTTGTCTTGTAAAAGGCAAGCAAGGCAGCACTGATAAGCTTCTGTGAGACACTTAGAGCTGAACTTGGATCGGGAATTGGCATAACAATAGTCACACCAGGCCTAATCGAGACAAATATGTCAAAAGGCAAGGTAGTTAATTAGCAACAAATTAAAGTATATATGATTATATGAAACTTGCAACAATACATACATATAAATAGAACATTGTATTCTCTCTAATTTCGTTTGGTGGTCAGGAAATTTTAATATCATTTATCCCGGAAGTGTCAGCTGAAGTATGTGCCAAGGCAATAGTGAGCAGTGCTTGCCGCGGAGACTTGTATTTGACTGTGCCGACATGGTTCAAGTGGCCGTTTCTGGCGAAAGTGGCGTGTCCCGAGGGGATAGTGTGGTGCAGCCGTGTGTACCTAATGATCGTCGAGTATATAGCTGCCAAGAGGAAGCAGTCACGGAGGAAACTTTGAAAGGGAAGTCAAGCTAGTCTTTTCATCAGATATAAGCAGAATAAGATTATGAATAGGACCTTATAACAAGCCTATGAAACTATGGTCGTAGAACTAGGCCTTGCTGAAATATTTTTGCATTTGTGCAAAACATAATAATTGATAGAGTTTAAGAATAATGGTTATGAAGTTAATTGTTTGGAGCAATTCATATCTTAAGATAATGCTTCTCTAGTTAGTACAAATAGCATTCTTCCAAACAGATGAAGATGATAGTGATGGCTAAAGTAGACATGTTTTCTCAGCCAAAATTCTCAAGAAGCTAGTTTATTTTTGTGGAGAACTTATTTGATAGACCGTCTCTACTGCATCATTGCTTTGATAGAGTACACTGGAGTTGATGCGGATAAATACTTATTACACGTAGATCAATACATCGATTATCTCTCTTGTAGTACAGCCTCAAGAGAAACTCTGCCTAGCTTGCTGGATCTTTAGGACCTAATCATCGACGATGATCGACGGTCCCTATTGTGAGAAGGAGATTTCAACGATGATCAGGTAGAGTACTTTAATCCCAACCCGGCTGTTCATAGCATTTTATAATACTTTGGATAAAAGAAAATAAAAATGTTTGTATTGGAGTGGGTGATTTTATTTGACCTTAGGAGTTTGTAATACATCCTACTATTCTTTTGGGATGTATGTGCAGTCAAATCTCCTTTTTTTTTTTTATTTAATGAAGTTATGAATTTTTTTTTATGAAGACTTAAATATGATTATAAATGAGGAAAAGGTTTGTTGTCCGCTTAACGCACCTGTCTGTTATTTTGATTTTAACCATAAGACGCGAGTTAGGTGATAAAGATCAAGTAGGTATGAAGTCAAGATTATAAGATGGAAGAAATAAGATGTAGGCACATAGGTACCTGATGAGTGAAAAGACTTTTTCCAAGATGCAATTGGATATACTAATGAAGGGTTGAAAGTTAATAAATTCATTGGGTAATTACCACTTCGTGTACAATGTTTACTTTTGTAAGTGTACCAATAGGTGGCATTGGAGGTGAATCAAACCAAAAATGTTGCACTGATGTAGAAGAGGATTGCTATATATTACCAACCTTTTATTTATTAATTTATTTTACAGATATGCTATAGTTCACGAAAAATGTTTAACTCGATTTTCACCAAATTGGGTTTTAGTTAGTCACGTCTAAGCTTGCAAACTGTCATTTTCGGTAAGTTTTCCCAAAAGGCACAATACCAGTTTAAATAAAACAAAGGAACCCTTTTGCCTCTTTAAAAATTGTTTCGGTTGTTCTTATCTTTTGAGATGGAATGGGTTCCTTTACACACAAAAAATAAAATAAAAATAAAAAGATAATTCAAAACCATAAGATTTAATGGGTTCAAAACAAACAATGTGTAGTATAAGCATTAGTCCTACTCGATGAGTTATTGTTTCAACTCAATTATCGCAACACATCAACGTAGTAAAAAAGGTGTTATGTGTTTTATGTGATGGCATTTATAGCAATTTTTGTTATACAAACCAAAAACAATTTTAGTTAGCTAGCTTTATGTGTTTTTACAATGCAATGCAACATTAGGCGGGTATTTGAAGAATTAGCTAGCTGCTTGAAGAAAAATATGCACCAACATAGAAGCTAAGGTGGCATCTTGGAATCTAGGAAGAATCAATTTAAATATTAAAGGATTAGATTTGGTGCAAGTCATATGAATAATTGCATGAATTAATTAAAGGTAATATTAGAGTAATCTTGTAGATAATCTTGAAAGATTTGAAAAACAATTTAGAGATTTGAAAAACTATTTGTTGGATTTATTTAAGAAGATAATGCTGTAAGAATGGATAAATATATGATTTAAATATTGGTATAGAATCTGGATTTGGATTTTTTTTTTAAATCCTAATTTGAGTAGAGTTTAGAGTCTTAATTAAATTAACATTTGATTTTTTTTTTTTTTCAAAGGTCACATTTTTATATTTAGATATATTTGTTAAAGATTTAGTGAAGATTTTGTAAAAAATTTAAGCAGTTTAAATTTGAAATTTGGATGTATTGCAGGAAGTGTTACAATATTTACTGGGACAATTTGAAATTCAAATTCAATTTGATTCAAAATTTGGCTTGGCATTTTATATGGATATCCATATTTATGGGCAACAATTAAAGTTGGATAATCACAATAAAAAATTGAATTGAGTAAAAAATCTAAATAATTGAATTTCATAATATTTCATGAAGTATTATAACTGATCATAAAGCAACGTTAATTTTGAATTAAAATTGATTCAAGGTCTTTTTGCTATCTGACTTGGCTGCTGTTGCATATATAAAATCTCAAAAATTGAATTGTGGGCACGAGTTTAGAGATATACAATTCTATTTAGAAGCCTTTTGGAAGCTGTTACTTTTTTATGTCTTTCAAGAGAAAGATTTAGCATATTTAGAAGAATGCATTAGCGGTTGAAAGGAGTTCAACGTAGCTAATTAGGAGAGCTCATAGAACAAGTTCATTGACTGAGTTTAAGAAGACCGATGACAACAAAAGGGAGGAAGTATTCAATTTATATTAGACCTAGTAACTTATAACTTTTTAACAATTAGTAAATTTTTAATGTCTAAACATAACCTCGAGGAATGGGGATACTAAACTTAATAAAAAGTTGCATGTATCACTTTATTTACTTGCTTTTGTTAACTGAATTAATTTGATAAATTAATTAAACTTGGTAAATGGGCAAAAATGGATCTAACAAAAGGTTTTTAAAAGATCTATTCATTATCTCCTACACTTTGTCTTTCTCCTGTTTGCTTTTTGAACAAAATTTTCAGTTACATTAATAAGAGAAAAAACGTGTTTCAAAGGCACACGCAATACTTGATAAGAGATTGCTAAAAAAACAAGTCGATACGATGGTGGGATGACATGCTGTAGTTCCCAACCTGGAAAGATAGAATAAAAATACAAATCACATTCCATTTTTTTTTTTTTTTATTTACAACAATATAGAGTTCTATATAATTTACTTAAGATGGTGAAAAATACTGTCGTTTTCTCTTCTATAATTTCGTGAATTCGTTAGGAATCGAACAACACACATAGATCCTTTAGCTATTTACTGTCGTTTTTTCTTTTCCAGTTCTCTCGTCACTATTGCATTACTTCCATGCTTACTAGTACGTTGTTATCTCATTCATTTACTTTATAACTAAAAAATATCTAGTAATATAATAAACTGTTAAAGGGTGCTTAATAACGGTTTTTGAAATTTATATAATAAACAATTGTAATTGCTTAAGTACCCTGCAAATTAACAAGGCTTTAAGTAATGACCATAACTAATTACAACAACAGCCACAACCAACTCTAAAATAATTGTTCAATTCAAGCCCAAATAGTTCATACTGAATCCACGCAAACCCGCTACATTTCCACAATACACAAGCATTCGCTTGCAAATTCCACTGAATTCAAGGCAACACCTTTGAATTCAACTCCACTTTTTCGTCTAACCAGGTGTCAACGTCCTACTTCACTGGACATTCATTTTTGCGGCACAAAATTTCTTCAACGCCTAACACACCTATTTAGGGTGGGCAAAAAACTCGATCACCCAATAAATTCATCCAATCTATTCAATCCGATCTTAATTAGGTGAGTTGATTTGCTATATTTAGTTGATTGGGTGGGTAAAAAAAATTTTCAACCCATCCAATAAAGATTGGGTGAGTTGAAAAAATTTCAAAAACCCACACAATCCACTCAATATTCATTTACTTACTATTTTTTCTTTTTTGCTAAACGATGTTCACTCTTAAGTGTTGTTTAAATTATTTAAATATATAAAATGCATTACTTGATATTCAATATGAGTGTAATTTTTGATAATTTTGTAAAAAATACTACTAATTACTTTAGTATTCTTGTATTTTTTGATAATTCTTATAACTTATATTTATTTTATATTTAACTATTAATGAGATTATATTAGAAATTTTTTTATTTGTGCAAAATCTATGATAGAATTTATTTTAAAAAACTATGTCATAAGTTTAATTTCTTTTTTTCCTATTAAGTTTTTCATTTGTTGTTGGATGTTTAGTATCATTTATTATTTTTATTAATAAAATATATAACTCACCCAACCCAACCCGATATTAATTAAGTGGGTTATTTTTTACATTGGATTGATTGGGTGGGTAAAAAAAAATTATCAACCCACCCAATGATTGAGTATGTTGAAAATTCATAAAAACCCATCTAACTCACCCCATGTTCACCCCTACACCTATTGACCATATCCTATACGACAGTGGACAACAGCCTTTGCCTATAAACGAGAATTAAAAATGATTAGATATGTCAAAACTTATTCACCTTTTATCATGTAACAAGCTAACAATTTTTTTCAAGCACTCGCATTATTTTTGTTTTTCTATCATCTTATGACTCAGAAATTAGATATCTAGCATTGTATGCTTTAACCGGACAAAGGGTTTTGGTCTTTTTTTTTTTTTTTCTTTCTTTCTTTCCACATGAATCTCATCTGATTTTTCATCCCAAAAAAAATAAAAAGAGTTGGTATTAGCTTGGGTGCAATTAATGTTCTAAACCAAAATATACCTACCAACATAAATGATTAAAATACATTTATCAGGAAAAAAAAAAAAAGGATAATTTCACCAGTCACCTCACTTATCAGAGCCTCCTACTGCCAAACAAGAAGATTTTCTGCTTTCTCAAACCATGGATTTGATCCATACTTTCATGAACATTGCAGTGCCTCCTATAGTTCTCATTCCACTCATTTTATTCCTTCCAATTTATCATCTTTACAAGCTTATAAGAACATCCATATGCACTGAAAACGTAGCTGGAAAAGTCTTACTCATTACTGGAACAGCAGGAAATTTTAATATCAATTATCCCAGAAATGTCAGCTGAAGGATGTGCCAAGGCAATAGTGAGCAGCGCTTGCCGCGGTGACTTGTACATGACGGTGCCGCATGGTTCAAGCGGGCGTTTCTGGCGAAAGTGGCGTGTTTCGAGGGGATAGAGTGGTGCAGCCGTGTTTACCTGACGATCGTTGAGTATATAGCTGCCAAAGAGGAAGCAGTCATGGAGAAATTTTGGAAGGAAAGTCAAGCTAGTCTTTTCAGCCGATCTAAGCAGAATAAGATTATGACTAAAACCTTATAACAAGCATATGTATAGCTACAGTCATATACAAGTTTTTGCTGATACATTTTTGCACTTGTGCAAGACACAATTATTGGTGAATGTAAGAATAATGGTTATGAAGTTTGAGGCCATGGTTTGGAACAATTTATAACAGGAGATAATACTTCCCTAATTAGCATGAATAGCATTTTTCGTAACAGATGAATATATTAGTGATGGTTATAGTTTATATTTTCTTAGCCAAAATTCTTATGAAGCTAGTTTATGCCTTTGGAGAACTTATTCAATAGACTAGGTCTATAGCGTCATTGTTTTGACATCATACGCCTACTCAAGGGTGCTGATCAATGCAATTGTTTATCTATGTTCTACTAATTAAGACTTAAGAGAAACTATGCCTTGCTAGATCTTTAGGACTTGATCAGCTATGAGGATCAAAATTAGAAATAATCCTGAAATTTATAGATAGGTAGGTTACATGTGAAGTTGAAGTCATGAATCGTTCAAACTAAATTTACCATTTGATAGATAGGTAAAAAGCCAATCCCACTTTTACTTGAATTACTAATTCGACGGTGGACAAACACATTTTTTCAGGAAAAAAAAGTCCGGTAATGGAGCAACCGGCATCAATATGCTCATGAGCTTTACTTTATGGGCTGTTTCATATGCTAGTAGAAATGTTCACTGAAAGCTCTATCAATGGGCCCTCTTTCTCAATGAGGAGCGAATCACATCAATTCCTAGTGTTAGTAGTTGAGATACGTGAGAGCTTAATATCAGATATGTTAATTCAGATATTAAATGAAAAGAACAAGCCTTTAAATTTAAAACTTTTAAAAGGACATCTAACACTCAAATTTTAGACCACAAATCCAGTCATGATAAACCTTAAACACTAGGCTACCACACTCACTTTTGGCAAGAAGAAATTTGGCGGCATGCACGTTGCTACAAGACACTGAATTGATGTATATGGACTTTGGCAGATTCCAGCGTCCTTTGTTGAACTTGTCTTTGAAGAAAGAGAAGCTCTCCTACGTGTTGTTTGCTTTCCATGCAAAGATGCTACTTGCCTACCATCACTTAAAAGGCAAAAACAAAAACAAAAAAACAAAAAAAAGGAGAACGATGAAACTGCCAAATATCTCTCTTGCATATCCTTTCTTCTAGCCCTGTTTTGCAGGAAAGCCCTGGAAGTCATCAACAGTGTAATTAACATCATTATTCCTTCAATTTCTCTAACATTTTTGTTCTTCTTCTTCTTCCCTCCATATCTCTTCTTCGAGTACCTCTTCTGTACCATACAACTGATCTTTAGCGACGACGTGTCGGGAAAAGTAGTACTCATCACTGGAGCATCCTCTGGCATTGGCGAGGTTAGCAAAGGCTGAATAACAACTAACAAACGTGTTTCGACTGAAATCCAAGTCTCTAAAGGTGCTTTTTCTATGTTGTTTTTGTCTCATTTCAAATGTACTGATGGATTATGTGGTTTTGCTTCAAGCAAATGGCGTATATGTACGCTAGGAAAGGAGCTCGTCTGGCCCTTGTTGCCTGACGAGAGAACCGACTCCAATCCGTCGCTAGCATAGCCAGCTTGCTAGGCGGCAAAGATGTTATCACTATCCGAGCAGATGTTGCTAAGTTTGAAGACTGTGAGAGGTTTGCTACTGAAACGATCAACTACTATGGACGATGTAAGTGAAACGGAACTTAAAACGGTTTTTCTCTATTCATACCCGTACGAAGATTACATTGATTGTGAATTGGAAAAAGGCCAATTTCTCAAGTTATATTCCAACTTTACTAATACGCTAATTATCATCTTTTATTGATAAGTGAATAAAATTACCAAAAACTTGGGATAAAAGTTGAGATCCGTAGCACGAGTAATTTTAGAAGACTAGTTTTTGAGCCATTTAGCAATGGTTTCTGCGGTGACAGTGTGGCTCCGGTCTGCATGTTTGAAGAGTCTCCTGATATTACTAAGTTCACGCAAGCTATGGTAATTCATTTTTCCAAGCATGAATTTTTTTTTTCCCCCTTCTCCTTACAAGATCTCAAAGATGAGGCAAATTGATTCTCCTTTGTTTGAGTAGGACATAAACTTCCACCTACTTCGCAATTCCATACATGAAAAGGTCCAGAGGGAGGATCGTAGTGATTTCTTCTGCTGCCTCATGGTTACCTGTACCATGGCTCGGCCTCTAGAGCGGAAGAAAGCCACTCCAAGTTGCTTTTGACTTGAATCCCTTGTTCAATCTAAGATTGTAATCATATCGATGTGTTTCACAATCTCCTTCAGGCTTCAAAAGCAGCTGTGACGAGTTTCTTCGAGACATTGAGAGTTGAAATCGGGAGAGACATTGGCATTACCATCGTGACTCCGGGCTTGACTGAGTCAGAGATGACCCAGGGCGAGTTCCCCACAGAGCGGGGCACCTTGGAGCTTGATCAAGAATTGAGAGATGTAATACCACTTTTCTTTAACCATGTGATTTCCACTTTAGCAATCAAATTTACGATCTACCCGACACCAACAAAGATTAATGAATGCTAATAAATAATAACTTCAACACTATCATTACACATTAATTATTTTTCTCTTAATTTGAATATAATAAGAGGCAATCTGCCAGTTATAGATTCATTTACTTGTACAGTTTCAATTCGATGATTAGAATATCCATATACATTTTGCTCCTACAGTACATGTCAATGGAAATTTTGTCTAATCTAATATTTCAGCATGATTATAGTATGTACTCTGTTCACCAAAGGCTTACCTGATTGATGGTCAGGTTGTAATAAGCCTGACGCCGGTAATGCCTGCCAAAGAGACAGCCAAAGCCATTGTTGAAGGTGCATGCCAAGGTGCCTATTACTTGACGGTTCCAGCATGGGTAATGCGCACATATCTGTGGCATGTATTTCTTCCTGAGGTGTTGGAGTGGTGCAACTGCTTGCTCCTAATCCCGGGACCAGGATCCACTGACAGGGAAACCACTAGATCGTTGAAGCATTAGCAACAGTGAGGTACTACCTGCGACCAGAGACAGTTAATTCTCCTGAGCTCAGCGATGAATACAGAGATTACCCTTACTCATATTCCTAAGAAAGAGTAGTCATTTCCCCGTGTCAATATGAATTGCGGTTTCGTAAGGTACTCTTGTACATGGTCATGAATTTTATTTTCCAACTCTTGATTCATTCACCATGCAAGATGGAAATGGTACAAAGAATTGGACAAAAAATGATGCCAGAGTCCGAACTTCTCATCCTATTCAAAACATTATCTTATTAAATTCTTTAAAGGAAAAATAGTTTAAAACAACACACCATGTAACAAACCGGAGCTCAAGTAGGTCTCTTCATCAGCTTCATCCACATATTCAGAGTTCTCACTGATACTGAATACTGATAGGGCTTGAACATTTTCACCTCAAACATAATCCATATGTCCTTGTATGGTTGATTCAGTGACAGGAATCTGTTAAGTCATATAATCATATCAACAGTCATTCTTCTTCAGGATTATTCTCGTAGAATTAGTGCAAAACTCAGCTCAAGCAAGCGGGTATAACCATATAAGCGCAACTTTCATGTTTTCCTAATCTGTCTGTCCTACAGAAGTTAGTATCTACGAATAAACAGGATCCTTCAACCAAGAATACCCACAAATTGATCTCCATTCTTCTCAACCGTTTATAGCCTTTCATATATACCAAAATGTAGCGGTACGTAAGTTGCATCAAGTAAAGTGATGTACGTCAATAGGGTTTATGGGAACAGAGTGCTACGTCTGTGCTGAAACAGAGGACTTGAGTCTCCTCAAGAGCAACCGTGCATCAGATTCAGAACAACCCTGGCTCATCTCTAGAGCAACTGGAAAAGGAGAGTCTTCATTTATCTCTATAAGCATTTTACCCTAAAGCACAACATAACCAAACGATGAGGGAACAAATATTGGGCGGTAAAAAACGGCACTAACTACAAGCAAAATGTTAAGTAGTTATTACTTTTTACCTCGAAATTTACTAAAAAGCTTTGGAACTGCCTCATTGTCTCCCTGATATTATGAACAGTTGTCGCGTCTGAAGAAGAAATAGCAGCCATGACCTCCTGTGGAGAATGGCCTACCGCTTTCTGTACAGCCTGAAGAGCACAAAAGAACGAATCAATATATAAACTTAAAACAAGTCAAAAATTTCTTAGCGACTCGGTTGAAACTTGGAACTCCAACAAGTACTTACATCATGATGAATTGATATCTCGGAAATGAGACTACCATCATCAACGTAAACCTGAAGCTCATAGGTGTTTCTCTCCCTATATTGGAATCCCTTCACGCCAGTTAAAAAGCACTGCAATGTTGTGTTCACGGTTCAGAAACACAATAATAATATCATCACAAGTACAAGTTCTAATAAGGAACCACAGAGAGCAATATCATATATCTCAACCCGACAAGGCTAAGTAACAGCTAGTTTCCCCAATAGCTACACTAAAGAGCTAATCAAGAAAGAAAGAAAATTTGCAATTTGCATACCCCTTTTTTTTAAAGAAAATTGCAATGCATACCTTAACCATTCCCTTAACAGAGCGGGCACTTCTTTTCATTGCAGTCCACTTGGCTGACAAACTAGCTAAGTAAGTGAATGGGGCTCCACGGTTCCCAGATAGGATAAGTGGATGTTCAACCTCATCAACCACAAGGATTTCCGCATCATTTAAAACACCATCTGGATATGGATTGGATACTGAACTTGCCGTTCTACGAGGAATTGTGGTCATATCACTTTCCCCCACTACTGAAGCGACATCAGACGATGAGTTAGACACAACATTTGCTCTGCTATTAAGTCGATGTTCAACCTCATCAGCCACAAAGATGTCCTCATCATCAGCCACAACATTTGCCGTTCTACGAGGAATTGTGGTCATATCAATTTCCCCCACTACTGAAGTGACATCAGACAATGAGTTAGACACAACATTTGCTCTGCTATTAAGTCGATGTTCAACCTCATCAGCCACAAGGATGTCCTCATCATTTAAAATGCCATCTAGATGGGGGTCAGACACAGGATTTTCCATTCTAAAAGGAATCATGTCCATATCAATTTCCTCTGCAATTGAAGCGACATCAGATGATGAGTTAAACACAAAATTTGGTCTGCTATTTTGAATAGCGTCCACATGAGCCTCTTCCTCTTCCGTATTTATGGCAATAAAGGTTGCCTCCTCTGCACCCATGACAACTTCAGGTGATATATTAGGAATAGTACTTTCCACACTTCTAGGAATAGGAAGCTCATCCACATCCATGACCACATTAGTTGATGGATTGCGAATACCACTTTCTTCACTCACAACACCAGGAAACTCTCCCCCAATTCTTTGACCAGAATCAGCACTACGTGCAACATAAGTAGCACCTACAGTTCATCAATAAAGTTACAATCCAACTTCAAAAGCAAAATATAGTTTTAACATCATATGCAAGACATATAACTAGGTTTCACAAAAAAGATCAAAACAAAAGAAAAATGTACATTTATGATGTGATTGATCATTGTCATCTAAACACAAATAGGAGTTTTCTTATCTAAAGAACTTCCTCTCAAATTTATATTCTACAGAACTCTCAAGTGTCAAGCCCACAGTTGACCTGATGTTAGTTATGTGCAGATTTTATGATGAGTCTCCAACATTAAGTAGACCAACGAACTTAATCTATTGATTTGTTTAATGAAGCTAAGTTCATAGTAATTATATGCCTAACACTTCAAACCATTTATTGTATGAACTATGCTAATAAAAGAGTACGCATTTTTTTTACCTTGGTTGGGCACCGGAAAGGAGGTTGTATGCTCAGATGTCACATTACTGTTGTTCCCAACAACATGAACACCATTAGATGGCCATGCAGCAAGAGTTGCTCTAGTCCCTAAAGGAGGAATCACTCCGCCCCTTGTTCTACGTGACAATACAAAATGTCAAAATTCAAATTTATCAGCTAGGTTGAATGTGTAAAAAAAAAAGAATTGTCACCTTGAACATACCTTATTCCCCTTGGAGGCTTATTTACTTCATCTACAAGCCGCTGTCTTGCTGCTTCCAGTTCCTCAACTACTCCACCTAAAACTTCAAAGGCTTCAGGGACCAGCATAAGAAGTCCACGTCGTATATGCACATTACAGATGACAACCTACAGCTCATAAGGATAATATGTTTAAGTCAGAACACGAACCATTGCTCTGGAAAAGAAAGGGATGAGTATGGTCTTATTTGTCTTACTTGGCATAAACTAATTGCGATTAGAGGGGAAAAAAACACGTTAATAAAATCAATTTTGAGACATGGGAATTACTGCATTCACTTGAGCTCTCACCAGAATAGTTAGCTTAGTAATCATACGATACTTTACCAACCATTTTCAGGAAAAACATTGGCTGTGCTTTATAAAAGTTCTGTTTCAAATTCCGCACACATAATAGGTAAAATCAGAACTGACACACATAGATCATTTGAGTACCTATTCAAAAACTTCTAGAACACCATTACATGTAAATGCACTGGCTTCATGTGTTTATAAAATCCATCAAATAACTTCAATAACTTTATTTCTTCTCATTATTTTCAATAAACTGTTGTGGACACTCCAATGTAGAGGCTAGACCAGAATCACGGATTATCTAAATATACAAGAGGTAGGATATAAGAACCTTCAATCCAGCAGGAGCCAAAGCATCAAGATCCTTAATAGGTCTGTATTCCATGCCGAATACATGCTGCACACCATCTGTCATCGACAACTTGAGGCATCTCTTAATCCCCGGCGCTGCCTTCTGATACCTGCCCTTTAGCGGATTACTTACGTTAACGATCTCATCAACCTGCATTAAGACGGCTCCTATATAAGAAGAAATCTGAGGTTCTAAGAAGGCAAAAGTCTATTTGCTAAAAGATTTCAATTGTAGATGCAGTGGGGCATCATGATAAAGCATCAAAAATGAAAATTGTGTTTATTCTGTGTTAGAACTGACCACAGTCATTTGATTAACGAATAATTACATCAACCAAGTAAGAATCTAATGCCAACCCTCTAAGCTTTCTAGATTTTCCTCCCAATGACAATGGCAGAAATCTAGCTTAGGACAAGCTTGTACTCCAATATCAAAACATATCAAAACCGTCTTTCTAATTCCAATTAAATCAAAAATGTGTGCAATACATCAAAGAAATTGAAAAAAAAAAAATTTTTCCTTTCAAACTTTTATTTTAATAAAAATAAAACAAACCTGCAACACAAACGGTCCAGGGAGATCAACCAGGTGAAGGCGATCGACATTCCGGGGAAGCACGCCGCAGCCGGAGCGATTCATGTCGGACACCAGAAACTTCTCGAAGCAAAGCTTCGCCTTTGCATCGACTCCGAGGCTGCCAAACCCCGGCATGGCCTGCTCAAGTCCCCGTACACAAGAACCAAGCCACTCTCTCTTTAGCCCCAAACCTCTCCCCCCAAGAAACTCCCTTATCAGACAACCAACGGGACTCAACGGCCTAGACGGCGGCGGCGGCGAGAGATCGTTGACATCGAGGAAATCGTCGTCGTCGTCGGAGATCACGAGAGGCTCGGCGGAGGGATTGCGAGCGGTAGGATTAGGGTTCAGTGATGGCTGGGACTGGGACTGGGGCTGAGATTGTCGGTGTTGTGGTTCTTTGTCCTGTTGGTGGCATTGCCTGTGAGTTTGAATTTGGGGTTCTCTGTCTTCGTCGGAAGAGGAGCTCAGAACGAGGCGTCGCCGGAGCATTTTCGCCGGCGAGCTTTTGGAGAATGGTTTTGGGGGGCTTTTATTTATTTTTTTATTTTTTATTTTTTATTTTTTATTTTTTATTTTTTTTCAATGAGGGAAATGCTTAAATTTTGAAGAGAGAAAAGGCGGGGGTTGAAGATACTAATTGCTCATTTGTCATTTTTGGGAAACGACGTGTAGTCATTTGTATTTTTAAGAAGGATTTTTCTCTTTTCATGAAAAGTGGGCACGTGTAGTCATTTGTATTTTTAAGAAGGATTTTTCTCTTTTCATGAAAAGTGGGCACGCGCGGGTGATATGTTAAGGCTGTGTTTCTGAGGATACGGAGACATTACAAGGGTGTTTGGTTTTGTTTCTAAAACTGATTTCACGATTTCTTAGGAAATCGATTTCAAAATCGGTGTGAAATTGTGTTTGGTTTATATTGTTTTTGAAAACAGATTTCAAAACGAATCCAAAATCGTCTTTGCTCCCAATGTAAAATTGAAAACGATTAAAAGTCGTTTTCTCTGATTTCATTTTTCCCATTTCTCTCATTTCTCTGATTTAATTATTATGGTTAATTAAAATTTAATTGATATAGTAATCACTTAAATATTATGGTTATTAATTTTTAATTCATTTTTCAATTAAAAAATTTTATTAATTTTTAATTTTTGGTATTCATAATAAATTTTTTTTAAATCAAACATAAACATGTTTTTATAGAATACTTATAAAATGATTGGTTTTCAAAAATATAACCAAACACAGTTTCACTTTTTTGTTTCTCAAAACATACACTCAGAAAATAAAACCAAACACAATTTCAGAAACGTTCTCAGAATTGTTTTTAAAACGATCTCAAATTCAGAGAATTTGAAAATATAACAGATTTCAAAAACAATACCAAACGCTACCTGTATTTTTTTATTAGAAAAAAATTATTTTGAAAAATATATTTAAGAGAAAAAATTGTTTGAGGTAAAAAAAAAAATTTTTTTAAATATTTTTAGAAAAAAAAAATAAATATGAATATTGTTTCATTCCTCTTAAAATTCTATATAATTTAAAAAAAAATTATCTTATTTGGACTTGTATACACAAAGTTATGAAAATTTAAAATTTGAAATTTACTGTAGCGTTTTGGAGATGTAAATAATGAAAAATTGTGAAATTTGGAAAAAAATTAGTTTTGAATGTCTGGAAAACGCAATCCAAACACCCCCTAATAAAGGGGGAGTCTGAGAAAATAGTTGGAGACATTATTTTTGAGTTAAAAAAAAGTTGTTTTGAAAAATATGTTTAGAAGGAAAAATTGTTTGGGGTGAAAAAATAAAAAATTTTAAATATTTTTTTAGAAAAAAAAAATCAATATGGATATTGTTTCGTTTTTCTCGAAATTTTATGTAATTTAAAAAAAAATTATCTCATTTAGATTTGTATATACAAAGTTATAGATTTTTAAAGTTTGGAGTTTACTATAATATTTTAGAGATATAAATAATAAAAAGTGATAAAATTTAAAAAAAAAATAGTTTTAAATGTCTTTAAAATTAACCTTAAACGGAATGAAAGTGTTGAAAACGTTAAAGAAGACCAAGTGATATTGTAAAAAATATTATTCACTTTTTTAATATACATATATTTTTTTAGAAATTCACTTTTAATATGTGAAAAAGATAAAATATAATTTTGTTCTACATTTTGGGGCGTTTAGGCATCAAGTTGGAATGAAATTTTTAAATTAAAACTAATTAACTTTTCAAAAAATTTTAAAATTTTTATTTATTTTTCAAAGAAAAAACAAAAATAAAATGAAAAATCTTAGTTTAAACCAGAATACCAAACACCTTCATGTCATTATTTATTAAATTATTATTCTTATTATAAAAAAGTTAAAATCTATCATCAAAGCAAAATAATCTAAGTTAATTCTAGTTGAAAAATTGGTCCACTTTCAAACAAGCCATAATCAATCCATAGGATTTTATTCATTTAGATCCTAACTTTTTAGTTGGTTGGCCCGTATATATATTGCAAAGTATTTCATTCATTTTTAGTTCATCAATTATTAATATTAATGATGGATTTTAAAATTAAGTGGAAATACCCATATGTTCGATAACCCAAATTTTGATTGCTGAGACTCTCAAATAGATGATACGCTTTTTTTGTGGTAGGATTCTTCTCCAACCATAAAAAAACTGTTACTGTAGATTATAACTACAAATTTTATGATTTTAAAAAAAAAAAAAGTTAACGTCTTTAATGTATCACCATCCAATCAACAACCAACACGTAATCAAACTTCCACGGCCTTTTCCCACGTTTGCCACCGTCTTCTTCTTCTTTTTGCCCAGAACACTGTGGACTTGTCTTTAAATACGCCCACCATTTTACTCCTCTCTTTCTTAGACGATATTCTTGTGTCTTTTTTTCTCCAATGCTGTCTGGATTTGATCTCAGGGGTTCAAAAATGGAAGATGAGTATACTAGACTTGTTTGGAGAATGAACTCCCCTAGGTACATATATACATATATATATATATATATGTTCATTCTATATATTTCACTTCTTTTTTGTTTTAGTTTCATAAGCTAGATTTTGAGGCCTTTTTTGCAGGGTTGTGATTGACAATGATGCCTGTGAGCATGCCACTATTATAGAGGTATATCTTTCAACATTTTATTTGATTTTAGGTTTAGTTTTCAAGAAGAAAAACTCCTTATTAATGGTGAAAGGTCATTTTATTTGCTGTTCAGGTAATCAGTGGAAATAGACATGGAATTCTTCTTGAAGTGGTACAAGTACTAATGGCGTTAGACCTCATTATAACAAAAGCATACATTTCCTCTGACGGAGAATGGTTAATGGATGGTATGTAAAGTTCTTCATTTGTTTAGTTGCTTATAGTTTTTTATTCTTTTTCTTCAAAATTTCTCTTTTTCTTCTCTAACATGATTGATAAATTGTTTTCGGATTGGAAAAATCTTCAGTTTTTAACGTGACGGATCGCGACGGAAACAAAATTAGAGATGAACAGATCCTCAAGTACATTAAGAAGGTAAGTGATAATGATACCACAACCTCTATTTCCATACCTTTATTTTTATTTTTATTTTTTTCATTTGAAGATTTTGATGTCTCTTTGATTTTACTACTACTAAGCCTCATGACATACTTTCATGATCATCAATGTTGCAGACTCTTGAGACTGATATCTGCTTCTTGAAGTCTTTGACATGTTCAGTGGGGATGATACCTACCAAGGATCATACTTCGATTGAACTAACCGGCGCCGACAGGCCGGGATTTCTGTCCGAAGTATCGGCGGTTTTGAGAGACCTCAGGTGCAATGTGGTGAGTGCTGAGTTCTGGACACATAACACCAGAGCTGCAGCCATTATTGATATCACAGACCAAACAACTGGCTATGCAATTGAAGATCCGAGACGGCTTTGCACAATCAAGGATCTACTAACCAATGTCCTTAAGAATAAACACGATTTAAGGGCACCTAGCGTAACAATCTACTCATCCAGGTCGGATCACAAACAGATAAGATTGCATCAGATGATGTTTGCCGATCGAGATTTTGAAAGGCGTGAAGGTGCGAAAGACAAGATCGGAACTCATGTCACCGTGTCGGATTGCAAGGACCGCGGCTATACGGTTGTTACATTGAGGTCCAGAGATAGGCCAAACCTGTTGTTTGACACTTTATGTTCTCTTACTGACATGCAATATGTGGTCTTCCATGGGACTATCATCACTGGTGGAATGGAAGCTTGCCAGGTAATTAACAATCAAAGCTCCATACTAGGAAACCAAAATCAAAATGAAATCTTCACTCGCATATTCTATCAAACATTTGCTTAATTTTCCATGTCAAGTAACTACATGTTTAAGCTAGAAATTTCGCCTAGTTAATTCTGTTTTAAAACAAGGTTCTGTTGTAATTGTAGGAATTCTATGTAAGACACGTCGATGGACTTCCCATGGGTTCGGAAGCTGAAAGACAGCGCGTAATCGACTGCTTAGAGGCAGCCGTTGAGCGGCGAGCCACCCAGGTATAGAATTCTTTGAGACAGTATGAAAATGACGCCTTATTGTTTTTATCAGTTTCGCAGGTTTTGTTTCATTTCGATGTGATTTTGATCAAATTTAACATCCAAAAACACACGCATACTGCTAGTAGAGTAGAAAGCTCAAAACAAAATTCTGTTTGTTTCCTAAGAAAATAATAGCTATCATCATACAGGGAGTGGAGCTGGATTTGTCCACAAGTGACAGATTCGGATTGCTTTCGGATGCTACGAGGATATTTCGCGAAAATGGTCTGTGCATCAAACGTGCAGAAATCTCAACAGAAAAGGAGAAAGCCAAGGACACTTTTTTGGTCACGGACGTATCGGGCAGGGATGTAGAAAATCAGATTATTGAAATGGTACGGGCTCAAATAGGACAAACGACACTACAAGTGAAAGAGGGTCGCTTTGGAATGTCTCCAAAACGACCAAAGGAAAAAGCCAGAAGCTTCCTCTTTGGAGACTTTCTCAAAAGTCGAGGTGTTTAAAGTTAACAAGCATAATGAAATTGAAAATCCCTATAGTCATCTTTTGTTGCCTAGTGCTGCTTCCAAGAAAGAACATATTAAGCAAAACAAAAGGACGTGGACTTTTCTCTTCTTTTTTTTTTTTTTTTGGCCTTTTTTAAGTTTCTTGTGTAAATTGCTTATAGGTATGAAAATTTAGATGGGTTGTGAAATAGACCTATGCTGTTTTTTACATAATTTATAAGGAATTGTAACTATATTATAATGTTTTTAGATAAACTGGTAAACCTTTTATATGTATAGTTGTAGTGTCACTGAATCATGTGGTATCTTGTGGCATAATTTAATGCATGATTGTTGTTGTACAAACTTGTGAGAAATTCTTCTTTTCCCATTTGAATTTTCTCGAGAACCAAACGGGTTAAGTGTCGATCATACGACAAAGTGCTTTTATATGTCGCAGCATAAGCTATGCATCTGGCGATGGTTGCTAGTTGTCGGAGGTGAAAGGGTAAAGAAAACATGAGATAAAAGTTATATTAATCAATCTAAATTAGCGACAAAATCAAGTCTTATTTTTAATAGGAACGTATATTAAAAAACAAAGATTTTAAGACTTATATAGGGATTAAAAAATTAAGTTTTAAAGACTTACTTAGAAATGATCAATTTTTAATAATAAAAAAATAAAATAAATATAAAACTTTCAGAAGAAAAATTAAAAAAATAATAATAATAACCGGACGCAAAAGCCCCCTACGAGAATTAGTGCTCCGCCTCTACAAATGATATAAAGAGTATCTTCAAGAAAAGGGAATCTTCAATAACCACAAAATAGGAGTCGTGCTTTCTCACATCTCCATTTTCGAATAACTCTGCTTTTACCTTATATTCACATATATATATATATATGCCAAAAAAAAATAATAATAAACTTATATTGTTTGCCACCCCATTTAAAACCTTGGCGTCTAGAGAGATGGTCAATTTAGCTTTAATTTAATTTAAAATAAACTAAATTAAAATTAAAATTAATCATTTAATATATAAAAATTTAATTTAAATTTATATTAAAAATTATGTTAAAATAGTCCAAATAAAGATAAAAGGTTATTAAAGAGGAATTATCAAGTTAAATTCAAACTTAATACAAATAAACAATTTAACTTAATTTAAACTAAATTTAAGTTAAAACATGTCAACAAACATGCCCCCACTTTTCTATATTTTTTTCTACAACATTTACTCTTACAATTTTTATAATTTACTGTTTTCTTTTATTTGTCAACTATTTAATACACAACAAAACAGAGATAAAAGGAAAGAGAAGGCTTCAGACTAGACTAGACTATCCGGTTGGATTTTAATTTAACATGTGCTATTGAATTTTAATCCAAAGTATGAACAATATATTAATGATTGTATATTAAAGACTATCATATTAAAACTCAACTCAATATAAGTGATTAAATAAGGTTTAAATTTAACTTTTGTCCCCCAACATTTGAGAACATAAAAGCATCCTAATATTTTACAGAAGAGTGATTTTTCCATCTAGGTATACCGGCCTTAATCGCTGCTTGTAACACGTTAATCCGCTCTGCTAAAAGAAAATCTTCCATTTCCTCCATTTCAGCACGCTGCTTCCTCATAATCATCTCCAGGTCTTCAAAATGCTTGACTTTGCAGTGCAATTTCTTCATCTAGAAAAGCATTCATGCAAGCAAAGAAACCAAAATTATTCTTGTGCATGTCAGAATCGTCAAGCTCTTTTGAACAAACAGCAATTAAAAGCCAATTTCCCACAAAATGGGAATTGAAAGAACAAAAAAGGGTGCATAAGACTGAGTCACCTCAGTCCCGATAATGGTTGCCACTAGATGTTCAATCTCTCTTTCTTCCTGATCGGCCAGTAATTTCGCATGAGCAGCAGCTGCCCCAAGCGCTGTTGCAACAGCAGCTCTAATCCGCAAAGTTACTGGAATATCGTCTTTTGTAGAAGATAAATCTTCATTTTCTGAAAATGCAATACATGCATAAAAACACCAATGGGAGGTTAAGCTTTGCAAAACACAAAACAAACAGATAACAACCATCCCCGTGTTAGAGAACTGAAATTTCCCTGACAGAACAAGACAGCATGCAGCGTTTAGCAAGAACAATTATCTTAAGCAAATTTCCGTATGGTTGACTTCAAAAAACATACCTGATAGAGTATGCCCTTCCTTCATCTCTGAATCTTCAGCCTCAAGGACTCTGAAATAAATAAAGATTTGACAGAATATTAGAATTATAGGAAATAAAACACCTGAAAGGGTAACTTCAGCAGAATACATAACCTCTTTGTCTTGCTGTCAGCAACGGGACTTTGCAACCCATCAGTTACATAGTCGTTACCATCACCATCGAATATCTCCCTTGGGTATGAATTTTCATCACACAAAGAAGTAACGGCAGCCTCAGCTGCAGCAGCTGCAATATGCGGGCCAACCATGGTTGATATACGAGCTACCTGAAGAAAACACATTAGCATTCTGTTATCCGTCTTCAGATCATAAACATAAGCTGTTAAACTGTTAAAGAAATTGGAGGGGATTTCAAAACTTTTTGGGGGTGGGGTGGTTTGGACAATGGTGGGAGATATTTCTTATTTCACAACACTTAACCTTATGTTTTTTCAAAAATAAAAATCAGTTTTAACTTTCAACAATTTCCAATACATATTCGTCAAAGTTAAGCCCTGCAATAAATTCTGAAAATTCAGGACGTTTTAAGACTCTTACCTGTTCCATCAGTGAACCACCAGAACTCGAAAGGGAAACAATCCGCTGTCTTTTCAACGGAGGACCATGCTCCACAGCATCTCCATTCTGCTCACACTCATTTGTCTTCTCATCACACTGATCCCCAGTTTTGACAGTCTCTTGATTCTCAGATGAGGATAACAGAGGTTGCTCCGAACTGTTCGAATTGGCAATGGGTTCGTTGGAACTACCTTTCATGTGGGTGGCAGAACCCAAAACTTCCCCAAAAGGCAGCTCAATGAGCTTGGCAATACAATCAAGTTTAGTCTTGGTGGGAAAATTTTGAGCAACAAGCTCCCAATCATCTCCATGCTTCAAAACAGATTCTAAGAGAAGGAGAGTCTCGGCTTCAGTCCAAACAGCTCCATGCTTACCACCGTCTTGAATACTCTCGTACAACTTGAAATCATCAACCGACTTATTCTCTCCATAATTCCCATTTTTGAAACATTTTTCACAAATTAAGAAGTTATTGCCCTGCAAATTCATAGCCAAAATAAAAAATAGAGGAGGATAATTCAACCAAAGAGTAGTATACAATTTTAACCTGTCTTGAAACAGCCCAGGACATAAAAATTTCTGGCAGAATATAAAGGTGCAAAAACTAAAACTTTGACTTCATAGATACAATCTCAATTCTGTCATTACTCTGTACCCAACTATATGTGTGTGTGTGTGTGTGTGTGTGTGTGTGTGTGTGTGTCAGTGTATGTAACGTCGGGTTCCTATTATTAACCTTCAAAATTGTTCAAATAACTTGTTCGGGGTTAACACTTCTATTGAGAAAAAATTACATTGAGTTCTCACGTCTAACATTGACCAAAAACAATAGAACAACAATGGCAAAAAGACTCCGAAAGATCAAATAAGCTAAACTAAGTTCTGTACATAACTGTAAGGAAAAAAAAAGAAGGGCATAATTCACTAAGAAAATTTACAAGCAAGAGGTTTTATATATACCTTGGTATACTTGTAGTGTCCAGAATTACACCGATCGCCACAATTCCCACAAAGGACATCCTTCTGCTTCATCAAATCAGCAAAAACATCCGAATACGACGACAAAGGCGGCAACTTCACTCCACCACCAACCGCCGCATCCGCTTTCTTCTCCGCATTCGGCGGTGGCGAAATCGGCTTAATCGAATTCGGAGTCGCCACCACCCGAATCCCATTCGGCACTCCCTCCTCAACCCTAACCCTAACCCTAGACCTCTCTTCTTCTTCTTCTTCTTCTTCTTCTTCTTCTTCTTCGTCATCTCCGCCGTCCGGAGACGCCGAGAAGTTGATGAGGCCCCATTTTTCGAGGAAGAGGAAGACCTTGTGGAGCAAATTGACGTCGCCGATGAGAGATTTCCTGACCTCGGTGAAAGTGAGCCTCCGAGAAGGCTCTTCTCTGTACTTGTTGATGATGAAGTCCCGGTACTCCTTGTATATCTTCAACGTTCTTGAAATCGAGCTTCCATGGAAGAACTCCTTGAGAGAAATTCTCTCGATTTCGTGGATTTCGTCCCACACAAACCAACCTGAATTGAATCCACAACGAAAGGTCCGAGATTAGTGAAATTGAACTGTGAATGGTGCGAAATGAGGAATTAGGGTTTGTATAGAGAGAGAGAGAGAGAGATTACTGGAGTGGCTGGGAATGGTGTACAGGTCGAGCTCTGGTTCTTCGGGTCGGGTCTGGTGGGAAATCGGGTCCTGCTGAGAGAGCTCCATGTCTGACCAGGTTGAGCCGTTGAGTCGTTTGGAGTCCAAGTTTAAACACGCACACCCTCTCCTCTCATCCACGTGCGTTCCACGTGCAATTATTTAGAGCGACGCTCGATAACGAGTTTCCTATATATATATATATATATATATATATAAAGAATGGAGCAAGGAGGTTCTCACACCCCATGTTTTGATGGCTAATTTGTTGGAGAACTTTAATTCAATGAAAATCATCGTTAAGTATTCATATTTAGGATTTCATGTTAAATCATCAAAAAAAACATATATATCATAAGCGTATTTGAATTTATTAAGCAGTAAAAATGAGGTTATTAGAGCGTGTTTGTTTTTTGTTTTGAATCGGATTTCACGATTCCCTAGAAAATCGATTTCAAAATCGATGTGAAATTGTGTTTGGTTTGTATTGTTTTTGAAAACAGATTTCAAAACGAATCCAAAATCGCTTTTGTTCTCAATGTAAAATTGAAAACGACTAAAAGTCGTTTTCTCTGATTTCATTTTTCCCATTTCTCCCATTTCTTTGATTTAATTATTATGGTTAATTAAGATTTAATTGATATAGTAATTACTTAAATATTATGGTTATTAATTTTTAATTCATTCTTCAATTAAAAATTTTATTAATTTTTAATTTTTGGTATTCATAATAAATTTTTTTTAAATCAAACATAAATATGTTTTTATAGAATACTTATAAAATGACTGGTTTTTAAAAATATAACCAAACACAGTTTCACTTTTTTGTTTCTCAAAACATACACTCAGAAAATAAAACCAAACACAATTTCAGAAACGTTCTCAGAATTGTTTTCAAAACGATCTCAAATTCAGAGAATTTGAAAACATAACAGATTTCAAAAACAATACCAAACGCTACCTTAGTTTTTCATATCTAAATTTTTTATTTTTAAGAGAGAATCTTAACACTCTTAATAACGAAACATGAAAAAATAATAATAAGTTTGCTAATTCTAAGGATCATAACCAATTTTATATTTATATTATGTTATTGACCCATCATAAATAAATAAAATAAAATATTGAATCTCTACTATTATATATCAATTAAAAGATGACTTAAAAGTCTAAATTTAATTAATTGTATTGAATACTTTTAATTAGCTAAACAAAATGGAGAGCTATGATGCACAATTAATCGACATATATAAGCCCGCATTTATATAATTTTCTAACAAAACTTGCAATCAAATCATACGTGATTAGTAACTGAAGAAACTGTTGATGACCTAGCGAACATGATGATCGAGAAGAGAGAAGAGAGAAGAGAGAGAGGAGGGCTGAGGGAAGAGAGAGAGAGGGGGCAAAGGAAGAGAGAGGAGGGAGTGAGAGAGAGGACTAGAAAGGTAGGATGGTAGAAAGGTTGAAAGTTGAAGATAACTTTGGTATTCTTTTTTTTGTGATCAAAATAAAAATCGGTTAAACATGGCAACAATTCAAACCAATTTTATAAAGGATAAAAATCTGGAACATGCATACTAAAGAGGTTATTTCCAAAATTTGCTTTTGTAGTAAAGTTTTGCAACCGTGCTAATAGCCAAGATTTGCACAAGAAGAGCCTGCAAAGTTGTGATAAAATTTTACAAGGTTATTTAGCAACTAGTATTTGTGCCTTCAAACTTATCACTTTTCAACAACTTGTTTCTTAAACTATCAATTTTAATAATTTACTCTCTAAACTTTTTAAATTACTACAATATATCTCATGTATTTAATTTTACATTAAATTTAAATATGAGTTTAAAAGATTTGAATTATGTTTGTATAAGATTCAAAAATAAAAATTGAAACGGAGTTTCTGGAGTCGTGACCTTTATTGACTGATTTAATGAAAATTTATGTAATACAAGGCATGTTATAATAATTTATCAAAATCAGAATATAAATTATCAAAATTAAGTAGATTGTTAATAAGTAACAAATTTATAAAATATTGATGGTAAAATCCCAATTTTATAACTAAAGCCTGTAGAATGCTGCTCGCTTGTGCTCTCTAGCGGCCTTGCAATCGCAGAGTAATCTCTTCAAGAGCATTGGACTGTTGGGAGAGTTGAGGCTCTTACTAACATAAATTTCGCCGCCACAGTTTGCTTAATTTATTTCTTATTATGTCCTAAAATTCATTAAATTTAATGGAATTCCTAAATCAAACAAACAAAGAACGTGTCTAATTACAGAATTTCTTTTAAGCGTGGGATAAATTCACCTATTTAAGAGCTTTAGAATTCGTTATTTGCCTAGTTAAGGTATATAATACTTTGAATTATAAATCATGAAATTAATTAGAAATGCTTAGGTTATAACCCAAAGAGGTAACCTTAGATGTTATGAAAGAAGAATAAGAATATCCCAAACTCAACTTAAAGCGCCAAGATGCTTTCCAAGTACGCAAAGGCGAAAGAGAAATAA
This sequence comes from Antiaris toxicaria, assembly GCA_035233585.1. NCBI lineage: Eukaryota > Viridiplantae > Streptophyta > Magnoliopsida > Rosales > Moraceae > Antiaris > Antiaris toxicaria. Next base: position 3,303,650 of record CP141155.1, on the reverse strand, counting down.
CACAAAAAGAGCGATGAAAATCACTAGCTAAAAACTCATCCAATTCCAGGTATTGCACTTTTTTTTTGTCTTAGCTCATTCTCTGAGCAGCTTCCTTGGCCAAAAGTCTTTCCTTCGCCCTGGTTCTAGCCTGCGATTTGGAGCCCATGATACCACCGCCCCACTTCTTTCTGTATTCATCGTACTTATCGTTGAAGTTGGCCTGAAAAGCAATTAGATTAGAGCGTTAAGACTGCCAAATGAGGAAAGCAATGCCATAAGCATTTTGGCTAAGTTGAGCGGAAAACGTAGTTTAAATATACCTTGATAGCCTCAAGGACCTTGCTGAACTCCAACTTGTCCTCGTTCTTCACCGTGGTCAAGCACAACACAGATGCGGTCTTCTTGTGGACAATCTGTCACGAAAGTAAAATGAAGAGACGTTTCAGTAAACAAGGAAACCTAGATTTTAAGGAGTAGAAAACAGCCAGACAAACAAAGCAGAAAGTTACCGATCCCAAACGCGATTTCCCCTTCACAATACAGTACGGGATCTCCATCTTTCTGCACAAGGTAGGGAGCCAAACAACCAACTCAATGGGGTCCACATCATGAGCAATCACTACCAACTGTGCCTTATTCTGCAAAAGAGAAGAGATTCCATTGTTAAGTAAAATGAATTTTGCAAGCAAACAACAAGATTCATTTCAGAAAACCATCACTCATACTCAAATATAACTAGTTTGACTACCTGTTCAATAAGGTAGGTGACGTGGTTGAGACCATATTTCACGACAATGGGCTTTTTCGCCTCGGCAGTTTTTCCTTCAGCCTCAGCCTGAGCACGTTTCAGAAGGCGTTCCTTCTTCTCTGCTTTGTCTTCAGGCCTATACTTAAGAAGCAACTTGAACAGACTTGTTGCTGCAAATAATTTCAAATATTGAAAATGTCATTATCAGTATCAAAAAAACCATATAACAGATTTTAACTAGGCAGCAAAAACTGCATTACAAAACACAAATGAGTACCACTGAAAAAGCACACAGAAGATAACAAAATCAAAACTTAAGATTTGTGCATAGCAGGTAAATAGCAAGATACAGCTCGAACTAAATAAAGCAATCAGGATAAGCGCCACACTACCCTTTCAGCGCAACATAAACAACACAATTATTACAGGTTTCTCCTATCTCAGAGGAAAAAAAAAACACATCATTTCTAAACAACGAAACACACAAGAGTTCCTTAAAAGTCACGACTTCCATAAAGAAAAATCATTCTAAACTTGTAACATTACAATTAAGGCTTAAAGCGTGAGAAAAGCGGGTGAACAATTATACACATTACAGATCATATAGAAATCAGAACTTATGTTGAAATATAGCCCTAACTTACACCCTTATAACAAACCACTACAAAGGGACATTTCAGACCAACTTAAACAACAAAATTCATAGTCGCTGCTTTCTCTTATCTTCAAATCATATTATTTCATTTCTAAACAACCCAGCATACGAGAGTTCGATGACGAACCAATCTTAAAAATCACGACTTTTGTTAACAATCAAACATTCTAAAACCAGTAATATCATGATTCAGATATCTAAAATTAGCAAAAAAGGGAAAAAAAAAACGAAAATTAACGGTCTGGCACATACCAAGGTTCTTGTCCAAAGTCTTGGTGAACTGGTTGAGAGCTGGAGGAACCTTCAACCTTTGCTTGAGAATTCTCTTCTTCCGCTGAATCTGAACAGTCTTCGGCCACTTCACGAACCTGTGCAGATCCCTCTTCGGAGGCAACGCCCCTCCGATCCCGAACTGCTTCGGACGCTTCTCGAACAACGGATTCACCACCTTCTCCTAAACCACAAAAAAAAATATAAAATTAAAAATTCCATCAGATTATGCAGAAGAACCGATTGGAGAAAACTGGAAACAAAACAAGAGAGAGAGAGAGAGAGAGAGAATTACGGGCTTCTTCTTGGCAGGAGCCGCGAGCTTTACGCCTTTCTTGGGGGCCTGAAAAAGCAGAGACGAAATGAGAGGTTTGAAAATGAAGGAATCAAATGGGGAAGCGACCGGAGAAGGAGTGAAATGGCGACGAATTTTACCATGTCTGCTGCGATCTTCTGCTCAGCGAACTAGGGCTTCTTCTGGTTACGGCGCAGCTGGAGGTTTCTAAGCTAGGGTTTTCAGAATATATATAGCGTCCCTCTTTTGGTCATTTTCAGGGCATAATTCGGGTGTATGGGTCCGGCCCGTTTTGTTTTTGGGGTATGGCCCTTGGCTCCAAAGGCCTCAACTGTGTATGGCCCATAAACCAAGGCCCTTTGTTATGAAAAAATTGAAAAACTCGAAATACCCTTTTGTTTATTCTAAGGTATAAGTAACACGTTACCTTCACATTATATTTATATATAATATATTAAATACAATATATATTTAAATAAAAAATATTTATATTAAATTTAAATATAATATTTATTTAAATAAAAATTATTTAAATTATATTTAAATATTAAGTATATGATGAAATTGATAAAAATAAAGTAAAAAATTGGAGAGAAAGAAAAAGAATATATAATATAATTAATAAAAGTAATAGAAAAAATAAAAAAATAAATAGTGATTAGATTAGATTTATATTATGATGTGATTGATTTTTGAATGTAATATTTTTACGTTTAGATGATAATTGCATTGCATTTAAATGTAATATAAATACAATATTACTTTCAAACACCCTCTAAATGTTACTTTTTGCCCTCTTTGTTCTTATAAAATCAGTCCAAAAAAATGTCACTTTTTTTGTTCTTGTAATACAAACGCAATGTAACTTCTAAACGCCCTTTGATGGAGCGTTTGGTAAACATATTACATTAGCATCCAAACTGAAAATGCATTTAATGCATTGCATTTGAATAAACATATTACATTTGTATTGCGTTTAAGTATGAACATAATATGTTTACTCAAACGTAATACATTAAATACATTTTGTATTTTGATAAAAAGTATTTACTTTGCATTTAAATGCAATTTGTGTTTAAATGAAAAGTATCTGAATTATATTTTATAGTTAAAAAATTGATGTAATACAAACGTAATGTAACTTCTAAACACCCTTTAATGGAGCGTTTGCTAAAGATATTACGTTAGCATTCAAATTGAAAATGCATTTAATGCATTGCGTTTGAGTAAACATATTACGTTCGCATTGCGTTTGAATGTGAACACAATATGTTTACTCAAACGTAATGCATTAAATGCATTTTGTATTTGGATGAAAAGTTTTGCTTTACATTTAAATACAACGTGTGTTTGGATGAAAAGTATCTGAATTATATTTTATAGTTGAAAAATTGATGTAATTGGTAAAAGTAGATAGAAAAAGTGAGATGGAGAGAGAATATAATGTAAATACAAAAAAATTATTTTCAAAATATTTTAGAATAGTAAATGTATTTGAGGCAGTATTGAAAAATATTATATTTGAGTGTAAAACTTTTGCATTTAGATGAAAATTACATTGTATTTAAACATAATACGAACACAAAACTGTAAACAAACACCTCATAAATATCACTTTTTTTCCCTCTTTGTTCTTGTGAAATCAATCCAAAAAAATTACCCTTTAAAGAAAATAAATTTTTTAAATTATTAAAATTAACCCTTCCATCCTTAATTTTATTCTTTTTCGTTTACCATTCTTAACAATAATTTTTATTTATTTCAATCATGAGATATTTTATAAGGTATTTCATTTACTCGAATAATTATGAAGACAGTATGAGAATTGGGCATTAGTGATTAGAGTTCATTTTGCTTCTCAAATTAACAACATTCACCATACACATCTACAATGTTCAAAGTACTTAATACTACATTTTATACACATATCAAGTGTTGTATGGTTGAAAGTTTTTAATTTGACATCAACATATCAACACACATCCTGCTTATTATCCTATCGAATATTTAACAAAATCACAAGTAAAACTATTTTAGGGCACAACTTATTCTTCCATCAAACTCAATCCATAGTTACCATGGTGCACCATAAGTCTATAATTCATATAGAAAATATCATTTTTAATGCTCCAACTCAAAGTGACAATGTCAATATTCAAACTTTATAGTATTAAAACAGCATAAGAACAATAATATAAGTATAAGGGTGTTAAATTACTTCATTTAATATGTTGACCTTTTAAAATAGAAACTCAATCTTTAAAGTCTGAAATTTCACACAGAAGGAGACCTATGAAAGACATTCACAATCGTAAAACCACCACCATATGTGGTGGCCACATACTAGATTAGTAATGGATAAGCAGCTTTGTAACCTTGAGTTTAACCTTTAAACCAAGAAATTACCTTTGGTATAAAAAGGTAACCTAGAATTTAATTACATGGATTGCCCAATAGCTAAGAGTGGTAATTTGTGTTAGTGGGTCGTGTTCGCGTCGTGTTTAACCTGTCTATTAATACATAAAATCTTAAATCTTGACAAGAACACATCCAATTTAATAATCATATCAAAAACCAAAACCCAAACACGACTATTTAATAAAAGAATTGAAACGACACGACACGTTTATGACCTGTTTATCAAATGGGTCATAAACATATCGTGTCAACGTACCAAACCCATTTCCTAAAAGAGTTATTCAACCTTTTATTGACTCATTTTACTAATCTGTTATTAACCCATATAACTAACACGTTATCAATTTTAACACTAAACAAACTCATTAAATACTTAGATAACAACTAAGTTAAAAAAAATCAAATTAACTTAATTACAATCAAGTTACACATAAACTCAAATCACAAAAGATAAACACAAAACCAAATTAAAGTCTATAGTCAAATAAAGTTCACAGCACAAGCTATAACCAAACTAAAACAAGCAAATAAGTTCAAATCCAGATCATACCATGCATATAAGTAAAAGACTACGTAAAAGACTAAATAAATAAAAGCAAAACTTAAATTTTCTTTTTTATATTAAATTTTTTTTAAATATATATATAAAATAAAAGATAAATTTTATATTCGAATTTTGAATTTTGAAAACTCTAAATTAAAAATAGTAAAAGAATATATAATATATATGTAATAATATAAATATATTAGAGATTATAAATGGATAATTTATGGATTATATTTGTGTTAACCCATATATAACCTATTCATTATACGGGTTATTTAATGTCAATTGCGAGTTGGCAAGTTCATATAAGTTTGATTTTTTATTTGATTGTATTTGCTAGGTTCGACTCCTTTTTAACCCAAACTTATTTAAGAAAAACCCAAATCCTTTAATTTTGTGCAGATTTCATGTCGTGTTGTTATATCATAACCCAAATTATTAACCCTATCTATAACATAAATATGAACAATGTCCTTATAAGACATGCATGATTTGCATTTGCTGATGCCATAACAGTTTAGATTTTTATGGCTACAACCTTAAGCACACGATAAATGTTAGACAAATGACTAATAGCATTCTATATACATAGGGTTATAAGACTCACATGAGTTTTTAAGTATAGAGAAAATATTGAATTATTTAAATAGCCACTCACAGAATTAAATTATTTGTTTTAGGGACAATGGTGAAGGTAAAAATAATTATTTATTTATTTAAAATGAATCCATTCAAAATATCAGTCACAAAAGCACAAAGACATGCAAAATCTTCCTGGTCAAACATGCATATTGTACTTAGGTAAAAATAAAAAAGTTGTACAGTCCTTTTAACTTTTGTTTGTAACATAAAAAAAAAAAAGCCCCTTTACCACACTATTGCATGCTAAAAACATCCACCCCAAGTCCTTTAACAATTATTTACCATTACCAATTTAGCAATTTAGTCTGCAAACACCATCTAAATAAGGAAGATTCACTTAAAAATAAAAAAGTTCAAGTCTTAATATGCCAAAAAAAAAAAAGGAACCAATATTCTATTATTTTGAAAAATTAGGATGGGTGGCCTATGTTTATTACTTAATCTAATATATAGTCCAATTTTTTTTTTATTTAGATAAATAGCCTAATGATATTATTTGGATCAATCACTTTTGTTCTCTTTCCCAAACAACCCCTTACTCTCTCTTAACCCCTCACTTTCTCTAAAAATACAACAATTAATGGTGACGGAGGCTATCGTCATCCTCAGTTTGCACACCTCCAATGATGGAGATCTTTCTTGCAAACTCCGAGGACCAAGCTAGTCATGATCTCCCTCATGATTCTAACAATCGTGGAGGTTTGCTCGCCAAGTCCAGTAATAGAGATCCTTCTCATAAACTTCAACGTTTGAGATTTCGCAATCCTTCAAGAACTCTGGTGGTGAAATCTCATAATTGAAATTGTACCGACTTTTCAGTGGATAGAGCTTTGCAATGGTAATTGATTGGGAGAAAATGAAGCTTGTGAAGGCAAAAGCTTTGCATGTCGAGCTTTATCGACATTTTCCAATAGTGCCTCTACTTCATCTTCTCTGATGATTGGGCTTCCTTTGATGACTAGATTTTGTTTACAGTATATCTAGAGAGAACAGAAGGGAAAGAGAGGGGAAAAGGAGTTGAATTAGTTTTTTTTTTAATAGTAAATCATTGATTGACCAGAAAATTTATAGTCAATCAGTAATTGATCAATAATGAATCAGTGATTGATTAAAAATTAATTAATGATTGACTTAAAGTTAGTTAGTGATTAACTATTTACAAAATTAATTGACTATTTTTAGGAAAAAAAATGCCTTTTAACTAATTTATAAAAACTTGGGTTGTTAGTTTAAAAACTTCTTAAAAAGAAAAGTTATTTAGCTATAAATCCCTTTTATTTTCATTCATATATATAGTGAAGAATTATATTAAAGGAGCAATCCATCAGAAGGTCACTTATCATTATTGCACGATTTAAATTAGATAGGTAATTGATAATATTTTGTTTGACTTTTTAGATCATCCATAATAATGCATGACCCAATAATCAAAGTTTTTTTTAAAACAAAATCATATAGAGAAAATATCACCTAGTATATTCCTAATATTATAGCTGATTGAGTAAATAAGGGTATTTACTCTCTACTAACTAATGAATAGTGATGTTTTCCATATATTGTGCCTATCTAGATACTCACCTCTTCTACATAGAAGTGACTATACGTAGATAAATAAACAAGACAATTTTGATCTTATGTCACATAATGTGAAATCACAAAAATGTTGTCCCCAATCTCTTTTTCTCTCTCTTCCATAATGTTCTTGAGTGGTAAATTTTCATGATTGTTCAAGTTCATACTTTTGCAATAACCCATACATACCATAACCGATCAAGGATGTGATGATCGTGTTCTTTAAGGAGTATGATTTAGAGTGCAAATATCATGTTTGTGGCAATGAGTATTGTGAAACTATCCTTGGTGAATCCTAAAATGGAGTAGATCTTAAATCAAATGTAGAACATTCAAAAGACGTTTTTGCACACGTGTTTGCTATTTTTTTCCCTATATATAATTTTTATAGTCCAACATCAAAATGTATGATGTGCTTGTAAATTATAATTTAATAGTTGTTTGTAATATCTCTTAAAAGTTTTTTTTTTACCGTAAAGAAGTAAATTTTTAGATAAAATTGTAAGTATGGGATGGATACAGTCCTTTTAATGATGAAGCAAGTCGGGCATATGTTAGGGGAATTTAGATGAAAGCCCCAAAAAGAACAAACATTTGGAATTTTGTCCCTCTTATAAGAGTTTTAAGATTTTTGTCATTTTTTAAAACATGTCAAAAGTCGACCCAATGTGTCTTTTTAAAATTACCCCCAACCAACTAAAAAGGTAATACACTAAAATACCATTTGGTAATTCGTCGGAATACCCTTTGGTAACTCATATTTTAGTAATCCATCGGAATACTGATTGGTAATCCTTGGAAATATCATTTGGTAATACACTAAAATATAATTAGTCAATCTACTTTTGGTAGTATTTCGAAATACTGTTTAGCAATTTGTCAAAATACGATATAGTAATTCATTTTTGATAATCCTCCAATTTACCATTTGGTAACTATTTGAAATATTGTTTGGTAATCAATCGGAATACCTTTTGATAATCCGTTAAAATACCATTTAATAATCTGTCTAAATACTTATTGATGTTCTTCTGAAATATTTTTTTTATTATCATTATATATATTTTATGTATCCAATTTTTTATCTAAATATATTATCTTAAAAATAAAAAACAATACAAAAATGAAAAATAATAAAAATTAAACAAAAAAATGCAACTGCCATCTCCCACAACGATGACCAAGATCTAATGGCGGCCTAACCTCCATAACTGTTACCCTTGCAAGACTAAGATCCATCGATGGCTCACTCACGACCGAGCTAACGAGCGAATTGAGACTAGTAATAAATGGTTTGCTAACGGGTTCATAAGTAGATCCAACGATGGTAGCTCGTGGGCAGATCCGATTCACTACTGCAATCACACGATCTTCTCCTTGCGATGGCAATCCAAAACTCATGCTCAGATCTAATGGCAAGTAAGTAGATTCGAGGATAATGGGACGACAAGTGGCGAGGTTGTGGATGAACTTGCCATCGGTGGATCTTTTTCGCCCACGATGGCCATGGAGTTCGCAAGACCTCGGCGATGAAGGGATCTTCGACCACCTCGCTGGCGATGGCACCACCTAACCAGATCATGTCCAAAGAAATGAAGGAGAGAGAGAGCGCAATCGTAAGGGGAGAGAGAGCAATCATAAGGGGAAAGATATGGGTATTTTTGTAATTGTCTAACAAAATAAGAAAAAGTTAAATGAAAACAATAAAAAAAGAGTAAAAATTCAAACTAAGATTTTAGTGAGGTAAATAGCTGGAATATATGCGCTTTAGGGGTTATTTCTAAGATTTTCTCCATATGTTATGGTTCATAGACTAGTCCTGCAGAGTGCCTTTTTAAGATTTGTTTGTTATATTGTATATATAGCATGTAATCCGTCTTAGGCCGTCATGGCTCGCTGAGCTATAAGGTTGGATTGAAAAACACCTTTTTATCATTTTTTGCCATAGGCCCACATAGACCTGTCTGATGGTCCACATGTAAATCTCTTATAGAGTTTGTATATAAAGGGTTGATGTCCCTTTGTAAAAATTCCCATAGCCTTCATTTAATTTAATTGTTGGGATTGCAAAAGGGAAGAATGGAAAGAGCTAGGGATGGAGAATGCAAAGGATAACGATTATTATAGTGATCTTTCACTTTGTTTAATAAAATAAATGGAGGGTTGAATGTACAAAGGATAGTTGTCTATCTTATTATGACGGTAGTAAAATTCATTAATTCTTTAAGGGTAAACTCTCTTATGAATACGTTTAAACAAATATCCATTTTAAAGTTGTTGAATTAAAATATATCTATTTTTCTTTTATTTAAATTAATGTTTAAAATAGTATTTACAACAACAACATTATTCTTAATAAAGAATGATAATTAAAAAATAATAAAATTATTAAAAAGATAACCAATAAATTTGGAATAAAAATTATTTTATTAAAATGATTGGATTAACAATTAGCTTTTGTTTAAAAAGAAATTTTGACTTTTTTTAATAGATATGTTTTTTATTAAAATGATTGGTTCTTTTTTATAATTAGATTCTTATTGATTTTTTCTTTTTTAAGTTTGTTTATTTGATTTATGGTAAAGAAGGTTTGTCAGTGGCCGATCGAGAAAGGAGGTTTGTTGACAAAAGTTATCAGTGGTAAAGTCAATGGAGGATTCGAATGGACAATCATAAGCAATGTCATTTTTTTTTTTTTACATTAGTTGAGGTTTTGGAATTTTGTATCTTTAACATTAAAAAAAAAATCATCTTTATCATAAAAATAAGATGTATCTAGTTTTATGTTTGTTTATATTTTTTGACAATAATTTTTTATATTTATGAAAATAAAGAGCTGTAAGACTTAAAAAATTAGTCTTTTGCATGAATATATCATCGATCTCATATGTAGTAATTCATATAATTAATGTGGTTTTTTTAAAGAATGCAAAATGATTAGATATGGTTTTTGTTTTTTAAAGTGTAGTTATCCATTATGTTTTGGATTTTAGTGGTCGGCATTATTAATAAGATTTGTTTTCATAATGACTTTATTGGTTTTTTATTAAAAAAAATGTGGGCCGATATTTTATGTAAACGAATTTTGTTGATGTATGATTTTAAATAGTCAGCATAAAAAATAAGTTTTTTCACAAAGAATTTATTTTTTATCAGACAACTTAAATACTTTATGTTAGTGTAATTTTTTTCCATTTTAATTTTTTTAATCAATCTCTATTGTAAATAATTATTGTGGTGTATATACCTTTTGGTTTGAGTTATTATCTTTATAGTAAATATATGATATTTATCATAACTATTTTTTCCATTATGTTTTGGATTTTTTGTGATTGGCATAATTGATAAGATTTTTTCATAACGACTTCGTTGGTTTTTTATAAAAAAGTTTTAGTTAATATTTTAAGTAAATGAATTTTATGGATACATGATTTTACGTTGTTGGCATAAATAATAAGTGTTTTTATAAAGAATTTATTTTTTGTTGAAAAACTTAAATATTTTGTGTTAGTATAATTTTCTTCGGTTTTAACTTTTTTTAATCAATCTTTATTGTAAATAATAATTGTAATGTATTGATTTTAACAGTTATGATGTAATTAAATATATTTGATTTTATTAAAAGAAATGACGAGTTTTCATAAAAAAATTTCATTGTTGTAGTAAAAAAAAATCTGAGTAAATGAGAAATAATTCCAAATTTTGTATAAGGGCAAATTAGATACTACAAATATGTGTTTTTTAAAAAATGGACATTTACGTGATACAATTAAAAAAGGACATATTTTGATAAGAGGTCATAAAAATGAATTTTTTTGTATAATTATTACTAAAACTTAAATTTGATATATTGCTTAAAGAATTCAACTGGGCTTATGTCTCTTCTTCCCCTACCCAAGCAATAAAGTAAGCCTAGACATGCAAATATTGGTTTCGGTCAGATTTACGTCAATGGGGATCATGTTTGAATATGATCATTTTGTGTATCTGATATGAAATATTTTTTAAGATTATATAAAAATAATACACGATCTTTAATTAACTTGGACTGGATTGACCCAATTTTCATAAGATTAACTCATTTGACCCGCCTTATATTTATAGTTATGTATCATATTCTCCCTCGTACCTTCTAATTAAACACAAATTTAGGGACATTTGGCATTTTGCCGGAAACCAAAAGTTGTCTATTATTATTATTTTTTTCCAAATCACATTTGGTATATCATCTAATTTTCAAACACCCATTTCATATGTCCATGGTGACACATTTCTTTTTCTTTCTCTTCAATTTTTAAGAAAACTCAAACTTTTTTATTTTGAGTTGAAATGAAATAATTCTTGTATCTAGGTACTTCACATTGGTTCCTTTCGAATTTGTTCTCTAAAACTTGTCATTTAGTAGACTTGTGTGGAAATGCTAGCTTTGTGTTATGTACTAGGACTCAAAATGTGGCAGTAGATTTGTTGTCTAAATGGGCCAGACTATACTTGAAATCTGGTTGTTTGGGATTAGGGGAGGCACCTCTGATATGGTGACTGAAATCCTTTTGGACACTTCTAGTGCTCTATGAAACTTTAAGATTATTCAAAAAAAAAAAAAAAACTCATAATAACGAAACATATGAAAAAAGATTAGTATTATTTTTTTAACACATTTTAGATTTTTATGTTATTTAATTATTACAGCTTAAACATTAACTCGTTTTCAATAAAAAAAAATCCAAAACTTAGCCTCCGTTTAGATAGAAGGTTTGTTTTTAGAAAATGAAAAATTTTTAAATATGAAAAATAAAATGTTGTTTGGAGTTTTTTTTTTAAAGTGAAAACTTTTTTTGTTTAAAGAGTTTTTTTTTTATTTTTCAAAAATAAAAAATTTTGAATATTCTAATACAGAAATTTAGAAAGGATGATTTTTTTAAAAATAAAAAATTTTTTATTTTTCAACTTTAAATATGTCAAACAAATAGAACCTTAACGAAGTTGGAATTCCAAATGAAAAAAAATTACTAGAAGGAACTATTGAGGTTAAAAATGATCACTAAAGAAGATCAACTTCACATTAAACGGTGATACTTATCGCACTAACATCTTTTTGCATTGATCATTCCAAGCGCCATGTACAAAAGAAACCAACAATTTCATTGGCCACGTCCCATTCCCAAAGCCCAAAAGAGACCTTTTGTTTATAAACAATAAACAATAAACAATAAACAATAAACAATAAACAACAATATGTTGCTGAAAACTAGGGGCTAAGATCTTAAACACGCAGGAGCAGTACTGATAATAACTACATATAAATCACTAATCAAACCCAACTACCCCACATTAAACACGTGGCAAAACTTTGACAAACTTGTCCAAAAATCGATATTTATTTTTCTCTGGAAAAAAATGTTTTTTTTATAAGACAAAAACGGAGAGAGGGATATGTCAAAAAATAAAAATAAAAAACAAAGAGAGAGAGAGAGAGAGAGAGAGCAAGCGCGCTTAACCGATTTTTTTTTTTTTTTTTGCGTGAAATTTTGAAACGCCCACCAAAAACCAATCCCAGCCCGCGCCTTCGAAGGCCCTAAAAACACAAATTTAAAACACATTAAATCCCCAAAATTTTCCCACACAAAATCTCACTTCATTTTCCCCAGATTTTCCAAATTTCCCTTTCCTTTCCTCGTATTTTTACTGCTCAAATCTCGTTCTCTGTAAGTTGTTACTGATTCTAGGGTTTTCAATATTCAATTTTCTTTTCCCTCTCCTGTTTGGGTTTTTTTTTTTTTTCCTCTCCTTTTGTTTTTCCCCCAAAAACCCGAATCTAGGGTTTTAGGATATGACTGTTGATATTTTTCTGATTTATTGATTTGTGATTCATTCTTGGCAGCCATGGCGTCGGAAACCCTAGAGGAGGAGGCGAAGAAGGCCGGGGACGGAGCTCCGGCGGAGGAGAAGAAAGAGAAGGAAGACGAAGAAGCGAAGGAAGAGGATGAGAAGGAGAATGTTCCAGAAGATTCGGAGAAAGTAGTCGCGGAAGAGAAGGAGAAAGCCGGGGAGGAGAGCGGAGAGAAGGAAGAAGGAGGTGAGGAGGGCGAGGAGGAGGAGGAAGCAGGAGGAGGCGAAGAGGGCGAGGAGGAGAAAGGGAAGGGAGGTCGGAAGGAGAGGTCGAAGAAGAAGGAGCAGAGCCAGAGCACCCCGGCGTTGAAGAAGAAGAGGAGCCGAGACTCGGCGGAGAAGAAGGAGCCGGTTACACCGGCGAGCGATAGGCCGACGAGGGAGAGGAAACTGGTCGAGCGCTACTCCGCTCCGACGACTCCGAGGTCGTCTGCTAGCAAAGGCTTGGCAATTGAGAAGGTATCATGATAAACAAAAATAAAAAAGGAATTTTCTTTGGTAGTGGTTAATTTATCTTGGGATTTTTTGAAAAATAAATATTTTTCGTTATTTAAAAAAAAATTTATTTAGGACAATATTGGGAAGAAACAGAGAGAGAACTCAAATTTTATAGTCTTTAGGTTTTTAGGAAGCGAATGTGGAAGGAGAGAACCTAACTGGAACTCTACTGGTTTTGTGATTGTTTGATTTCAGGGTCGTGGAACACAGCTCAGAGAGATTCCAAATGGTATGTTTGGATTTCTTAAACTTTATGCATTGATGTGCTTTTGTTGCTTGATTTATTGTTTTCTGGACTAGAGGTTTTGGTTTATTGTTTCATTGACTTGGGCCCTAAATTTTGGTTTCAGTTTTGATTTTTTCTGAAAAGTCAATAAAAATTATAATTAAATTAATTAATTTTGACTTAAAATTTCATTTCATTTTAGACTTGATTCGTGAACCAGTCAGGTCTAGTTTTAGTAAAGTTCCTCTAGTTGTTTACCGGGTAAAAAATGCATGCAATATATGTATATAATAGCCGATTATGAAAAATTGCTTTTCTTGGGTATTCCATGTTCTTTTTGATTGCAATACATGCCTATGCCCAGTATCGACTTTTGCCATGTATTGACATCTTGTCATGACGTTTTTGCTATCCTTCTTCAATGCCTGCATGCCCTTCTTCTTCTTCTTCTTTTTTGGCTATATACAAATGTTTCTAATATCACAAAGTTACATACGATTTTCAGGCGTTTGACATGCATTTTAATATTTTATTGCATCCCCCTTGGAAAAAAAGAGTTTTTTGCGTCCATACTCTGGCCATTCTTCTCAATTTCTGATTTTTCCAGGAGAAAATTAGCAGTTCATCTTTCGTTATTCCTTTTGGGTTATGCAGCTGTGAGCCTTGTGTGTGATTATAGTAATTTTTTTCTAATGTCAAGAAAGAGCAATTGGTGTGATTGTCCTTTTTATGTAAACATGGGATGAAAGATGCAGTCCTGAGGCATTAGGATTTAGTTTTATTTTCCCTGAATTTTATGAGCTGCGGTTGTCTGTACATAATTGTTTACTTGTTTTGTGTCTGTTAATTTTAGCTTGGTGTTAATATAATGTGATACAAAAATTCAAATGCAATGTAATTTTCCATGGAGGACTTGTCTTAAGCATACCATATTCAAAATGCTATGTTTGTTGACATGACAAAGTCTGCTTTGAAATCTATAGCTTGTATTCGTGGTGCTTAATTTTTAATCCCTGTTTTGTGCATGTTGGCTGGAAAATGCAATTTACTTGTGTTCAAATTTCTTGTTACAGCAGATTGGCTACTTTTTATCTGATATTGTAAACTGTTTCAGTGGCTTTCAAGTTGGGAAAGAGAAAAGCTGATGACAACCTTCAATTACTTCACACCATACTTTTTGGGAAAAAAGCAAAGGTAACCAGTTACATTTTTTGTCTATTTTTGTTTATTGTGTTTTTGTAAAAACTTTTTCTTCTATATGTATTGATTTTTCATGATATTGTGCAGGCACACAGTTTAAAGAAAAATATTGGCCAGTTTTCAGGTTATGTTTGGGTTGAGAGTGAGGTACTCTATTTTTCAAGTCTGTTATGTCTTTTATACGGACATGTATGTATGCCCAGGGAGCCCTAATATATAGTTATCTTTTAACCTGTATACACTACGTGGATAAGATATTTTTCTTGCTATAGCTGTTCTCTCATTCTAGGTTTCTTATGTTTCCAGCAAGAAAAGCAGAGGGCAAAAGTGAAGGAGAAGCTTGATAAATGTGTCAAGGAAAAATTGATGTATTTCTGTGAATTTCTTAATATTCCAATTAGTAGGTCCACTACAAAAAAGGTAAGCATGGAATGCTAAATTTTCTTTGACTAAGTAATTGATGGACCTGCACTTGTCTTAAAATAAATTCTCTTCCAGGAAGAACTTTCTGCAAAATTACTGGAGTTTTTGGAATCACCACATGCTACAACTGATGTTTTGCTTGCTGATAAGGAGCAGGTTTAATACCATTTCAGTTTCTTTGTTCAAGAGATAACTAGTGCTGTGTGTTTAGCTTTCATGCCAACTGTTTTAAAGATTATATTTTAACTGGGTTTCAGAAAGGTCAAAAGAGGAGGAGGAAGGCCACAAAGGGCAAAAGTGCCGGTTCAGAAGAAGTATCTCCAGAAGCACCTGCCAAGGTAATGCTGGGTTTATAAAATCTGAACATGATAACTGTAGTTGCTTTATATTTCTGCAATAGAATCTTTTCCCTACGTGAAATAAACATTTTGTCATGAACTTGTTTGGTTAGTCTAGAAAGGTATCTAGAAAGATCTCGTGGTAATAAAGTAAAAATATTTCTTATTTGTTAGAAGGAACACTTTCTTTCACCGTTTCACATATCTGTCCAACCTTGATCTTCTTCCCCTTTATGCTTTTGTTCTTGAAATGTCTTGTTTTTACTTATTAGCATCACTGATAAAAATTATATCTTGGTCTGCAAGTCTGGGTTATCTAATTCTGATGAACTCAAGTTATTTTGTTGTTGAATGCTGACTCGAACTTGCTAGTGTTTTATAGCAACAATTTGATTGCTTAAACATGATCCGATGTTTAAAATTGCTATTTGTCCAAAGTTCACTGCTAACATAAAATGTATCAACTGGCTATTTCTTTTATATACACACATAAATATTAACTATCAAATATGTCAAGACCTAATGCTAGTATGATCTGCGAAAGAGTTTGAATCCATCATGGTCGCCTTTGTTTTCTTAGGCCATTATGGCTTATGCTAAATTTAAATTTAATTTTAATTGTGGTTTAAAGATGCATAGTATTCCCTGCTTTATTGAGGCCTTGATTGTGCATTTCTATGAAGTCTGATGATTTATTGGTGCTCTTTTTAGTTATGTCATTATACTGGATTATCCTGATTCCTGCTTTATGTGTTATTTTAAACCTGATTTCCCATTGTTTTGTTTTGACCTTTATTTGTAGAAACAAAAGAAATCACCAAGTTCTGGGAAAAAAGCCAAGAGTTCTTCCAAAGTTGAAGAAGATGAGAGCAATAATAAATCTGAATCTTCAGATGCAAAGGACGATTCTCATGAAGAAGATGATGGTGATTCAATGAGCGAACAAAGTGCCCATTCAGACAAATCTGATGACGAGAAAGATGAATCAAAAGACCAGTTGTCAAGCCCCAAAAGTTTATCCAAAAAGACTCAAAAGGAGGGCTCAAAGGTTAAAACTGGGGAAATAGCTACACCTGACAAAAAGAGCACCCCTGGGAAATCTAAAAAGAAATCAGCGGAGTCTACAAAGAAATCTAAATCTACCTCAAAAAAGGGTGGAAGTGAGGCTGATGGAACTTCAGGTTCCAAGTCAAAGGGATCTGTATCGAAGAAGCAGAAGGTTGAAAAGGAGAGTAAGAAGAACGCTAAAGTGAAAGATGCAAGCAAGAAGTCATCAAGCAAATCTCAAGGAAAGGATTCAGCCAAAGATCAAGGTGCTTTGCTTACTCTT
The DNA here is from genome assembly GCA_035233585.1 of Antiaris toxicaria. Lineage (NCBI taxonomy): Eukaryota > Viridiplantae > Streptophyta > Magnoliopsida > Rosales > Moraceae > Antiaris > Antiaris toxicaria. The sequence goes on along the minus strand of CP141155.1, from coordinate 3,286,617 downwards.
TATTTTTTGCGCCTATTATTTTGCTTAATCGATCATTTTTACTAATTTGTTCTGACTGCAGTGCATTTTAGGCATGGTTGTACTTGTGCATCTCATTGCTTTTTTCAACATAGTATATATTATCGGAAATGGCGTTTGAATTATGGAATATAATATACAAGTATTCTACTTGGTCCAATGGGCCCTTCTTTTAGATTATACTTTTGGGATTTTAAAAAAACTTAATGCTTTTTTTGTTTATTGTATTTCATTTGTATTGTATTCAAATGCAATGTAATTTTCATTTAAATGTAAAAGTATTGTATTTAAATATCAATCATATCACATTTAAAATCCAATACTATCACTATTTATTATTTTATTTATTTATTATTATTTTTATTAATCACATTATATACTTTTTCTTTCTCTTTTTTCCCTTTACTTTTATTCATCATGTCACATATTTATTATTTAAATACAATTCAAATACCTTTTATTTAAATAAACATTACATTTAAATATAATTCAAATACTTTTCATTTAAATGCAAATTGTGTTTAATATATTGAATTTAAATACAATACGAATGCATAAAATTTGTGTTTCTTCTAATGCTTTCAAATGTTTTCTTGAGCTAGGGAAAAGTAAAAATAGCAAAAAGGCCAAGGCAGAGCCTTCCCGAAAGGCTTTGCATGCAGTAATTGTGGATATCCTGAAAGAAGTTGATTTCAATACGGTAAGAGTGTGTGTGTGTGTATTTTGGATTTACATAGATTGGTTGGGTTTGTTTGGTTTCAAAATTTTAGCTTAATCCAATTTGCAAATTAAGCTAAATTGGTTAAATCGGTTCTAGTTTTGTTTAATTTAGTAGGATTCGTTTTTGTTGTTTCTTTATCTCAATTTTTAATATTTTAGTATAATTTTTAATATAAGTTAATTATATTTTCACAAGCTGAAGTTAAATTAAGTTGGAACTAAATAGTCAATTTATCTTAGCTTTCAAGTAAGATTAAATTAGAATGTTGAATCAAATGTACGTTAATTTCTTGTCTCGTGGTCAAATCCTTCTCATATTTTCTTCATTTAAACATGCAGGCGACTTTATCTGATATTCTCAGGAAACTAGGTATGGTTCACTCTTGTTTACTAACACTAAACATGTGCTGTTCCTCCCCGCCCCTCCCCCCCTCTCAGCTTACTCTTTAATGTCTTGTCTGTTAGGTGCCCACTTTGGTGTGGACTTGATGCATAGAAAAGCTGAGGTGAAGGATATAATTACCGAAGTGATAAATAACATGACTGATGACGAAGATGAAGGGGATGACGCTGAAGACAATGCTGAAGCCGGTGATGATACAGAGAAAGATGGAGGCAAGGACGACGACGACGACGATAATGATGATGATGCTTAGTTCGTCAGCAGCTTGGGAAACTTGTACATTCCAAATGATTCAAGTTTGTGGTTAATTCATCAGGTAGTTGAACTTTCTATGAGAGGTTATACTTATATTAGCAGTTTCGGATTATAAACTACCTTGGCCGTTGGACACTCTTGCACCTAGTGACTATTTGCAGATAAATGCGCTCAACGGGTTTGTTTGTACCATATCAATTGACTTCCCTGTAGTGTTGATTCTGATCTTAATTTTTAGTCTTATATTTTCTTTTTGATCTTTTTTTTTTCCCTACTATAAGAATTGTTTAGCTGTAACTTTTAACTCCTTTTCAATGAGTAGCGAGTTTCTTTCTTTTTGCCGGTTCCACGTCCCTTGACTAATGGTCCACTGTTGTCTTTGTTTTTATCATAAATTTGCTCAAATAATGCAGTTCCAGGAATACTTTGTTAGATATATATATTTTACAAATGCTTATATATGTATACACGTATTTATAGAATTTTATAAATGCTTATATATGTGTATATGTATTTATAGAATTTTATAAATGCTTATATATGCGCAGATTAGATCATTTACAACTGTGAATACTAATGTCAATTTTATAATATAATCGCAGAGAAAAGGTATAAACAAATGTGATATTGTTTTATTTTTGGGGTAAATTATACAAAATTTTCTATCTGTCACTAATGTCAACATGACTGTTGAATTTTCTAACATGTGTTGTGTCATCTAAATTATAATGTATTTTTAGATTCACCTTAATTATCAAACGTAAATTTGGGGACACAATGGGTGCATTCTTGAGGACATGTTGTTAGTGATATGGTTTGGGAAGAGAGTGAAAATTTTCCTCATTTTTATTGTTTCTTAAGGCTGACCTTATTTTAATGCTTCGATCGAGGTAAAAGGTTATATTTATTTTTCTTCTACATTCCAGCTTTGGAACGTGTTAAAAGAAAAATTTTTGATTGAACATTAAAGAAGCTACGTTGTAATTGCCAACCTTATTTTTTATGCTTCAATGGAGGTAAACGTTATATTTATTTTTCTTAATAAATTTTAGCTTTGTGGAATATGTAAAAAAGGAACAATTTTTATTGAACATTAAACAATCAACCTTTTAATTCCCTTAAAAAAAAAAAAAAGAATCAGCGTTTTAATTGGCAAGTAAAAATGCAAACGCATTAAAATAAGTCGTTAAGTCCCAAATTTTTGGCACGTGCTGTGCTTGATGCTAAATTAGCCCCAGACATGGTTTATATCGCGTTTGATATTGTATCATATATTAATATGATATTATAAGGTATTCTCTTATTACCTTATTCATTTCAAAATATAAATTAAAAAAAAAAAAAAGAAAACTGTACTCTCTTACATTGTAGAATTAATACGAGGATTTGGTATTTTGATGGCCTCTTGGCACCTATATATATATTGCTTGACATTTTTGCTTTGTTTTGTTTTGTTTCGTTTCTTTAATCTGGAGGGTACATTTCTATGCATATGTTTTATATATGTAATTTAACAATGCCGTTATAACTTCCAATCCAACTTTATTGTTTAAAAAAATTACATAAAGTACCAGCAATCATATGAATGGAAGTTTTTCTTTAGATTCACGCAAATAGAACCACCTAATGGTAATTTTTCCTTGCAAAATTACAAACGCAACACCTGCCCTATAATCCTAGAAAGATGATGTCAAGATATACATATATATATATATTGATGAATAAATGTAAAGAAAGATATTTGCCTTAAACGAATGAAAGATTCCATTCATATCATTGCCTCTTAATTCTAGAAAGTTAGATTTGAAGTCTCAAAGGAATCAGCAAATTATGCATTATTTAATATCATGTTGCTGAAAACCTTACTGCTTAGCAATGGTATCCCCATCATTTAGAAAGTAAGTTTCGTTTCTCGCTTTGGAAAAAAAAAAAAAAATGGTTTTCTTAAATTGAGATAAAAAGACATCAACCGTGGTAGATGCTAACTGTACATATCTTGTCTCGGCGAAATAAAGAAACATAGATGGTTAATACTGTTTGTTCATTGCTTCTTCCTGAGTCAAATTTGATTGAATAATTCTAGTACGTAACAAAAAGGCATATATGATCTAAGCAAAACTTGATTGTGCTACAGCACATACATTGGAAGAGAGGGCAAGTAATTTTTGTATAAATATTCAAAACAAGTGGACCAAGTAACCTAACATTTTGGATTGGATGCCAACCTCACCAACCCAAAAAAGGAAATCACCACAAACTCCTTGGGCTGGTGAGGTTTTGGTTCGTTGGCCAGTAGCCAACCACAGTCCGCATGAGCTTAAGCCACAACCTGCCATGGAAGACACTTTTTTTCAAAACCAGACTCAAAAGAAAACAAAAAAACAACAAACAAAAATACAAAAAATAAAAAGTGACCAACCAAATGCTGTCCTTTTCTTCCTCTTTGTGGGGAAGGCTCTCTGATTTAAAGAGATTCGCTTGTAAACTTCCACCAATAAGACACAAGCATCTGTCCATTTCATGACACAAGTTTTTGTCAACCACTACAAGAAATGGTCAAATATCCACCCAAGTTCTTCTCTATATAATTCCAATCTTAAAGTGAAATGTAACACTTGTACCACCTTTTTTTTTTTTGGGGTTTCTCTCTAATCATATTCTCCTCCATTTTCAGGTATGCCTTTAGTTGCTTTTCTTCATCTCTTCATTGTGTTCTTAATGATGAAAAAATGATTTTTTCTAACTTGTTATGGCTTTTGTTACAATGAATGTTCGTGTTAGGTTGTTGGAACAACAAGGGTGTTTTTCAAATGGAGAGAGTTAGTGACAAGACCTTTGAACTGAGTGTCAATCAAGAACAGCCAACTCTGGTCCCTCCTGCAGTGGAAACCAAGAAGGGTCTTTACTTCCTCTCGAACCTCGACCAGAACATCGCGGTCATAGTTCGCACCATTTACTGCTTCAAGTCAGATACGAGAGGCAATGAGGAAGCTGTGGAAGTCATCAAGAAGGCCTTGTCAGATGTTCTTGTTCATTACTACCCGCTCGCAGGGCGGTTGACCATCAGTTCGGAGGGGAAACTGATAGTGGATTGCACAGGAGAAGGTGCTGTGTTTGTTGAGGCTGAAGCTAACTGTTCCATTGAAGAGATAGGGGACATAACAAAGCCTGATCCTGTGTCGCTTGGGAAGCTGGTTTATGACATTCCCGGCGCCAAAAACATACTCGAAATTCCTCCTGTTGTTGCTCAGGTTTGTATCTATCAGCGTTCGATAGAGATGGTATGAAGCTCAATTATGAGAATAGACAAAGTTTCTCATTATTAGCTTACTTAATCTTTGGCTTTATTGGAATATAAAACTAACTTAGTATTAGAGCAGTCCTGAGTTCAAACCCCTACTATTCATTGTCTTGTCTGCGTGTGAGGGGAGTGTTAGAATATAAAACTATTATTAGCCCACCATCTAACAACTTAAGTTTTTGGGATGGATTGATAAGTTAAATAGGCTTATTTTCTATAATTTCGCGTAATTTATAGAACTTTGAGGAACTTAACAACAAAAAATTTGCATGCTTTTGCTTGATATAGGAGGCTTAAGGAAATTTTCAATTATCTTACTGTGTTGCTAGGGTAAAAATTTGGTTAATGGAGTATGATGTAAAGAAAATCTCCAAATTTCAGGTAACTAAGTTCAAATGTGGAGGATTTGTTCTTGGGCTATGCATGAACCATTGCATGTTTGATGGGCTTGGAGCTATGGAATTTGTCAACTCATGGGGTGAGACAGCTAGGGGCTTACCCTTGAAGGTCTCTCCATTCATAGACAGAAGCATACTCAAAGCACGAAACCCGCCAAAGATAGAGTCACCACACCATGAATTCGCCGAGATAGAAGACATCTCGGAGACCTGCAAACTCTACGAAGAAGAGATGCTCTACAGGTCCTTCTGTTTTGACCCTGACAAGCTTGATCAGCTCAAGAAAAAGGCCATGGCGGATGGGGTCCTGCAGAAGTGCACGACATTTGAATCACTCTCCGCCTTTGTATGGAGAGCGCGAACGAAGGCACTTAGAATGCAGCCTGATCAGAAGACAAAGCTGCTGTTTGCCGTCGACGGTCGCTCTAGATTCGAGCCCCCAATCCCCAAAGGTTACTTTGGCAATGCAATTGTGCTGACCAATTCTCTTTGTAGAGCAGGTGAGCTAATGGAGAGTCCATTGTCACATGCCGTTGAGCTAGTCCAAAAGGCGGTTAACATGGTTAATGACAGTTACATGAGATCAGCTATGGACTACTTTGAGATAACAAGAGCAAGGCCTTCCCTGGCTGCAACTCTGCTCATCACAACATGGTCTAGGCTGTCTTTCCACACCACCGATTTCGGGTGGGGCGAACCGATCTTATCCGGCCCGGTTGCCTTGCCCGAGAAGGAAGTCATTTTGTTCCTTTCACATGGGAAAGAGAGGAAAAACATAAATGTGCTATTGGGTTTGCCAGCATCTGCTATGAAGATTTTTGAGGAGTTAATGCAGATATAAGTTATATTCAAAATTATGTGTTTTCGCTTGCTAGTTGTTGTTAAATCTCTATTGAAGCTTCTACTTGGAGCCTTGCACTTGGTTGGTCAAGGAGAAAAACCATAATTCACTAGTACTTAGTGAAATATTGGTCTCTTTGAATAACAGGGCAATGGAATTGCAATCTATTATTTTTCTTATTTCTTATCTATTTGTACTTTAATTACCCTTTTTTCTTTTCCATCCACTTTCTGGGAATAAACGTATTCATTTGTTGTCTCTTTTGACAATTGTGCTATGCAATAGCTGCCCGCCCCTATCACACCATAAAATTGCATGACACCAAAAAATCTCAACATTTTAGTCTGTGTTTTAAAGATGGGTTTATAATTATCTATACAGATTCCTCTTTTGCAGAGTATAAAATGAGTAAAATTCAATAATATTTTTAAATAGTATAATATAACACGTAATAAATTTAAAAATATCTAAATCCGGTTTATTGTTACACTATCAAATATCAATTCAAGATTAGACAAAATTTTTGTTAATAGTATCTGGCTTTAGATAATAATATATTTTATAGTTTGAAACGGTGACAAATGTATAATTTAATTAGTTGGGGCACAAAAAACTACATAAATTTTTAATGGTAAAATAATAAATAGTTAATTTTATACTTTAATTGTTGGTTTATTTTTTTAATGGAAACTTTAATAAGCTAATAAGAAATGACAATGTTTGAGAACTAAAATCGAAGATAGAAATCATTTTACAAAAAAAAAAAAAAAAAAAGAAGCTAGAAAGACAATTAGAAGATCAAAGGAAGGAAGAAAAATAAAGATATGGGATGGTGAGAGAAATGAAGATACGCCTGGAAAGAATGCACCACCAAAAAAAAGGAAGAACATAATGATTTGACAAGGAAAGTTATAAAAAAAAAAAAAAAAGTTGAAAAAGAGAAGTGGTATTAACAGTCTGGGAGTAATGAAAAATTTTAAAGAAAAAGAAGTGTAGAAAAATGGAAGAGAAAGTAGAGTAAAATGATGTCATTTGATATGACAAAAATTACGAACAAGGATGATGTCCGATTCAGGTTTTGGGCCGTTTGAGTCGAATCTCAGCGACATTATAATCAATTCTAAATTGTAAAATTTCATTATTTTCTATATACAAATTTAAATTAGACTTTTTTTTATAAATTATATAAAATTTTAAAAAAATAAAATAAAATTTATATTAATAATTTTTTTAAATAAACTTTTAAGATTTTACACTTTTTTATTTTATACGATCTTTTTTTTTTTCAAACACAACTTTTAAAATTTGAATTTTTTTTTGACAAAAAAATGTCTCTAAAATTACTCTCAAATGGGTCCTTAAAAAATGCAATAGTGCTCATACGGTGGTGGTGGCATAATGACAACAAAAGCCTATTTAGAGTCTTCGCTTATATTAGATCTGAGGTTCGAGTCGTAATTCATGTAAGAATCTAATATTTGATAAGAAAGACCACATGTTGTCTACTGTTGAAGCTTGAAGTCTGTTAGCTATGAAAATCTAAGGTCAAGTTTCTTATCAAGTTTCTTGGAGTCAAGTTTCTTATCATCTCATCGGTGCAACTAATAGTATTTGACAAGAAAGACCATATGTTGTTTGCTCTTAAAACTTAGAATATGTTAGCTATAAAGATTTAAGATCAAGTTTCTTGGAGTGAAGTTTCTTGTCATCTCATTGGTACAACCAATAGGCTCAATCAATGACTACTAGGACGGGACGTAAGGATATCACCGATTTTTTTAATATAAAAAAAAGACTGAACAAAGGGTATCACTAATGATAGTGATATTGTGATAAGAAAAATCTATTTAGAAATTTCGTTTTTATCATATTTCAGATTCAAGTCATGATATATATAAAAGTCTGTTAGCTTTGAAGACCAAGGGTTAGATTATTTGTTATCTCACCGATATGATTAATGGATTCACTTAATAACTACCGTGAGATCGAGACATGAGTATACACTGATCTCTTTTATTATTCACCAATAAAGACTGAACATGGGGCAGATGTTAGAAACCAATTGAAATATAAGAGGAAAACTTTCTATTTTTCCATGGGACAAGTGAATGCATGGACGTGTGACCGGCCAAAAGTTACAAAACAGTATGTGCAGGCCCACTTTGACCATGCTGCAACTTCCATTAAAATATTACTCATCATGGTCCTTTCGAATAAACAGGTACTTGGATTGCATGTTAAAAGGACCAACTAAGCAAGGGTTTGGGGATGTTTGGTAAACGTGCTGTATTTTAATTATATTTGAATGAAATTTGTTTTTTAAATATTGTATTTGATTGTAAAGTATTTGTTTTGTATTTGAATGAAATGTGTGTTTGGATGAAAAGTATTTTAGAGTTGAAAAGTTGATGTGATTGGTAAAAGTAGAGATAGTAGTAGAGTTGAAAAGTTGATGTGATTGTTTTAAAAATGTTTTAAATAGTAATTGTTTCCATAGTACTGTTGTAAAATTTGTATTTGGTGTAAAATTGTATTGTATTTGTGTTGCGACCCCCCAACGTGCGTTACCATACCAACCAGTCGAGCTCTGACGCCGACCGCGATGGCTGGCAACCTCGTGGGTCGTCATCCTCTTACTTAACTTAACTTTCCATTCTTAACGTTCTCATCTTATAGCGGAAGCAATTTCTATAGCAAAATTTTTTTTTTCTTTTAACTTACATATTATACCTATCTCTATCATACTCTTATAATACATATTTCATAACTTTCTTTCTTTCATCTTCCTTTTTGAACGCTCAGCGAAAGACTCATGGTAGTACCATACCCTCGCCCAGTCCCTTGGCACGTGCAGATCCGTCCGTTGTCCATCATATTACTTTAAATAAACACGTTGCTTACCTACAACATATAAACAACTAATGAGCTAGATGCTCAGTAAGTTCAAACATACATTCATTAACTTATATTCTAGTAATATATATTATTACTAGAATATATGACATCACATATATACACATCATATACATCATTTATACATATCCTCAAAACATAACATAGAATATGAGCTTCATCATGCTCGTTTATCTCTTTGTTCATCGTTCTTATCATTCGCTCGATCATCTCTTATCATTCGAATCTAATCTCTTCATTTCTTTACTTTTTCATTTCTATCATTTCTTAACTTTCTATTCTAAACCTTTATAACTTTCTATCACTTTATCATCATCTCTTAACATTCCATATCTTAAAAGCTAGTAACATACACACTAGCATAACATCACGTAAAAACGTGTCATACACATCACATCACATATATAATTCTATTATGTTTCATATCGTTTGTTTCTTTTTTTTTTTTTTTTCTATGTCGTTCTTTACTTTTCTTTTCTTATCTTTCACTGGTGGGCCCCGTCGTCGAATGTACCTAGTGCGCTCTGACAGTGGGAGGAGGGGGAGCTACCCACCAACCTACCTCACAGTCAATCTTTAACTTTTAGCCATTAACCTCACACCTTCGGGAGGTAGCATTCAATTATAGTGGAATTCATAACATAAAACCTCACCTACGGGAGGCCAGTATGCCGACATTAAGTTTTCAGTTTTCTTATCTTGCATTCTTTTAGCTTTTCTTATATTGATTTTTTCGTTATACATCTTTTTCTTTCATGACATTCATAATCTTTCACTTCTCATTTTTTCATAAAACGTTTCATGGAACATTTGTTCTTTCGTTGTTTTTCTTTTCTTAATTCTTATGTATTATCACATCACATCACATCATATCACATCATAACAATAAAAACACGTTTAGTTATGTGCAAATAATTATTCTCCATTTATCTTATCATTTGCATCATTCGATCTATCGTATCTTATCATCATATTTCTATCAATCATAGCCTATCGATCATAGCCTATTATTCTATTCTATCAATCACATCTTATCGTTATGTTCTAATCCTTTCATCATACCTCTTATCATAACCTATCATTGTTTTTCTTTCTTGTCTAACTCTTTGCTTTCATATCATTTTTCCATAAAATATCTATCCTTTCGTTATCATAAAACATACTTTTTTCTTAATTTCTTTCATCCCCGATCATCGTTGGTCTATCAATCATAACCTAACTTTCATAAAACTTTTCATGAAACATCTATTCTTTCAATCTCATAAAACATCCCTTTCTTAATTCCTTTCGTCACCGATCATCATTGCTCTATCAATCATAACTTAATTTCCATAAAACTTTTCATAAACACCTATTCTTTCCTTTCATATCTCATCTCTTTCTTATGCATCCTATCATAACATTCTCGTTCTTACTCTTTCCATTCTTCTATTCCTCTTTATCACATCATTACTCTCATAAAACTTTGATAATACCTTTCCTTCATAATTCAATATATACATATATTATATATATATATTTTTATAAATTATTTATTAAAACCTATCTTTTAATATCATCATAACATTGCTATAGCATTACTATAGCATCATCATAAATCACATCATGACATTTTCATACAAAACATATAAACACGATAAACTTGTTCATAGTTGCAGACGGGTAAATGTCTGAACTTACTCATAGTGTGCTTATCCTCTTCTTGGAATCCATCGACGTCCGTTGTCGCGTCTGGATTGGGTTCCTATAGACAAATTCTGTCCGTTAATCACATTTTCATTTATAGCTTTTATTTTATTAAAAAGCTAAATTCTGATCCTATAACCCTTAATTATAGCCTTAGGACAGCTTTTTAAACCTTAATGGCCATTTTTGAATTTTTTCTCCAACTTTTGAAAAATTACGATTTTACCCTTAACTTTTGACAAAATTACAATTTTACCCTTAACGTGATTTTTCATAACTTAATCCTCAATTTTGACTCTTACAAATTTCATTGACCTATTCCGGGGTCATTGGGGCTCTTTTCCCATAATTTGAGAATCTTTGGGCAAAATGACCTTTTTGCCCCTAATGGGTCGTTTAATCATAACATTTTCATTTTCATGTTTAGGTTGGATTTTCTAAACCCAAAATCATTTAATTAACTTTCTAAATCTTATCGGACCTTTTCCGGATCAATTCTTATCATTTTACCAATTTTCACATTCCCGGCCCTCGGGAAGTACTATTCCGACCTAGGGATCAGTTTCATGTTTTCCTTACGTTCTAGGGTTTCGAAGGGTCGGTTTACTAATTGTAACTTGTCCATTCCTTTTTCCTTGCCCTAATTCCTCGAGGGGGCTCGGGTTCCCTTCCCGATCATATTTTTACCCCTCGTTTCCCATATTACCCTTGGTGCCATTTTTAAAAATTTCGACAGAGTTTCCCCTTAATTTTTGAGGTTCCAGTGTTTAGGAAACGCCTGAAAACCATCTATCCTGATCTAATTCTATCACGTACTATACCAGAGGCCTAGATTTTACGTAAAACTCATACCGTTTACGTAAAATCATTACATTATCACATATTTTTCTTTTTCTCCATTACAGCCATTTTCTTCTTTTTACGTACATTCTTTTCCACATTTTTCATACCAAAAATCATAAAATCATATAACAGTCCCAAACAATTAAATTGCGGAACGTAAATGGATCGGGATTTATACCGAATTGCAGTCCGGTCTCGACGGCATAAACCCTAATTCCTCGTTCTTCATATTTGAGGTCCCGTCTTGCAAATCCGACTCCGCGGATGCGTCCGGAACGTCGAAAATAGGCTAACGGGCCAAACTTGCGTTTTCGATCAACGGTCGCCGTTGACCGGTGTTGACCGCCGTTGACCGGCGGCGACGGTGGCAAGTGGGTAGTCCATTTTGAAGATCTCGACGAGAGGAATCCATTGGTAGCCTCAATTTCACATTTGGAGGCCCCAATCGCCGGAAAATCACCCCGAAAGTCACGGCCACGGCGGCGGCGGCGGCGGTGGAACTCCGTCGTGCCGGACTTTTTTCCCGAAATTGATTAAGGGCTTTTGCTCCCCTCTTCACGGCGACCATTTCTGCACCGACGACGTGCTTCAACTCAACCGGAATCGGCAGTTTCGACGGCGGCTCCACGGCGGCGTTTCGTCGGACTTTTCAAAGCTCGGGCGGCGCGATTCCGCCGGTGTTGAGGCGATCCACCACATGGGTTTTGTAGTACTCTTCACCACGAACATTTTGAGACCGGTTTCATGGCAAATGGTGGCCGGACGGCGGAGAAATCTCGGCGGGAAGATTTCGGCTCCGGTGACCTTCAGGCGGCGCGTGCGGCTTGCTCCGGCGGCTGCTCCGTCGCGTCGACCCACCATCGGACTCAGCTCGGCGAGAGCTTTCCGATGACACCGGCAGTGTCGAAAACGGACACCGTTTCCGATGGTCGGTTACTGTACATATTCGGCTAGAGAGAGAAAGAGAAGGAGGAGAGAGAGTGTATGTAGATAAATGAGAAAATTCCACTTTTTCCCGCTCTTTATATACTTTTTCGCCCAAAATTTCAATATGGGCTATCCTGATTAATTTGGGCGTCCTGAATCCAAATATATCAGTTTTATTTTCATCTGAGGTCATTTCGACCAGTTTTCGATACTGCGAATTTTTGGTCAAAAATTACCCTTGTGCTTAATTATCAAATTTGAGCGTGCTGATAGGCTATCCTGACTAATTTGGGTGTGCTGAACCCAAATTTATCAGTTTTATGTCAAGATAATATCATCTTGACCTATTTTTTGATATTGTGAGTGGCATACACGTGCATACACATAATATCACTATTACTCATTTTTCATTATTTAACATTGTTAGAACATTTTATTTTAGTTCTAAACAATATTAAATCACTTAATTTCACATTTTAATGCTTAAATCCATTGTGTATTTATTTTCCAAAAAAAATGTGAATTTTCCCGGTTGTTACAATTTGAGTAAAATTAAAATGAAATTTTTTCTCCAAACAACACCTTAGTATATCCTCCATAAGGTACGGTCCTACATGATTCCTTTTTTCATTCGTTAGAAGATTTATTTTTTATATGCCAATGCTTCGTTAGTTGAAATAATAAGACTATATTATTAACGTAACGAGGATAGCTGGTGAGAGCATGAACTGGTCTTCTTTGTTTTTCACGTGTGAGATCCTACATTGGAGGCCAAAAGTGACACCTAATGAGAACACAAGAATATTATTACTTTTTTACTTTAAAAGAAAAAAAAAAACCTTGTATGTTGAGAGCACTTAAAATTACATGATAAACTCCTTGGCCTAAGTGAAAATTTTAATTTAACAGTCTAACTTTTAATTAATTGAGACGAGCCTTATCTTACACAGGTAGATGATTTATTGAGACGAGACAAAGAAATCAGAGCAAGCTCTCCTCCAGTGCAGTCTGTTCCAAATAAAGATTTTATTGTAAAAATTCTCTTTTGTTTCTAAAATCTCGATGGCAAATAGGATGTCAACAGAGCAGATGGGTGGGTCGGGAAATGTTCTTCCATCTCCATCTTCATCCAGATCCCCACCTTCGGAGAAATGTGGTTAGAACCGAATCTGCAAATTTCTAATATAAGGATTCCATGCATGTCTCAATTTTCACTATGGTATTGGTCATGATCAAAGATTTCAACAAGTTAAAACTAAAAACATGATCGAAATTTATTCTAAAATCAACACCAATTCATTTCCAACAAATTCTATCTAAATTTTAGATATGGTTCTCATTAGACGGGAACAAATTTTTTCACAAGATATATTATTTTTCCCTGAAATATGTATATATGACCTGGGCTCCCAAGTACAAATATTAGGAAAACAGCCGCTATATATATTGACAAAAACCACACCCCTAGCTACTACATGTAAGTAGATAATCTAGATGTAAATAAAAAAAATGAAAGAAAAAGAAAAAGAAACATTTACATATTTATATCTCTTGTTACACCAATACAATCTTGTCATAAAGCATTTTTACATCAACAATCCCTTCTAATGATCTCTTTAGCACTCAAAATTGATTGATCTTGAGCAAACGAGAAGGACTAAGAAGCTTATAACCTCCATATTTATAACCTACGCCATTGTTTGGACTGCAAAGTAATAAGCTGCAACGAGGACTAATGGCCATAAAATCTTCGTCACCACTCTCCATCTCTGCAAGCACTTTGTAGAACAAATCGACGTCGCAAGGAAGCAGAATAGGGCCTTCACTATTGTAGCCATATTCCAATTCTGCATCCTCTAGAAGCATCTTGAACAACGCATGATTAGCAAACTCCGCTCGCACCACAAACCTTTGCTTTTCAGGGCCCACGTAGACCGAAAAGCAACCGTATGGAGCTACTTGCGTGTTAATAGGACTCTTCCTCCTGTGTCTTCTCTCCTTATCTCCCGTTGTGAAGCTGCGTTTCAGGAAATACTTGAAAGAAGTACTCCTGGTGTTTGATGTCATTGAATTCTTGCACCTCATCCATGCCTTGACGATCATATTCTCCTTCAGTTTCGCCTTGAGAATATCCATTTTTTTTTTTTTGAGAGTATTCGAAGTTCGCAAACGAACAACAAAAACGCCAACAAATTTTGAGCTCAGCGAGCTAATAATACTTTTGGCTGTCTGAGTATTGCTCAAAAGCGATTCTTCTACTTTTACGACGTACGATTATATAACCACGCTAAACAACAAGAAAATAGTATTTATTAACGAGCTAGAAGATGAGGATGAATACTTTTTATTTATTTTTATGATCTATGACAGAAAAACAAATAGATAGACATTCTTAAAGAGTAGAACTGGACAAGGCTCAAGCAGACGAAATGAGTTGAAAAAAAATACATGGGTTTATAACTGGGAAAGCTCGGAGTAGGAAAGGTATAACCATAACATTTGGATCACACGCCATGTTTGTATATAAAAAAAATAGTTGTGCCAAGAAAAAGGGCATTTGTCAACGCCCTCTTAATTTGAACATGAAAAATAAATAAATAATTTTGGTTAAAGAAGTCGTGTGCGGACAAGACAAGGCTACTTCTTTGTATCTTCAACGCCCAAACAGTAGACAAGTAAAGAGGACAAAGAAAAATCAATTTAGTAATACCCTTCTTCAACTTGTACATGTCTTCGAGTTTCCAATAAGTGTATTAAATATGATAATAGAAATAACACATTTATTGGGGTGCATGCATAATATTTTAGAAGGAGAGGAGAGCAGGAAGGGGACCAAGGCGGAAAATACGTATAAAACAAGATAAGCCCTTATCGGACAGTACCTCCATGGAGGCCACATTGTGAGAATATAAGTGGGAGTAGGTAATATTTTTGAAGGTCAGCTCTAAGCAGTATATGTATATATGTGTATTTATTTATACAATTATTAGCGTCATATGATTCGTACATAAAGAAAACATCAAATGATTTGATCCAATTTTGTTTGAAAGATGGGTTCGTTTTTGCTTTCACTATCGCAAGTCACACGATTCCTTAACTGGATGAGGAACTTTAAAAGTGGAGTTATAAAACATTGAATCTTGAACCATCTCAAAACAAAAAGAAGACAAAATATTCTAAATCCTTATTAGGATCACCATTTTAATTTAATTTTTTACACACAATTGCAATGTTGTTTGGTTAGTAGCAAAATTTCAAGTAATTTCACTATTCACAATCACTAAACTAAAACTCAAACTCAAAATCCAAATTTTTACTTTTTAATAATTTATTATTCAAATATTATTTTTAACAAAACTATCAAAAACATATATATAGCACAATTTAAATTTTTTATTTAGATTCATACGTCAGTTTGTTGATAACATTTCAAAAAATTGAAATATAACTTATGATCGAAATGGACCTTTAACTACCTTTTAAAGTTTTATTGTTTAATAACACTCTCTCTTTTCAAGTATTAATTGATCATTTGGTAAATGCATTATGTTTTAATTGTGTTTGAATACAATTTATTTTTTTAAGTGTTGTATTTGGTTGAAAAATATTTATTTTGTATTTGAATGACACGTATATTTAGATAAAAAAGTATTTTAAAGTTAAAAAATTAATGTAATTGATAAAAATAAAAATAAAAAAATAAAGTTGAAAGATTGATATGATTACTTTAAAAAACCTTTAAATAATAATTATTTTCATAATATTGTTAAAAAAATTATATTTAAATATAAAATTTTATATTAATATAAAATTATATTATGTTTAAATATAATAATATTATAAAATGTTTGTCAAACGTCTCTCGTGAATATGTTATAGGCAACCATCAAGGAAAGGAAAATGTGGAAAATATCCATGGTTTTTTTAGTTTTCACCGGTTTATAAAATATATATATATATATTAATAGTGACGTCAAGTATTTCCATGCAATGTACCTTAGGTCAAACTCACATGTCAGATCCAATTTTTTTATTTACTTATGGTTCATTGCACCATATTTTGCACAAGGGTAATTATTATTATTATTTTTCTACGTTGGTTCATCGTTGCTCCTCAGAAATAGAGAAACTCACCAGTGTTGAACAGGTCATTATGTATTGGTTTTGAGGACATCAAATTCAAGTTGGTTTCTTTCTTTTCTTAATTATGGAATTAATCCATTTGTAAGTGTTCCCAACTTGCTGGCTGGGATGATCAGCATGTTTAATGTTTCATTAATTTGTAGAAGAAATAATCCATCAGAAATATTAAGAAACGTATATATCATGATTAAAGAGAAAAACCTTTTCAAGTTTTCTATTTAATAATCTATTAATCATCATTATTGTTTTATTTTTTTTTGTTGTCTTTCTTATTATTCTTATCTTAAAAGTATACCATTAAAAATAAATGTATAATAGTACAAGAAAAGGATCACCGTAAAGGAAGAAACAAGGGAAACAAAGACAGACACCAGAAACCAACTAATTAACATGAAACTTAATCTAGTACTTATCAAAACCAACCACCACAGCTACTTCCATTATAAAACCTAAATATTACCTACCAACGACAAAATGTCCATTTATTTGCAGTTTAATTATGTACTTCTTGTAAAATAGATGACTCTAGTTTCAATTATGAGGTTACAAGGTCTCTCTACTCTTGTGAAATACGTGGGAAAATGGCTTCTTCTTTATTTTTTTAAATGAATGTTTCAAGTTTCATTAAATTAGGAAAATTTTTAGAAAATGATCAGTAAATGATTGATCACTTGATGGTTAATTTATAATTAGTAATCATCATTGATTGATCGCTGTTAATTTGTGTTTAATAAATATTAATCATAATTTAATAGTTATTTATTATAATCAATAATAATATTTGATTGATCAATGTAACAACTATTTCGATAGCCATAGATCATTTTCTTAAATTTTTTTTTTTTTTTAGAAAAAATATGTTTAAGTTGACAACAAGGGTCCCAAATGATGATCAATCTAGAAAGGCGACTGTGCTACCATTTGCGTGGACATGGAGACGACAAATCACCAAATTTCTCATATCATTTGCTTTCCTTAACGATGTTGAAAGGACAATGAACCTTTGTGGGCTATTTGTCCTTTGTTGCAAAGATCGGCCTTAATGGCCTGATTGACTGGTTGCCCTGTTTTTTCTTTTGACAAAAAACGGCATTATCTCGAAACGACATCATGTAAAAAGACACATATCGACAAAAACAACATAATTTAAAAAACGACATTAATTTGGAAAACAACATCAAGTAAAGACGCCATTACTGCTTTGGACATCTGTTGCCAATCACCGCCACATGGGAGGTTCCCCCCCTCCATTGATATTTGTCTGCTTCAGCGGTTGTGCCTGTCATGAGTCAAAATCAAATATAAAGAATCGAATTAAGGATGTGAGTTATTTGTTTACTCAAATTCAAAATTTTGATTTTATTTTTTATTTTAAAAAATTAATAAAAATTATAATTAAATTATTTAATTTAAATTTAAAATTTTATTTTATTTTATTTCAAACTTTATTTCATATATCATTCACACCCTAACTATTTATGTGATTACATGTTTGATTTTATATCTCCAAGATTCAAAAAAAGAAAAAACGAAAAAAAAAAAAGTCAATGGATCAGGTTAGAATTGACGTCGATTTCTTGAAAAGATACAAGGATGAGTTCAAAAACATATTTTTTTTAATAATTTCTCTACTGTGTCAATTTAATTTTTAAGACTTTCTTCAAGTAAATTTTTGACTTGAAGGCTAGAGATAAAATGAAAAAAAAAAAAGGAATGAATTATTTTTTATTGAGAACCTAAACAAAAATTTGCTCTGGTGACACAATACTGTTAAATTCTAACATATTATGTTATTTTCTAACATATTATGTAACGTAACTACATCTTTTTCATTTATTTTCAAAAGCATTAAAGTACTTATTTGTAAGGGGGAAAAAAAAGTGAATATGTATTTGGCATATGCATCGGATTCATGAGAGGTCACATGTTGAAGCAGCCTAGGACATGCACGGACGATGAAGCAAGGTTAACAAAATAAACGTCTCGTCCTCTTTCTCTCTCTCTCTCTTAATTTTTAGACGAGGATTCAAATTTTATAATTTTTTTTTATGAAGTTGAATATAAAATTATCGTTAAATTATGTTTATAATTACGATGATATTTCATTTTAAAGTGTCTAGATCATATCTTCTACAATATTAATATCAAAACCTATCAAGTAATTTATTTTAAAAAGAAAACTTGCAAAACATCATTAATGGGTTTTTGCATTTTTCTAGCCTAAGTTAGTACATATCAACTTCAAATTTTATGCCTCGTTACATCACTCGTAAAATTTTTAGAATATCTTGCAACATTGATCCCACCATGCGTTTTCTAGAATACACACATACATATATAGTACATGCAATTATGTGAACTTTTCATTTTTCTTGTAAATGAACCAAAAAAAAAAAAATGCAGCTCACTTATATATATGAATCACGTTGTGAACTTTTTTCTTTCTTTTTTTTTTTTTTTTCAGCCTAGTAGAAGGCCCTCCAAAACACAAAAGACAATAATAGAAAAGGTTATTATTGTGTGTTTTCTTGGGAAACAAACAATAAGGGCCAGTCAAGAGAGTCACTAGCAACCCTTCCAAAATATGGCCTAGAAGTCCATTTATCATTTGATTATGTGAAAGAAAAAGCTTTGTGCAATAAACTTTAACAGCTTCTTGAGTTCTTGTGCCTGAATTATGCTATTTAGCAAAAGGTGTCAATTTTTTGTTTTGATAGAAGCAAAAGATGTCACTTTAACTTTTGTAGACCGCTGTCAATGTCAATGAAAATATCAATATTAATTTTATATTTGACTTAAAGAACATATAAATATAATATATTTAATATATTATTTTATTTGTGTTCCAAAATATACTCTTATTTCAAATTTAGCATCTATGTTTTTTTGTTTTGTTTTTTGTAGTTATGAAGTTTTGAAACTTATGAAAATAAGTTTTATTATTAAAAAATTTAAAAATGATAATATTTTGATGAGTAAATGAAAAAGTTAATCATCAAATATATCTAAAATCGAATTTGCTTTGAAGTATAGTATTCACCAAATTTAACATAAAAAAGCACTCCATTAGAAATTGATTTCCCCACTCCATCTTTTTGGATCAATTGTGGGGCTCATAACTTTATAAGGCTTAAGGAATATCCACCTACTTTTGTTTGGTAGAGTAGAAAAGGAAATAGAAGGAAGTTGGAGTAAGGATCTTTGAGAGAAAAGGAGAAACTTTAGTTGCTTAGCAGAGATGAAATTAATGAGTAACGAAGTTGCAAATCAACATACCTATTATTTTTTTAATCCTTTTAATTTAAAAAAAAAAAAGAGGGAAAATTTTCACAAAAAAATAATAGGTAAACTGACTATTCTTACTTGAGTATTTTACTTTTTATTTCTTTCTATTTTCCAATCCATTCTCCTCAGCAAAGCATAAAATTTTCTCTTTTCTTTTTCTTCTACCACACAACATTAAAAAAAAAAAAACCTTCATCCTTCTTTTTTATTTTTCCCAGTTGGGTATGCTGCTGTTTATTTTTGTCCTATTTTGCATCCCTCTTCCTTAACAAAGCATAAAGTATAAGCAGCTATAGACTACACATGGTTGGACCATTTACCATTTATCAACTTCAGATTTTCTCTCAGTTTATAAGTATCATAAAATTTCTTCCAATCAATAATTATTTAAAAGTTATAACTTAACGAAGTTCATTTATAAATCCATTAAATTCCTCCTTTGAAGATTTTATGTTCGACCTATCATGTGAGATTGTGTGTGTTTACTAAAACAAATGACAACCACTAAAGAGAGTATTACATCAATAGAGAGTGAGGACTTTAAGTGACTTATATGTATTACAAGTTCTCTTCTAATTAACAATTATTTAAAAATTATAATTTAATGGGGTCCACTTATAAGTCCACTAATTTTCTTCTCTTAAAAGCTTTGTCATTGACGTATCATGTAAGATTATGTGTATTTTTGCTTTTATGTTATAAAAAAAAAAAAAAACACTTCAGATTTTCTCTCATAAAAAAAAAAAAAAAAACAGATTTTCATTGGCTGTAGGGTTATACTTCTTCGTCAAATTTTCCTTTTTTTTAAAATATAAGCTCGACCATTTTCCATTTATTAACTTCAGATTTCATTGGGTGTAGGTTTATACTTTTTCAGTTTTTCCCCTTTTTTTTTTTTTTTTTCACATGGGCTGGACTAACGGGGAAGTTAAAAAGGGATAATTACGGGCCAAAACTAAAATAAACTCTCTAAGATTACAAATCCAATCTCAAATTCTAAAAAAGAGCATTCCTATTTGTTTCTAACCACATCATATATGCCTACATCTTATGGGCACATTTTTTTCTTCATCTTTTTAAATAGAAAACTGGGACCAACGCACAAGTGTCAACTTAAAATGAAAAGATTTAATGTGGCCATAAAGCCTCTTTCAACTCTAAATTGTTCTTAAATTATTTTTTGGGAGCAATATTCCTTACTTTGACTTAAAATAAGCTTGCAATTATCCTAAAAATAGATAAATAATTAAAAAATTTTAGAAAATCAACGAATTCAATAAACTAAAAAAAGACACAAGCCTCATTATAAATAATGAATAAAATTACTCCTAGGACCATTATCATTATTTTTACTGAAAAATCACCTTCTGAGGCTCTGAGAACACCTTCACTAGCAACTCACATTCATCTTTGTTTTAGGGGGGAAAATGCTAAACATTTTCCATAACGAAAGAAAAGATCTTTTAGGACTATTGAGGTGTGGAACATTTTGATTTTTTTTTTTAACTGCAGAAGTATTTAATATTTGAAAATTAAATATAGGTAATGGGAAAGTATAGTCATAAACTAAGCTTTTGTTTTTGTTTGATTTGTCATTTTGTTTCTAAATAAATTATACTTTTTGATTGGGTTTTCTAGAAAATCAACAAAAATTATTATTAATTTTTAAAAAGTTAACTATTACAACCTAAAAAATATAACTCCAATTGACAATCTAAATAAAACCTAAGAATTTAACTAAATGAGCCCTATATTTAAGTATTTGTCCAAACGACGTTAAGGGCCTGTTTTGGAAGGTTCTGGATATGTGTTTTGAAGGTTATAGAAAATTGAGTTTTGAAAAATGTGTTTAAAACAAAAAATATTATTTGAAATAAAAAGTATAAAATCTTAATAATTTATTTAGGAAAAGATTATCAATATAAATCTTGTTTCGTTTATCTCATAATTTTATAAAATTTAAAAAATATATCTAATTTGAACTTCTATATACAAAATTATGGATGTTTAAAACTTGAGTTTAGTGTAGAGTTTTAGAAATATAAATAATAAAAAAACCAAAAAAATTTAAAATTTGTCTCTAAAACGTCCCCTAACACCCTTAAACATGCAGTTAGAATTTTTTTAATTTATACATATATATTTTAATTTATCTTTATGATTTTTATTGAATGTATAATATACAGTTAGAGGTTTAGGTAAACTATAGAAGATTTAGAAGATATAAATGATGTTGAATATATTAGAAATTGAAATTAATCGTCTACGAGGAGTAGGGGCGGACATCGGATGAATTAGGTAGGTTTTTGTGATTTTTCAACTCACTCAATTTTTATTGGGTGAGTTGAAAATATTTTTTACCCACCTAATTAACTTAATGTAAAAAACAACCCACCCAATTAAAATCGAGTTGGGTTGGATGGGTTTGATGGGTTGTATATTTTATTAAAAATAATAATAAATGATACTAAAAATTCAACAACAATTAAAATTTAAAAGGAAAAAAAGGAATTAAATTCATGAAAAATTTCAAATAACTTATATCACAGACTCTGTACAAATTTTTTTTCAATATAATCTCATTAATAATCAAATATAAAATAAATATTAGTTATAAGAATCATAAAAAAAATATAAGGATGTTAAAATAATTAACGGTATTTTTCATAAAATTATCAAAAATTATATTTATATTGAATATCAACTAATATATTATATATATTTAAATAATTTAAACAACACATAAAGATAAATATCATTTATAAAAAATATATATAAGTAAATATTAAGTGAATTTAATAAATTTTTAAACAATTTTTTAGGTGGATAAATTTTTTTATTTATTTAATTAATTAAATATAATAAATTAACCTACCTAATTAAAAATAAATTAAATAAATTAAATGAACTTGTTAAATTGTTGAATTTTTTAATCACAGCCGATTAAAAGTACGGCAAATTATTAGTAGGATTTTTCCTGTCCTCTAAAAAAAAAAGTAATAATTGTCCTGGGCATGAATTGGGGTAATAAAAATAAACAAGATTATCCACTATTTTTTATCTCGATTTTTTTTTATTCAAAAGATTTCATTATCTCGGTTTGCGGGAAACTTTATTGTATCTACCCAACCAAGCAAAACTATGAATCATCATTCCATTGACTGTTCGACTCTACCCCCACCAAATTAAAAAAATTCTAACCCACTTTTTGGTGGATGAATTGAATTTGTGCGCAGACTGTCTGGCCCATATTTTTCTTACACCCCGATTTGATAAATAGGACAGAAAATAAAATAAAGAAAAAAGTTATAACAAATAAAAAAATTAACAAGAGATTTGTATGATTATTTTTATTTTTTATCTTTTTACTTATTTTACACAAAAGTAATTTTATATTATGTTTATTTGGAAGTTTTATTTTTAAAAAATAAAATTTTTTTATTGTAATAAAAATGATCTTTTTAAATTTTTATATTTAGATATTCAAAATTTTTTATTTTTAAAAAATATAAAAAAAACTCTGTAGAATTATTAGCATATGGACTTAAGTTTTTCCGCCTTATATTAGAATGATAAAAATTAGTTAGGGGAGTTTGGGAGAGGTTTTGGAGATTTTTTTTTTAGGTTGAAAAGATTGTTTTGAAAAATATATTTAGAGAAAAAAACTGTTTAAAGTGAAAAAATTAAAAAAAATTAAAAAAAATCAATATGAATATTGTTTCGTTTCTCTCGAAATTCTATGTAATTTAACCCTAAAAAAAATCTCATTTGGAGTCTAAATACATAAAGTCATGAATTTTTAAAATTAAATTTATTATAATATTTTAAAGATGTAAATAGTAAAAAATAATGAAGTGTTGAAAAAAAGATGTTTTGGAGATTTTTTTTTTTTAGTTTCACTACAATTTTTTTTCTAATTTGGATCAAAATTTCATATAAATATAACCTGTTCATCTCTAATTGTTTGTGATTGTTTGTGAGTGTTAGAATTTTGTTTTCGTAGTTCAAAAGTGTTAGATTAGATTAATTAGTCAACTAAAGGACTAATAAAGTCATTATTAGGCGTAGGTGTCCATGATTGTTTCCTGATTTACGGGATTTCGTTTCCCTCTATTGTGCGTTTTGCTTTTCCTTTTCTTAATATTTGCATCATTTTCTCAGGCGAAATTAAGCAAGAAATAAAAATGCAGCAATCTTTTGTTTTTGAACTTGGCATCAAGAGCCTAACGCTCTAGAGACCGATTAAAACATCCTCTAAATACTGTCGTCCTATCCATTCTGTTTTTTTCCCTTCTTTCCATTGAAACATCTCTGTCCAAGCCATTTCTTCACAAAACTCATCACCGAAACCATCTCTACGTTGCCTTACCGAAACCATCTCTACGTTGCCTTGCCGAAACCCATGCTGCCGTTTCTGGGTCTCGCTGCCTTTGGACCACCACTTGACGCAAATAATCACCACCGTGTTGCACCTGACCTGCGACCTTGTTGTACGCCCACCCCCCATAGTAAAGAGGAGGAGGAGAGAATAGATTTGAGAAAGAGAAAGAATGTAGGCCTGAGGGCTCATAAGAGGAAAATTATTACCATTATTTGAATATTAGAAAAGATTAAAATAGTAAAAATAGAGAATAAAAATTAGAAAAAAAGACAAAAAAAACATTGCAACAACATATATCATACCAACTTTGAATTTGAATATTAAGTGAATTTGGTTGTTAAAAGAATATATTAGGAGTCAACACACATGTGTGAAGAGTGTACAACTTGATCGAAGATAACTTATTGTGCTTCGACATGGTGAGAGGGCTCATATGGACTGTACATGATTTAAATGTACTTAAGGACATAAATTACATAATCACAGTTTTACGTTTAAAATTCTATACTGTACCGATTTACTAATATTATGATAATTAAAATAAAATATTTGAAAATGATAGGTGCAAAGAAAAAGAATCATAGTATCACATTCTAAAATCTAGGATAGTAACACAATGGGGGAGTTTAAATAAATAAAGTGAATCTCAAATCCCTAAGCGTTCGTTTGGTGAACGCATTGCGTTTGTATTACGTTTAAATGCAATGTATTGAATGTAATTTATATTTGGAGGAAAAGCATTAATATTACATTTGAATGCAATGTGTATTTGGGTAAAAAGTATTTGAATTGTATTTTAATAATGAATATGTGATGTGATGGGTAAAATTAGAGAGGAAAAAAAATGAGAGAGAGAGAATATATGATGTAATTAAAAAAAGTAATAAAAAAATGAAATAATAAATAGTGATTGTGTTGGATTTAAAATGTGATGTGATTGGTATTTAAATGAAATATTTTTATATTTGGGGGAAAATTGCATTGAATTCAAATGCAATGCAAAAAAAATGTGTTACCCAAATGTGGGCTAAGTCTATCAGTTTTACTTCCAAAACCTTTTACCGTCTTCCAAAATAAATTACAGCACTAGCTTTGTTTTTTTCTTTGTTTGCCTTTCTCCGTTTGCATTCTTACAAAAGAAAGAGAGAGAGAGAAACAAAAAAAAAATAAAGGAAAAAAATTTTTTGCAAAAAAAAAAAAGTGATAAAATTTTTGAATCATCTGGAACAAAATCGATTCCCTTTGTTGTTTGATCTGAAGGTGTATTTAGCACATGGATTATTCATGACAAATCAAACTATGACATTTGATCTTAGTTGATAAAGATGCATATTGCATAAAGGGAGAAACTCTCCTACATTCATGGCAAGAAGAAGCCACCTACGGACTGTGATTATGGATATAAAAAGTGGTGTGTTGAGAATCAAAAAATACAGTTATTGATGTCAATGATGCCCATGAAATTTGGAGTGCTCTATCATAAAATCATAAAGTTTTATTTATGCTTACATATTGCTTATGAAATTTGGAGTGCTCTATCAAAGGCATTCTATGATGGAAGTAATGAAGTACATGTTTTTTTCCTTGAACCAAATCCCCTTTAAAGCTAAACAAAGTGGAAGAGCTCTATCAAAATATAATGTAGAGCTAGTTGAAATTTTTCAATAATTAGACTATCGTGGTAAAATGGTTGTGAAGGATCCTAAAGACATTACATTGTATTTGAAGTCTGTTGAATGATAAATGGTTCACATCTTTCTTGCGAGATTGGATAGTGACTTTGACTAAGTTTGTGAAGAGATTCTATGTAAAAAAACCAATTTCAATATAAAAGAATGCTATTTTTGGGTTTGACATAAAAAAGTACGACGTACTAATTTAAACAAGGAGGAAGAAAATTTGGAAGCTTTAGCATTGGTGGCTCAAAATCGACCCAACCAGAAATGGCCTCCTCAAAATTAGCAACCAAGATCTGGTAAGTCCACCTTAAAATACTTTTACTATAATGAAATTAGTCATACAAAAAATCGTTGTTTTGAACCAATTGGGTATATAGAATTGTGGGACCATACTCGTAATCCACGGACAAAGAATTCTAAAGGAACCTCAATTATTCCAGTTGTTGAAATGAAGACACGAGATGATAAAGGTAAAAGTGTCTCAGCATTGACAACAACTGTAGATGATTTCTTGTGGCATTGAATCAAAACGAAGCTAGTGCTATAAAGCTCATGAGGAATAGAGCCATGCCTGTAAAGCTTCTGAAAATTAATATGTTGCGAAGCTCTTATGAACTTGAACTAGGCATGTGAAAACTCTAGAGTTGTTTTTGAAGAATTTATGAGAAGTTGGCAAGAACCAACTTAAGGGGGAATGTTGAAGTTTATCTTTGTAATTCAAGGGCGTTGGGTTATATTAATTGGTCAACTAAAGGACACCTAACAAGGACTCTATTAGTCCTTTAGGCAATTATGGACACCTAACAAAGACTAATAAAGTCCTTGTTAGGTGTCCATGATTGCTTCCTGATATAGGGGATTTGGTAGCTTCTTGATTTGGAGGATTTGGTATCCTTCTATGGTGTACTCTTAGAGAGAGAAACAAGAGAGAGAGGCTCTAAGAAAAGGGAAAAGTGTTGATTTTTGGGGCCGATGGTAATGCGATTCGTTGGGCTACCAGCATTTGTCATTGACAAGGTGCGTTGTTGGGACCTCTAGCTCCATGTTTGTGCTGCTGGCAGTGTAGGTCAAGGCTGTTTCGGAGAGGTTCATAAAAGGTTGGTCCCTGGTTATCGTCCTCTAACTTGGGCGAGTTCGTCATGAGATCTCATGGAAATTGGGAGAGCTGGGCTATGGGACGACGACGAAGGTGGTCAGAGCTGCAAGAAGAGGAAAGGTTGCCTTTTGTTGGTGCTAGATTTGGGCGTGTTTGCCATCGATTCCCATTAAAACTTCGGGTGCCAGATCAGGGGAGGATGGCAAACAACTTTGGTAGGCATGTGTGGCTGTTTAGGCGGTCACCGGTGACGCATAAGATTCCGATCTCTATTCGGTGGTCGGAATTTCATAGTTCTCTCTGATGGTTATTTTCACTTTTCTAATGTTGAACGTCTTGGATTTGCCAGCTGGTTTTGTGTGGTTCTCTTTGGTGTTTGTGCTTTTACTATTTTTGTGCGTTATAAGGGTGGCGGTTCCTCACCGAACTTTCATTTAGCTCTTTGGTTTGTGTTGGTTATAGATAGTCAGTTTACGGTTGGTGTTTGGCTCAATATTAGTTGACGAGCGAAATTTTTTGTCGTCCCATCCTTTTGTAGGAGTTTTATTTTGTATTTGGGATAAAGGTTGCTTCGACTTCCCATGAGTGGATTAATCATTTGTGTATATTCCTGCTGATTTGCTGATTTGTTATGGATAGTGGTTCCACGTGATTTCTTGGCCATTCATTGACGTTTTATTTATCTATTTCCAATGGTGTGTCTTCCGTAGGCTATGCCCCTTTCATTATAGTGTTTTCCCTTTAGTGACTTTAATAAAAAAATTTAACTCACCAAAAAAAAGAGAAAAAAAAAAAAAACTGTGGTTTACAAACGCTGGAACCTAGCAGGGAGTGCACGTGATGTTTTTCCCTTTTTTTTTTTACCATTTTAAAGAGAATAAAATAAAGGGGTAAAGTAGAACAAGGACAAAAATATGGAACATTGTAGAGAATTTTACAACCTTATGGGACAAAGTAAAAATATGCTCAAAGTTTAACGGATATTGATGCAAAATAATCCTAAAAAAATAAAAGATTAAACTTAAAAATTTCAATAAAATAATATTTTTATTAATTTACAATCCCCACTATCATCGAGATCAAGAATCATGCATCATTGAGGGAAAAATTATGTATAAAAGTATATAAATATATCTATTAAACCGGGCACCCATGCTTTTGCCAGTTATGCTCCAACATCAACTGCCCTGCATTGGCCACAAGTGCCAAAAACTGAGGGTTGTAATAATAACTGTTGTACGACCGGGAACAATTTGTAAGTCGGGAATCATGCATCATTTTAATTTGAAAGTTTTTCTTTGGGAGAAAAATTATATATAAAAAGTATATATATATATATCTATTAAGCCGAGCTCCCATGCTAATGCCAGTTGTGCTCCAACATCAACCGCCATGTACGGTTGTACGATTGGGAGTAATTGTTCGTTCAAAATTAATGAGGTTTGTAGTTATATTATATTTAATTATACTATTAATTTATATTATAGTTGTATTATATTATATTTATAGTTATATTATATTATATTATATTTAATTATTCTAATAGTTTATGAACGAAATTTTAAATAAAAATTAATTAATTTAATTATAATTTTTATTAATTAAAAAAATAAAATACAAATAAAATTTTAAATTTAAATTAATAAAAAATTATAAATCATACTATATTAAATATAATTTATATTTAAATAAAAATATTTTTATATTATATTTTTATATACTTTTTATTTATATAAAAATATATAAATTATATTATATATGATGTAATTAATAAAAATAAAAAATATATAACATAATTAAAAAATAAAATATTAAATAATAAATAAAAATAGTTATATTATATTTATAATATTTATCTAGATAAAACATATTCTTTTATTATATTTTATATAATATGATTGGTAATAAAAATAAAAAATATTTAATATGATTAATAAAAATAATAAATAATAAATATATTAAAATTAAATATAATATAATTAATATTTAAATATAATATTTTTATATTTAAATAAAAATTACATCGTATTTAAAGCTTTATGTACGAAGCACTATAACAAGACAGGGGTAGTAGTAACGCCCCTCATCCCCTAATCACCTAATTGACAATTTCCCTGTAAACCTATACAACTGAGGAGTGACTGGGATTATAATGGGACCCATATCTTTTTATAACTTTTTTTTTTTAATCTCTATCTTTTCTGATTTTCCCCTTCTCTCTCTCTCTCTCCTTTTTCCGCTTGGACCTCCCCCGGTCACATTCCAACCTCCCATAGCCTTCCCTCGGGAATCCGATCACAGCTCTCGCGCTGCAGCTGGGTCCGGAATTTAGCCGAGCCCGCTCACAACATGGCTCGTCTCGACGGCGCCGTCGCCGTCGCCGTCGCCGCAGTCCGCATGGCTTCTGGCTGCAGATTTCCCTCTCCCGCCGGAGTTCGCGTCCGATCCGACTCAAGACCAGCTCGGTGAGGGAGGCCGTGGCAGCGCAGGAGGCTGTTGAGGCTGTCGCAGCGGCGGTAGACGAGGCAGAATCCGGTGAGAGAGAGAGAGAGGCAAAGAGCTGGGGAAGAGAGAGAAAGAGGACAAATAAAAAAATCACTGTCTCCAGAACACTGTTTATGTTGCAGATGATCAAGCTGGGGATGAGTTGCAATGAGCTGGATATTTCAATTTTGGCTTTACTCATATTTTTTACATTGTAAAAAAAAAAAAAAAACCTTCTTAGCTTTCCGTACGAGGGCCCCACAAATGATAAATGTTGGGGGTGACAAATCTCCAGATCCGCCCCAAACTTGCTATGATAAAATTTTTTTTTAATATTTTAATTACAGCTAAGGCGAATTACAGGCCAACGTCGCATACGACAAAAAGAGATCCCTTGTCCTGCAACTTCATTCATTCTCAGGTCCGAAGGGATTAAGAACCATTTAGATGATGCTTGTATAGAGATTTTTTCATAAAAAAAAAAAGTTTTGAAAAATATATTTTAAGAAAAAATAATTTTAAGTGGGGAAATATAAATTTTTTTAAAAATTATTAATATATATTATTTTATTAATATAAATATTATTTTATTTTATTTTTTAAATTTTATATAATTTAAAAAACCATCTTATTTATATTTATATATATAAAGTTATATATTTTTAAAATTTAATATTTATTATAATATTTTAGATATTTAAATAGTAAAAAATGATTATGAGGTAAAAAAACTAAAAAAAATATTTTGGAGACTTTTATTCATAAGTTTTGGAGATTTTTTTAGGTTAAAAAAGTAATTTTAAAAAATGTGTTGAAGAAAAAAATTATTTAGAGTAAAAGATATAAAATCTTAAAAAATTATTCAAAAAAAATTATTTATTATCAATATAAATTTTGTTTCGTTTCTTTTAAAATTTTATGTAATTTAAAAAAAATCATCTCATTTGAACTTATATATACGAAGTTATGAACTTATAAAATTTAGAGTTTACCGTAGTGTTTTGAAAATATAAATGGTAAAATAAAAAGAAAAACCTAAAAAGATGTTTTGGAGATAAAATTTTTAAGGGGTGTTTGGGGGAGGATACTGGAGACATTATTTTTGGGTTGGAAAAAAGTTGTTTTGGAAAATGTGTTTAGGAGAAAAACCTGTTTGAGGTGAAAAAATAAAATAGTTTAAAAATTTTTTAGAAAAAAAATATTAATATGATATTGTTTCGTTTCTCTCGAAATTCTATGCAATTTAAAAAAAAATTATCTCACTTGGACTTGTATACACAAAGTTATGAATTTTTAAAATTTGGAGTTTACTGTAGCATCTTGGAGATGAAAATAATGAAAAGTGATGAAGTTTTGGAAAAAAAATTGATTTTTGAGGTCTGGAAATATCCCAAAACGACCCCTTAGTTGGTCAAACAGCTTCTCAATCTACAAATCTAACCTTTTTTTTTTAAATTTCTTGTTCTTTAATTATTCTTTTAATATTATGTTTCCATGTTATCTAAATTTAACTTTTCATAAGTTTTAAAAATATTTAACAATTACATGCATAGATAATATAAAATAATTGTTACAAATTTAGTTTAGTGGTAATTTCATTTATAATTTTATCTAAAAATATATGCATTGAAAAAACTTATTTAAGACTTTTATTAGCCTAATTTTTTTTTGTTTTCTAAAAAAATATGATTAAAATTGTATTTTGATATGTTGATAGATATTATAATTTTAGAATTTAGATATTTAATCAAATTTTTAATAGTCTCATTTATGCTTTATGTTGTTTATTATGCTATACATATACATTCACATAATTAAATAGTTAAAAATGTTAATTTTATTGTTAAAATAACAATACCCAACGATAATGTGAAAGTATAATTTCTAACATAGTTTTGTCCTTTTTATAAATTAAAAAAAAAAGAACTCCTATTTTCCAACATAAATGCCAATGCCACCGCTATATTTGATCAAAAAAAAAAATGTACAAAAAACATTTTTAAATGTTATGCTCCAATACGTAGTGTTATATCAAATGTTAAATCTACTTTTTGTAATAATTATTAAACTTTGAAAGTATAAAAAAATTTTAAATTTCAAATCATAGTAATAATTACCAAAAAAAAAAATCAATGTAGCCGTCAAATAGCAATGTGATTATGTATGTGGTGATAAATTTACCAAAGCGTACAATAATTGTCAAATTAGCATTGGGAAAAATTTATCAAGGGCGTGTTTGGGACGGAGGTTAGAGACATTATTTTAAGATTGAAAAATATTATTTTAAAATATATGTTTGGAAGAAAAAATTGTCTAAGATGAAAAAGTAAAAAATTTTAAAAATTAAAAAAAAATCAATATGAATATTGTTTCGTTTCTCTCGAAATTCTATGTAATTTAAAAAAAAATTATCTCATTCGGACTTGTATACACAAAATTATAAATTTTTAAAATTTAAAATTTATTATAGTGTTTTAAAAATATAAATAATATAAATAATAAAAAATAATAAAATTAAAAAAAATAATTTTTAAAATCCGGAGAATATCCTCAAACACACCCAAAAATTTAAATAAGACAGCCGACCTAAGAGGATTCAAAAAAAAAAAAAAAAAAGGAGTGAGTGGGAGAGACAAATGAAAGATTTTTTAGTCAGAGGTTCTGTGCATTATCAGGCCTCTGGTCATAAAATATTAGCTACAAGTCTCCCGTTGGATGTCGAGTTTAAGAGTACGGCTCTTTTGCTGGTATTGAGAACTTGACTCTCCTTAATATTTTGATATTCAACCTTGTGGTTTTTATTATTATTTTTATTAATAATAATGATGATTCTTATCCTCAGAGGCTTAGGTAATTCATCGCATTTTTTTGGTCTTTGGTTTTGTTTTTCATCCACAAGATTTGGTGTGGCTTTCATTCGTGGAGTCTGGGCACAATATTCTCTCTTGTATGTTATTAAAATTTATGATAAAACTGATTATCAATCAACATCAAGTTTTCTATTTTAGGAGGCTTTGAGTGTGAATTAATTATTGTTTTATCATTTATGTTGGGGATATAATTTCCATTAAAACATTGATATATATGGACTTAACATTATATTGAAAATGTTATAAAATAATATCATACACCTGGCTTTTCTTTTTTGTTAGAGCCTAAGGTCCGTTTGAGGGCATAATTCCAAAAGTGGATTCCAAATTTTTTTTTTTGTCTTTTTTTTTTCCAGTCTCACTATTTATTTCACTAAATATCTTTCATATTTTAAAAAAAAAATCAAACTTTAAAAAGTTCATAATCTTATTATTTTAAATTGATTTAAGATGATTTTTTTAAATTGGTAAATCAAATCACTAATTATCAAACAGAAATTAAATATTTATATCGTAAGTCAATGATTTACATGACTAAATTAAGTATTTATACAAATCATCAATGTATAATTAAGAACTGTATTTAAATACAATGTAAATATAATACATTTATCAAACATCCCTTAAAATATTTACATAGTAAATCAAACAATTACACAAAAATAAAAAATTTACTAAAATAAAATCAAAGATTTCCACTATTAGTATATATTATATAAATAAATAATTTACACACAAGAGGTATTTTTAAAAGTTTAATATATGTGTAAATCTCGATCTATTATAAATATACTATTTATCAAAAATCTAAATCTTTTATACAATTTATTTTTATTCAAGTTGGTTTTTAACCTTTTTTTCCTTCCTTCTCATTTTTTATGATATGCTTGACAGGAAAGAAAAGTGGAGGCAAGAAAAAAGAAGGGATTTTAGGATGAAATTCAGAAACTATGGTTTTGGTAAGGGTGATTTTTGGAAGAAAAGGAAAATAAAAGGGTTAAAAATCATATGGGGTCCACATTTTTTAATCTCTCAAATTTTATTGAGAAAAATAGAAAAATATTTTAAATTATATAAAATTTTGAATGGAAACAAATGAAATTAATATTAATAATTATTTTTTAAATAAATTTTTAAAATTTTATTTTTTTATATTTTAATTATTATTATTTTTTCTAAAAATATTTTATAAAACCTATTTTTTCAACCTTTAAAACACATATCCAAAATACACTTCAAACGAACCTTTAGGTTGGAACCATTTCCATACAAGTCATTAATGTCTGTCCTTACCGGAGAAATTCCCAGCCCAACGTGTAAGTAAAAATTGGGTGGTTAAACTTACTTACTACTTAAAAGGGCAAACATCCTCGCGTAGAGGAGAGAGAGAGAGACAGAGAGAGGAGAGAGAAAAAAGATTGGAAAACTTGTGGGAAAAGCAAAATATATATTTTTTATAGCAATTTATGTCGCATGCAAAACCTAGAAAGTGATTTTTTTTTTTAATTTTTCTAATCCGAAACCTACTCTTTTCCCATTTATTCCACCTTCTCTTCTTTTTCTTGTTCTCTTCTTCTTCTTCTCTCTCTTTTTCTTTCCGTTTCTTGTTCTTTCTAAATCCATGGCGTCTCGTGTAAAGACGGAGGCGGTTGAGCCCTCGGAAACCGTCACCGCCGCCGCTGCCGTGCCGGAGAAAACAGTTTCGAAGCCGCTTCCGCCTGTGATTCACCTCGACAGCAGCAGCAGCAGCAGCAGTAGCAGTAGCAGCGAGTCGGACCAGGACTCGGAGGACGACGCCGACTCGGGAGAAAACGGCGCGGCGAAGAAGAGGAGGCTGGATGTGGTGTTGCCGGTCGGATTCCTCGATCCTCTCCCGCCGCTGGCCGTGGCGGAGCCGGTGTCGGTGCCGGAGACGCCTCGGGAGTCGGGACTCGAGGTGGCTAGTTCCTCGCAGGGATGTAAGCAGTTCTGGAAGGCTGGGGACTACGAAGGCGCTCCTTGTGGCGATTGGGTTTCTTCTTCTGGTAATCAACAAAAAAAAAAAGAAAAAAGAAAATTCCGCACTGTACGGTTAGTTGTTGGGTTATTAATTTCTCAAGATGACTGTTTGGTTCACGAGAAAGCTGAAAAGAAAAAACGCTAGGAAAAACAGGAAAAAAAAAAAAGTGAGAAATTAACAAGATCCACTTCCTCCAAATTTATAAACCTGTGAGTTTAAAAGTCTTCTAGCATTGATGTTTGAAAAGGCGAATTAATTAGCAGGTTTGGAAATTTATTAATTTGCAATTTCAGATAGAAGATGATTTTCTTGGGGGTGGAATAGGGAAGACAAAAAGAAATCTTTTGCTGATTAACGCGTGGGTTTTACATTATAGGCCCTGAACAAAAAACTGCCCCAACTTAACAGTGAAGGGACCAAGCTGCATTATTTCTTGGAAAACATCTAAGAATTGAGAAAGGGAAGTGAAATCAACCAACTTGTTTTCCAGAGCAAAAAAAAAAAAAAAGGGTTGGGTTGGGGGGGGGGGGGGGGTTGGGTGGTTCAACTCTGACGGTCTGACTATACCAGTAGGCAATATATATTTTGAGCCTACTGGGCAATATATATGTCGCTTGACCCAACAAGCTAACTTCCAGACATTCCACCCATTTGAAAGTCAAAACAGCTAAGAGAGGACCGTCTCTAGATGAAAATGAAAAATCACATGTTCAGTAAAAAAAATGTGTTGGTTGTCCGGTCCCATTGGTTGTCCCTCCACTAAATTGTGATTCCTTAGTAAAGTGCTTAATTACTTGTACTATTTAGTTCTTGTTTATGTGGTCAAGTTGTTCCTTATTCTTAAGAATATTGAATTTAGCGTATTGAAGTGGGTATGAGACCTTAAGAATGAAATATACGTATTCTTATCTAAATGTCTTTTTTTTAGATGCAATGTTAGGTATCTTGAAGTGGGTAGTGAAACCTGAGGTTTACTAGTTTAGTTTTGATGCTTTTTTTTCTTTTTTTTGGGTCCTTTGAAATGTAAATTTTGATACCTTGTTGAAGTAACTGCTGTTTGGTTCTAATTTAAAACTGCAGGTGGAATGGATCATGTCAGGGTACATCCGAAGTTTCTCCATTCAAATGCTACCAGCCATAAATGGGCTCTTGGAGGTAAGTGAAATTGTATGGAATATGCATTTTGGCTGTGTCTCTCATGCTTATTGATCAAACTTGCAATTTTCTGCAGCTTTTGCTGAGCTACTGGACAATGCATTGGATGAGGTAATCAGTCTTTTTCTATAAGCTTTTTGTTAGAATTTTTTTACTCCATTTCTATGTATACATACACTTTTATTTGTATTCTTTTTTTATTTCTATTTTTGGCATTATTAGGTTTGCAATGGTGCTACATTTGTCAACATAGATATGGGTGCAAATAAGAAAGATGGAAGCAAAATGTTAGTGATTGAAGGTAGGTTTTGCTTTGACTTGGTTTTCTTTTTGCATGATTCCTCTGTTAGTAATTTTAGGAGTCATCTTAATGTCCACGGCCAGTAATATTGATATGTGGTATGTATGTCAATTTTTTTGTGCAGATAATGGTGGTGGGATGGATCCAGATAAGATGCGGCATTGCATGTCACTGGGGTATTCTGTGAAAAGCAAAGTAGCAAATACCATTGGACAATGTAAAACTAGTTTTCGCCATGGAATTTATGTTTCTCTCTCTGTCTCTCTTGCAGTTTGAAGTCATCTGTTTTAAATGCTTGTTTTTGCAGATGGAAATGGTTTTAAAACTAGTACCATGAGACTGGGAGCAGATGTGATTGTGTTTTCACGTTGTCAGGGAAAAGATGGGAAAAGGTTTTTTCTTCTTTCTTTCCTCATCTTTTTCTTTTATTCAATCATTCTTCATGCCAAATTTTTGCATCATATCTTTTGTGCTTCTCTTTTTTTCTTTTTATATATATGTGCAGATAAATTTTTAGTGCTTTAAATTGAGTGGCTTTTCTTTATTTTAGAGACTAACTCAGACATGCGAATATTGGTTTTAGTCCTACACAGAGCATTGGGCTGCTGTCATACACGTTTTTGAGGAGCACAGGAAAGGAAGATATAGTTGTTCCCATGGTAATGTCTAAAAATTCTGTGTTGATTGTGAGCTAAATTTTAGTTATATGTTTTTGTATATTAATGAGATGGACCTCACAAATATTTTAGTCGGAATTATAGTGCATCCATTCATATAGTGTCATAGATCATGCTCTATGTTGTAGAGTGCGTTAACTTAGTCTTGATGTTAAATGTCGGATGACTCATTATACTAGTGTGAATGTCTGTGTAATAACACGCATGTTCCTACTCAATGCAACTGCATTATGTTACTCAAATTGTCTTCTTTTTAGGAACTACATGCTGCCTCCCCTCTGTTTATTCTCTGTCCTCTTATTTTTTTAATCCGTGAATCTTGTTAATAAATTGGAAGTAGTAGATGTTAATTCTTGATTGTGGAATATGGTTCATTAAGTTTGCCGTTAATTACTAGAGAAGTGAATGTACTTCCAGAATATACTGTTTTGATATTATATTGTTGGTTTAAATTCACAGCTTGACTACGAAAGTGGGGGAGGAGGATGGAGAAAGCTGATTCGATCTTCTCTCAGCGATTGGGACAAAAATGTGGAAACAGTAATTCAATGGTCTCCATTTTCTAGTGAGGCAGATCTTCTTCATCAGGTGACTTCCATTGCATAAGCAAAAAATGTCAAACGTGTCCTGCAACTCGTGATTAAGCATATTGCTTGTGTTTTACATTTATTTGAAGCATGCTAAAAAGCAATAGAAAGATTGAGGAGTTTAGGAGGCAGTTACACTCTTATGAGAGCTTCTTTTTCTTCCCTCTTAAATTTTGCTGTTTTACTGTGTTTTAGTTTTCTGCGATTAAAGATCATGGAACACGAATTATCATATACAATCTTTGGGAGGACGATCAGGGACAATTGGAGCTTGATTTTGGTGCTGATCCACATGTATGTTTTTAGATTGTCTTATTCCCAGTACTTTTTTCATCGAGCAGGCTACTGTTTATAGGATTGATTTCAATGTAATATCTGATTGTTCAGGATATTCAAATTAGAGGGGTCAATCGAGATGAGAAGAATATACAAATGGCCAAAAAGTTTCCCAACTCACGTCATTTCTTGACTTACCGGCACTCTTTGAGGGTATTGACTTACTGACCATCGATAATCTATGGTGGTGGAGCATCCACTGTTCATAATGTTTGATTTAATTAATTTTTTAAACTCTCAGTGCTATTCATCTATTCTCTATCTGAGGCTTCCTCCTGGCTTTCGAATCATCCTCCGTGGAAAGGATATTGAACACCACAACATAGTAAATGATATGATGTACTCTGAGAAGGTTACATACCGGCCACAGCCGGGTGCTGATGGGATCCCAAAAGATGCAAATGTAATCTTCGTCATTGGTTTTTGTTAATTTTTATTCCCATGTGTTGTATTATATCTCATTTTCTATGAAAATTTTGCCGTTAGATGATGGCTGTAGTCACCATTGGATTTGTCAAGGATGCAAGACATCATATTGATGTTCAAGGATTTAATGTTTACCACAAGAACCGTCTGATTAAGGTACTTTCAGCTTTGAACTGCTTTAAGAATGATTTGGGGATTTGGTTTCCTCTCTTCTTCGCTCCATCTCCTTTTATAAATAAGACTTTCCATTGTTAAATTTCTTTCTTGTTTATAGCATTAATAGCCCAAGTATGTCTCCTGATATGTTGCTATGAAAAACTTTAGTTTTTTTTTTTTTGGATGATTGAATCATTGTTAAATTGATTCCATGCTCACCTCGATCATGATAGTTCGTTCTCTCTATAATTTAATAACAATTATGCATTGTATTTCTCCTCGGGAATCGCAAGTGGATACCATTGCTTATTGAGGATAACATAGTTCCATTAAGTGCAATTTTTATCATGATCTTCTTTTACCTCTTGACTAAGATGACTTAGAATTAACGTATGAGACTCACTTGCCTACCCATAGAAGTAGTAGCTTCTTATGGTTGTTGTTTTGCAGCCTTTTTGGAGGATTTGGAATGCTGCAGGAAGTGATGGTCGTGGAGTTATAGGTATTGTTTATGATCCAAAGTTTCATGGCTTTCATTGAATAGTCAGAGTGGAAGATATGATGTTCTTTTATTTCTGATGGCAGGTGTCTTGGAAGCTAATTTTGTTGAACCAGCCCACGATAAACAGGGATTTGAGCGGACAACAGCTCTTTCAAGACTTGAAGCACGGCTGGTTCAGATGCAAAAGACTTACTGGTAGTACTCCTGTTCCATAATTTATTCTCATTCTAGTTCTCAACAGGATTCGTTGTTTGTTTGTTCTCTAATTGCTTGCTACTTTATCAGGAGAGATAAATGTCATGTGATTGGCTATGCTCCAAGGCGCAGTGAGAAGGTTTCCAATGGCTCTAATAAAGGTATAATTGGGTTGGCATATTGTACATTGTGTCTTTTATTTTTTCCCCCCACTCATCTCTCACAAATTACTTGATGACCATAGAAACTTCTCCTGATTACCTTTCCAAAACTCCGACATCTAAGGGGAAAGGTACCAGCACAAGCAACAAAAAACAATCCCCAATTCCCGAAAAAATCCACTCACACTCTTATCAGACACGTCAAAAACAAGATTCAAAAGGAGTTTCCACAGTAAATGGACATGGACAACATTCGCCAAGTGGAGGCAATGATAGAGTGAACACTCCAATATCTGGGAAACGAAAAAGTTTTTCCAAATCATCATCTACTCCTGTCGATAGTAGTAGTGATGACGACGTTGACATGCACGATTCCATACCCGAGAAACAAGCAAATGGCAGCAATAACAAGACAACCCCTGCTACCAGACGTGCTTCTTCAAACTTGGAATTGCGTAGTTTGGAGCAGTTGAAAGAAGAGAATCATGAATTAAAAGAAAGGTACTTCACCTGACCTTAAGAATCTCAAATGTTCAAAGCTATTTTATGTATGTATGTTCTCTAATCTATCATTACTCTCACACACCATTACTAATTGGACCTTGTTTCTCTAGATTGAAGAAAACCAAAGGAGCGGTTTTAGCTGAACTGAGGCAGGAATTGCAGGATGAAAAAGACAGGTGCAAGTCACTTCAGAATCAGGTAAGTCCCTCTAATGGCTCCACCTTCCAATCTTTTAGAAAGTCGGTAAAGAGAGGTGGTGATGAATATATTTGTCTAAAAGGAACTGGTGCTACTCACACTAGACCAGTTACTCATCACCTTCATGCAAATATTTGTAATTACAAGCTTGCATGTTGATCCTTATTTCTGGCTTTAAGGACTTAATTTAAGTATGTTTCATCTTTTGAACCAGCTCCAAGAAGCACATAAAAAGATTGATGAATTGAATAAGGAACAAGAAAGTCTTATTGATATATTCTCCGAGGAAAGGGATCGACGAGACAATGAAGAAAGAAATCTGAGACAGAAGCTACTGGTATCCTATGCGACTTTGTGTTTCACACTTGTGAATATGATTCTTCTTTTGCAATTGACCTTATTGTTTGCTCGAACTTGTGTTAACTGACGATCACTGTTTTCTGTAGGATGCGTCTCATACCATTGAGGAATTGCGTGACAAGGTAAGGCTGCTAGAAAAGGCAAAGTTGCCGAATAGAAAAGTGGGACGTTGAGAACAAACTGTCTGTTGGTTGAGTTGCTTTATTTTTGGTTCCGGTAGCGGAATCCCAGTTTTTGGATGGCCTTAGTGAAAATGGTTGCTTGGGGTTCTGACAAATCTGATGTAGGCAGCTAGAATAACTAGTTGTGCAGTTGATGTATCGTTATGTTTATTTCGTGTTAAGTGCATTACCTTCTAACTGTTTCCTTTTCTCGGCTGAATTGCGTGAAAGCCAACGAGGAAAAACAGAGAGAGATCTATTTTTGGTCAGGTAAACGTTATTCTGATGATAATACTGGCCATATAGCTAAATGTCGGGTCTCGATTATTTGGTTAGATGGTAGATTTGTACAGGACTGCTGTTGTAAGTACTAGATATTCAATTATTTGTACGTTCTCTAATGTGCGTTTCACCTTTGCTTAGAAACAAAACTATATACTACTGCATTTCGTGTACATTGTCGAATGAGTCTTCCATTTCGGTTTGGAAACAAAACCATACATGATAAAAGGATAACTGTAACGTGGAAACTCTTGCTCTAGGAAAACACCAAAAAAAAAAAAAAAAAATGAAAGTCTGAATTATGAAGAAGCTTTTAAAAACACCAGTTCACAATGGTATAGTAATGTATGTGTTGGTGCTCTATTTCGTCCTCCAATCTGTCGGGCATTACACCATCAAGTGATCATGGATGTCAATAAGGAGATCATGACCATGAAAATTACCTATCATGAAAGTGGAGAATCAACTTCTAGGCATTCACGAAAGTGGGTTCAATTCTACCAACTCAAATAAGGTTTTTTTGGGAAATTTTTCAAAAAAATCTCATCTAGAGAATATTGCTCAATCCATTATGAGTTTAAAATTTTTACTCTCTTATAATATTAAATAAAAAATGATTTTAAGATAAAAATCTAAATCAAAGAGCAAAAATCCTAGACATGCACGCTAAAGGGACTTATAATTTTCTCAACTTATTAAACAGTGGATTTAATTATGTCTAGTGGTGGGCTTAACTTCATAAATAGAACATCGATTTCATCATTAAAGGAGAAAAAAAAAAAAAAAAGATTAAAGCATTCTTACTTATTTCATTCTCATGTACTTACCATTATACTTATTTATACATAATGAAAAGTTCCAGGCACATAAGACTCTGAATCTCTATAAATTTTGATTTTATTATTTACTTAATTTCATTGGTTTTTAATTCCTATTTATGAAGGTTAATGCTTAGTTTTAAATTTATATTAACATTGATCAACGGCTTCAATTTTTACATTCAATTATTATTTTTCAATAAGTAACTCAAATTTATTTTGATTGTAGATTTCAATGTCTCCAATATTGTCTAGCAAGTGGAGAATTTTATGGTTACATAAAGATGCAGTTTTGAAGCATCTTATCATTTCAAAATTATAGCAGACGAAGAATAAGTATGATTATTTCATGGATAAAATGTTTGATTTAATAGTTTAACGTAGTCTTATCAATTAAAAAAATGTACTGAATTTTTCTTAGTAATATCTTTAGGCAAGGGAATTAATAGCCTAACTTTCTAATAACCATTGATGGTGGTGGTAATGTGATAAAAATGTCTTATTCATAACCTTTGCTGCTATAAGTTGTTATGACTGAGTTTTTATGCATGTAGTGTTTAGTTTTTGACAAGAAAGAGAATATTGTCTGCATTTAGTGACCACTGAAATGTTAGTATGAGAACAACATTGATCTCTTATTCATAAAGTAAAAAAAAAAAAAAAGAAAAATCTGATTTCAGATTTTTATGGTGACATAAGGTAATGGGAGGATAAAATTAGAACCATTAGGTAATGGGTTTCGCCGCACCAAAACAAGACTAAAGGACGGTGCTTTTTCTATAATTGATTAGGACATCATGGGCAACATCCAAAACGGTGAACTACCCTTTCAATAAATTCATCTACATGGGAAACTATCAATCACGACGAGGTTGTTCTTTTTCTTGGGTTGTTGCATCAAGTTGGAGGCCAACCAATACAAGTTGACTACTTGTGTATCGATATATATTTTTTCCTTCAATTTATTGAATGCAACTGTAGGGATAGGTGTGTACATATATATGAATATATATATATATGTATAGCTTTGGGCCTGCTGAAAATTTGTGTGGTACTTGAGCATATCCCACAACGGGAAAGACGTCATTGTATGATGGAGACAATTCCCTTGATGGAACGGGCCAATAGAGTATAGAAACATATGACTTTTATTGTTTTATTTGTTCCAAGAGAGTTCCTTTCCATATTTGTAAATTAGACCTTGAATAATGAACTTGATCATGAGAGAGAGATTTGCAGTGAAACAACAAAGGAAGATTACTTCCTATAAAAAAAAAATACAGAAAAAAAAAAAACAAAAGAATATTCCTAACTTACCCATTTCCATGCATGTTAATATAAAGAAGTTGAGAATGTCGGATTCTCTTAATTCAACATTAGGCTTATATATAACTAATTATGTATCGTGGACGTAAAATTCAATTAAAAGTGATCTATTAAATTTTGGATAATTTGGATTTTAATATATCTGACAGGCTGTTGATCTTTAATGTATAAAGACTTAAATGATAATTTTTATTTTTATAAATAGTTAAAATAAAAATATCAAAAGATAATAATGAAGTTATCTCTATATAGTGGTTATCGTACGTATTACTTTCATTATTCTTTTCTACCGTCTCACCATTAGAAAGATGGAATATAGAGAATACACGAGAGTTTTTTAGGAGACTGTATTGATTTGAAAGGCAAATCCCACTATTCTAGAAAATGATTAATTGATATAAATTCAGGTACACTTTCACTTATTGGTTAATTGATTTTTAATGATCTACCATGAATGTTCTTTGGAATATATATACATTTTTTTCTTAAAAACTCGTGGAAAAGAAGTTTTTTCCTAATGTACCTATATTTGGGTGGTTCCAAATGATCGAGACAATAGATAATCAGAACTTTAAGTGTACTTCATACATCTTTAAATAGAAAGCATAACAAGGTTCTTTGGGAGAGAGAGAAAAAAACAATTCAATGATTCAAGGTATACATGCACTGCCATTTAATATACGGTTCAAATAAAGTCATCTTTCCTTTGCATGTCCCGTGACTACATTCATATTGTTTCCTCAACTGTGCTACCCTCAATAACTTTTTGTTTATTTGGTCTTATTAATTTACATAGTTCTAGTAATACTTAAACATTATTTGACATTACAGCTTATTGTAGTACAAGTTGCAGATTGTATAGTTTAAATCCACCCACACAATTTTAACGTGTTGTTTGGTAAAAAAATTATATTTTAATTTTATTAAAATGTAATATAATTTTACATCAAATATAAATTTTATAATAGTATTACGAAAATAATTATTATTTAAAATATTTTTAAAATAATCACATCAACTTTTTAACTCTGCTATTTATTTTTATTTTTAACAATCATATCAACTTTTCAATTTTAAAATACTTTTTATCCAAATACATATTTCATTCAAATACAAAACAAATACTTTTCAATCAAATATAATATTCATAATATTCAGAAAATAAATTTCATTCAAATATAATCAAAATATAATCCGTTTATCATAATGTCCTCAAAAA
Organism: Antiaris toxicaria; assembly: GCA_035233585.1. NCBI lineage: Eukaryota > Viridiplantae > Streptophyta > Magnoliopsida > Rosales > Moraceae > Antiaris > Antiaris toxicaria. The sequence goes on along the minus strand of CP141155.1, from coordinate 3,243,011 downwards.
CCTAAGCATCGCTGATGTTATACTTGGACGCGTTTACCAAATTAAAAGGGGGATGTAATGAAAAGATATGGAAATTGGAAAGATAATGAGAAGTAAAATAACAGGAAAGAGAATTATTAACAATTGTAACAATTTACAAAATATTTCAAAAATATTAAATAAAAACTCTCGTTAGAGAAGCAAAAAGTAAAATCCGGCGCGTCCTCCCCCACCGGTGTCTTCCAAGCTCTCTCCCTCCTCCGACTGCGGTGGCTACTCCGAGCTCCGATATGGTGCCATCGACGACTGCGACATCTGCAACCCTTCACCCCCCACTTGCGGGATCCAAGCCCCCATACTTGCGAGATCCGAGCTCGCGAGATAAAAAAAAGGAGGTTGTGGATTCTGGTGAGACCCACGACTTCGCTCACAATGGCCGATGAAACGGAGCTCGGGTACGACCATGGGTGGCTCGTGAGATTCTGGGGTCAAAGAGGGGCGAGCAACCTTCGGTGACGAGCGACGGAGGAGGCCGCGGGGCAAGCAAGGTAGGGGCTTGGCGACTCGCAACCTCCCACGACTCCTCACTGTGGAAATGGAAGGCAACTTTTTTTTTTTTTTGCTTTTTTGTTTGTTAACTGTACATACCATATGATATAGTGAAAGCCGCATAATAAATTATTGTTATGTTTGACTATTTCTAATTTGAAGAATGATAAATTTTTTATTTTAAAAAAATAAATTTTTTTAAATTTTTACATCTAAATATTTAAAAATTTTTATTTTTAAAAAATTTAAAAAATTAAAAAAAATTTACTCACACAAACAATTTATCATTTTTTAAAAAAGTTTCAACCAATTTTTTATTTTTTATACCTGAAAATTTTCTACTCTCAAAAAAAAAAAAAAAAAAAACCTCCCATATAATATTGCGTTTATAGTATTAATAAAGTAAAGCATCTTGCCCAATAATAGAATTATCCATAAATAAAAACCGAAAATAATTTTCATCTCTCTTTACCATCATTATCACTGTAATTAACACCCCCACGTGCACTTTAGCCTTAATTCCCCTTCTCTCCTTCATTACAAAACCAAATTTAAAAATAACAAAAATCTCTCTCTCTCACTCTATCTCTCTCTATAAATATTTAGAACCCTAATTCCTTCTCGAACCCCAATGCTCTCAGTTTCAGCCATCCCAAGGTAAAACCCAATATAATATATATGTATAGATATATAAGTGTATATATATATATATACGTATGTGCATGTGCTATATATGTGCGTGCGAAATAAAGGGAGTGGTGGTTTGTGTTTCGTCAATAGTGGCTTTGAACGATTTGCTGCGCAGTGGCCGTGGTGATCTTCTGCCATTTTTGTCTGCTTCGACGAGCTTCTGCAAAAAATCGTGTATGCTTTGTAGTATTGCGTTTTGCTCTGAAACATAATTTAAAAAAAAAAAAATCAATTCGTGGTCGTCGCGAAAATAGAAAAAGCTTCGGTCGTAGTACTGCTGCTGCTGCTCATAGTACTTTTGTCTCTCTGGTCTCTCGTCATTTTCCCGGAAAATCCATATTTTCTCTTCATTGTTACTCCGGAAAATGTACTATTAATTTTGTTGTGGATTTTTCTTTGTTTTGTTCGAGGAGAGAATCGGTAGCGTTTTTTTAAATACATTTGTTATAATTATTTCTGGTAAAATGATTAGGAGTTGATTGAGAATTTGAGGTTTTGGTTTCGGATTTCGCGAGATTTTGTTTTGTTTTTGGTTTTTTTTTTTTAAATTTTTGTTTATTTTTGCTTTTTCCGTGCTGTGTTTCGAAGCTGACAATCTGGTCTCCAATGGCCGTTGTTTGCCTATTCTATGGTTCGTAAAGAAAAGCCTATAAACCTAGTTCCCGTGAGTCTTTAGGACTCTCTCTCTCTATCTCTCTCTACTGAGGAAGCCATATTCACACCGCTTTTTGTTTCCTATTCCTTCAAAACGACGGCTATTGTTATTCTCAGATTGATTTGATGTGATTCAAAATTCACTTTTATATGATCTTAAAATCTTTTTCTCCCTCCTCTCTCTCTCTCTCTCTCTCTCTCTAAAGCAGGTTCTAGAGTGTACTCCACAGTATTCTTCAGGCCTCCGACCAGCCATGGCGGTTTAGTCTCTCGATCTCTTACTCCGATCGAGACCGAGTCACCGGCGCTTTCTTCTGCTCGCTCCGGTATCTTTGCTACTCTCTCACTGCGATGGCAGCTCACCGAGTCACGGCGGCGATCTTTGCCGGAGTTCTTCTGATGTTTTTTTTCTGGTTTCTCTCAGGTAAAAAGCCGCCGGAAAATCTTCGAGTTATTTTTCCTTTTTTGTTTTATAAAAAACTTTTTATTTTGGTAGTTTTTAATAATTTTATGGTTTCAGGTTTGACTGAGGACAGTTTCGCCGCCATTGGAGTACTCTCGTGGAGCTCTAACAACACCGTCTATGGAACTCACCGAAGGCTTCTTCAAGGTAAGATAAACTTTTTCATTTGCATTTGTCATTTCTTTTTTTTTTCTTTTTTCTTTTTTTGATAATAATGGAAATTAATTGTGTTGTTCTTTGCAAACTTGTGTGTAAAAAAGCTTAAGTGACCAATATTTGGTTGCTAACGAGCGTCACAGCGGACGGGTAGGTTCAAATTTTTGTCAGAATTGCACGCCCATTTCTCGTTATGTTGGTGCTAACGTGCGCTGCTATGTGGACAGGGTCCACCACTATTTATTGCTATTATTTTCTTTTTTTGAGGTTTAATTGTTGGTCGGGCTATGGTCTGAAAAAGTTTGGGCGCTTGGGGTCGGTTTTATGCGTTATTGTGGGCAATTTGGCACACCAAACTTGATTAGCTTAATTTCGTCACTGCTTTAGGAATGTCACGACGTGTTAAAAAAATAATTATTGCTTAAATAAATTTGGAGAAAAGGAAGAGATTTGCAAAGTGATAAAAAGAAGATGTATTCTAAAATATATATATATGTATATATATATATATACCAACTTTGAGTTTAAATGAAAAAGCAAAAGCGAAATGGAAAAGGAAAACAAAAGCGTGTGTGTTTCTAGCCTAGCCTTTTGTCAAATTTTGGTTTTGGTTTGTCTTTTTATGCGGTGAATCACGTCGAAAAAAGCGAGGTTTGTCTGTAGACGCACCCTCTTTGTTGACGTAACATATCAGACTCTAAATATATATGTACATACTAATATACTGCAAAGTGTAGCATCATTAATGCATACACACTGCCTTTTCACTTTTGAAAATTTATAACGACGGTTTTGATAAACTTGTGATCTGTATTCTGAAATTGCATTTTTTTTCTCCACAGCAAAAGATCAAGTGGTGGAACCAAACCGTATTCGGGGAGATCAGAAGTGCACAAAGGCTGATATAAAGATTAGCCAAGGCCCCACGGCGCCGCTCCCAAGTGGCATACCAACCTACACGGTGGAAATCATGAACGTGTGTGTCACAGGCTGCAACATCTCTCGGATTCACCTCAGCTGTGGCTGGTTCAGCTCCGCTAATCTCATCAACCCGAAAGTCTTCAAACGCCTCCGCTACGGCGACTGCCTCGTCAACGACGGCAATCCCTTGATCAATGGCGGCACCATCTACTTTCAGTATGCCAATACCTATCTCTACCCTCTTTCAGTTTCCTCCATTTTCTGCTAGCTCTTTTACTTCCTTCAATCATATAAAGCACCCAAAGCAGGATTTTAAAATTAGGGGTATAGTCAACTGTTGATATACTTGATGCCCGTTTTGCCATTTCTTTAGGTTCTGCTTTTGCTTTATATCTTTGATGGTTTGAGCAGTTCTTTTTTTTGGTTTTCCACTGACCATGAGAATTATCTACTGTAAAAAGAGGTCCTTTAGGGTGGTTGTTACGTTGGCTGATGTACATTGGGATCAGAAAAGTGGCAGTTTTGCTTATTATCTGTATGGGATTTGTTGGAACTACTATTTTTTTTTTTTTTGGGTCTTTGTATATAGTTATATAGTATATGGTTGTTGAGGTTTACACATGTGGGGCACCGAGGAGTTTAAAGTTGTGATTAGAGGAATGTTCGGTTTTGTTTGTTTCTTGGGAAAAAGGGGTGAAGAGAATGATTTTGCTTCTGACAGTGATATATGCTCTGATTTTGTTTTTGGACACATATATATACCTTAAAAGATTTCGTCTCCATAGTCTTAACTGTTCGCTTGCTCTCTCTCTCTCTCTCTCTCTCCCCCCGCTCAAAGCTCTCAATTTTAATGTTCATTATTTTACATGTTCACATTCGATTTTTAGTGACTTTTCATAGGAATTTTCAGTCAACATTTACAAGCCCAACTGTACAGTTAAAATTGCCTCCTCCCGAGGTATTTTGCATCTAACATCTGGAATGCAATGGCACATTATGTCAAAATTAGAATTTGGTATTTATAGTAAAATTAGTATTTAATAAAATGCTATTTTCCATTTCAAATTTGGCAATTGCAACCCCATTTGATTGCTGGAGATTTTTTTGATCTTTTTCATTTAATTAATATAATGTTGTAATTTTTTTTAAAAAGTATTTAATTGTTAAAAGTTTATTTTTACAAAAAAAAAAAAAAAAAAGAAAGCATAAACGACCTTCTTATGTTGTTATGTGTAAGTCAGGTGCAAAAAACTATTTAAATTTTGACGAATTTGAGTAAAAAGGATCAAATTATCAAAAATTATAAATTTAAAAAGTTGATTGTTGAGAGAAAGGTTAAGAGATTAAATTGTTAAATTTGACAAGTTTAGAAAGCATGAGTACAAAATACCCTCTTTTATTCTTTTATTCAATTATGGTTGGGGGGGTTTCAAGTCAGAAAATAAGGATAACTATAAATTTGAAGCTATTTTCCAATAATTCCAAATTTAGGTTGATTGAAAAAAAATTTTATTTTCAAGATTATTTTGTCAATCGATGATAGAATTAGGGGGCATTAGTGAAAAAAAAAAGAAAAAGAAAAGAAAGACCATTAATAGCTAGAGTTAAAATCCATTATTGGCCTATTTATCGAACAACCAACATTTGGTTTGAGACAGGAATATGAATTTGAATAGCATATGAGCAAGACATCATCAATTGTTTGGTGAAAACTCAATCGGCATTATAGCCACCAAAAGCACATCCAAATTCAATAATTTATATGACATGACTGCATGGATAGCTTAGTCGTAAATAGTAAATTTACACTCTTGCTCTTTATATTAAGCTCTTAAATTTAAATATTTGAGGTTTAACAAAGAGTAGTTTTCTCATGAAATTCCGATTGTTGTTAATGTTGCACTAGAAGTATGGTGTTAAGGGGACGAGTATGAGATTATCTATAATGGTTTTAATTTATTTACTTTTTCATTGTTTTTTTTTTTTTTTTTTGGGAACTTGGGGGCAAACGAGCCAAACATCAAGGTGTGAAGCAATTTGGATAGCACAAGACAAACCAGAATAAGCTGATTGATCCAGACAACGAAAGACTCCAATCAAAAGAAATCGTACATACGCTACAAAGACATATAAGCAAGCCTTTTTTTTTTTTTTTTATGATCATATGGACTGTCTTTTGTGACTTTTCTTTGTATAGGCATACATTGCAGTCTAACCTACTTTCAAATTTTTAGGGATCAAGAATTAGTCTTTTGATCCTTCTCGAGCTTACTCTGTCTTTTGAATTAAACTTTCGACTAGTTGGTGTAAATACTAACCCTCCGTCTGTTTGACACGTTCAAATTTGAAAAATGAAAAATTTTTTATTTTAAGAAAAATGAACATTCTTAAATTTCCGTATCTGAACATCTAACATTTTTCATTTTTGAAAAATGAAAAAAAGCTCTCTAGAAACAAAAAGTTTTCACCCACCCAAACAACTTTTCACTTTTAAAAAAAATTCCAAACAACTTTTCATTTTTCATATCTAAAAATTTTTCATTTTCCAAAAACAAACACCCCATCCAAACGGACCCTTAAAAGACAGATTCGAATTCTACCATTTTCGTGGAATTTAATGTAGAATTACTATTAGACTGTTATTATTAATGTAAATTGTTTGTTGAAGAAAGTTTTAAAACCAAGTTAGAGGCGGATGTAATTTTTTTTTTTCTTTTTGGTGGGCATGTAAACCCTTAAGGCTTTAGTGCTCCCATATTTGGGGTTCACCTCGTTTGGGACAAGTTTTAGAGACATTCAAAATTATATTTTTTCCAAAATTTCACAACTTTTCATTATTTACGTCTCCAAAACGTTATAGTAAACTCCAAACTTTAAAAGTCCATAACTTTATGTATACAAGTTTAAATGAGATAATTTTTTTAAAAAATTACATAGAATTTCGAGAGAAACGAAATAATATCTATATTGATATTTTTTTTCCAAAAAAATTTTTAAAATTTTTTACTTTTTCACACTAAATATTTTTTCCTCCCAAACATATTTTTCAAAATAACTTTTTTCCAACCCAAAAATAATGTCTCCAATCATCTCATCCAAACTCCCCCTAACTCCTTTCTTTTCTTGGAGCCCAAGTATGTATATACCTTTGCCAACAAAAAGTTAATATAAAGCCATATTCCCGACCCAAACATGTTCCTAATCATAACAAAACAACCAAATTTGACACGATTTCTTTCTTGACTAATTATGAATTAAATGGAATCTATTCAGTCTTTTGGGATTAACACGCCATTACTCCCAAAGTTCTACCAGCAAACCCACTAAAGTAAAATTAAAGAATCATTATCAGCCAAACGTATGGCATAATCTTATTAGTCATATTAAAATACAGTTAGAAAGATTTAAAAAATTTTGCAAATAAAAAAACATGTAATCTTTATTGCAATTTTCACCTAATTTTATATTATAAACACAAAATTCATCATCATAATTACTATTCCTAAACAAAATAAAATTGCAATATTTCAGTTCCACTATTACATGCATGAGGTATAATTAAAAATAGGTTATATGTAAGATTACCCTCAAAAAATACATTTTTGTATCATTATTTTATTTATAATAGTTCCAGTTTTTCTAACATCTAATTGTATAAACATGGATGGTAAAAAGTCTAAAGTAAACATTTAGAGAAGTAAAAAAAAATATAAATACATTCTTTTTACAAGACTGTTTTCATAATTTTCTCTAATTAAAAAAAAGAAGTAAGTAGTATTTTTATATTAAATAATTGCAGTAAATACCATGTTTTGCATAACAAATCTACGTGGTAAACGAAAAATTTACCATTTACGAAATAGATTTGTTATTTATTTTAAATATTTTAAAACCATATTATTTACTTCATTCGTTTTGTAAAAATGCTACTTACTACACTTTTCGAGAAAAAAAAAAAAAAGGCCGCCAAAACCGATTGGGCCGGGCTGTGTGGAAGAAGGGCCCACATTAAGACATGGCCCGAGCCGGGCAATATCTCCGCAGAGGTAGAAACGCACAAGTCAGAAACAAACGCCCGTCAAGGTTTGGTATTTACAGAGCCACTTTATCTTCTTCCACTCCATTAAAGGCACAGAGAGAGATCCTAGAGAGAGTGAGATGGCGAGCTCTAGTGCTGCTGTGGTGGTTGGAGTTGGGCTATCATGCTCGACTGTGAAGCTTTCTCAGAGACCCACTTCTCAATCCTCCGCTCGCCGTTTTTGCTCTGTCAAAATGGCCGTTTCACTCGACGAGAAAAAGAATTTCACTCTTCAAAAATCCGAACAGGCTTTCAATGCTGCCAAGGTATTTAATTATTACTTATTTTCCATTTTTGTTTTTGTTAACTTTCTCTTTTTTTTGAGAGTTCCAGTTTGGTGGGTTGTTCTGTTTTGACCGTTTGAATGTGCGAGTTTTTGCCTTAGATGTGAAAAAATGTTTCTGGGTTTTGTAAGAATGCTTGGATTTGATATAAATGATGCTAATTAAGTTAACTTCAATTGTGGTTTTCAGATTTTGTTTGTTTGTAAGACCAATAAATTTAAAATGGAGGTTTTTTGGGTTCTCGTTTGGTAGCTTCAATTCAAAATGTCTCTTTGCAGTCTCTGAAGCTCATTTTCATTTGTATTAAGTGATTAGTTTCATGTTTAGTTGAGAAGAATTGGCACATGAAAAATGTTATTTCATGAAACTTCTGGAGAGCTGAAATAGATAATGTAGGTTGTGGTCTTGTTAATGGGTGAATTTTAGCTTGGTTGGGCTTCGAAAAATTGAATCTTTGTTTTCGTTTAAGGTTGTTTATACTTATTTGCTGGCAAAATTTCCAACTAATGTCGTTTATTTACGCTGTAGTATAATACATGCCATGCTTTCTGATTGAGTTTTGTGTCTCTACAGCATAATCTCCTTTATAGCTGCATATTCTTTGTCAGTTTCAAATCGGTTAATTTTTGAACTATGATTTTTGTTTTCCTAAGTTTTGTCACATTGAAATGATATATGTTTCTTAACTGAACTTTCGAAATGTGAACATTTGAAGGGAATGATTTTAATCAGTTCTGGACTTGTGTTTTACTATTGGTTATCCTTAATCCTTGGTTGCTAAATCTCAGAGCAAACTATGTTTTAAACTCTCTAACTGGTTGCCATGAAAACTTTCTTCAGGAGTTGATGCCTGGAGGTGTAAATTCGCCCGTCCGTGCTTTTACATCTGTTGGAGGACAGCCAATTGTCATTGATTCCGTCAAGGGTTCCCACATGTGGGACATTGATGGAAACGAGTACATCGACTATGTGGGTTCGTGGGGACCTGCAATCATTGGCCATGCGGATGACGAGGTTCTTTCTCTTTGGAATCTAATGTTATTATACGTGTAGCTGTGTTTCCAGTGTTGATTATACGAGAACTTCAGAATTTTCTCCTTGTAGTCAATTTTCCAAAGAGTTATTGTTTCTGTGACACATGTCCACGTTCTGGGTTCTATTTTATTTTATTTAGTACTTTCAAAATTCGTAGTTTATAATAATAAAAGAGAGATAACATATTAGGGACACAAGGATTCTTCTCTTTAACTAGCTAAGCACTGAACGATATTCAATTATTTGTAATATGTCCTTGCACTTTCTTTGATAGTGCCTGGGAATTTTGTTCTTCTTGTTATACTCGGATCATCTTGGTCTGTCACTTGTCTGCAGGTCCTAGCAGCCCTTGCAGAAACAATGAAGAAAGGAACAAGCTTCGGTGCCCCTTGCCTTCTAGAAAACACTTTAGCAGAGATGGTGATTGCAGCTGTTGCAAGCATTGAAATGGTTCGATTTGTCAACTCGGGTACAGAAGCGTGCATGGGTGTGCTCCGGCTGGCCCGTGCGTACACTAGCAAGCCGAAAATTATCAAGTTTGAGGGCTGTTACCATGGTCATGCTGATCCGTTCCTCGTTAAGGCTGGTAGTGGTGTTGCCACCTTAGGACTACCTGACTCTCCAGGTGTTCCCAAAGCAGCCACTATTGACACTCTAACAGCTCCGTATAATGACATTGAAGCTGTGGAAAAACTCTTCGAGGCCAACAAAGGAGAGATCGCAGCAATTATCCTTGAACCTGTTGTTGGTAATTCTGGTTTCGTTTCTCCCAAGCCAGAGTTTCTTACTGGCATCCGCAAACTCACAAAAGACAATGGAGCTCTCCTGATCTTTGATGAAGTCATGACTGGATTCCGTTTGGCTTACGGTGGAGCTCAGGAATATTTTGGCATGACTCCCGACTTGACGACACTGGGCAAGATCATTGGTGGAGGTCTGCCAGTGGGTGCATACGGAGGGAGGAGGGATATCATGGAAATGGTGGCGCCAGCAGGGCCAATGTACCAAGCTGGGACCTTGAGTGGAAACCCATTGGCAATGACAGCAGGAATTCACACCCTTAAGCGTTTGAAGGAGCCAGGAAGCTACGAATACTTGGACAAGATCACTGGCGAACTTATTCAAGGTATTCTGGATGCTGGGCAAAAGGCTGGCCATGCAATCTGTGGTGGGTACATAAGTGGGATGTTCGGGTTTTTCTTCACAGAGGGACCCGTGCTCAACTTCAGTGATGCAAAAAAGAGCGACACCGAAAAGTTTGGAAGATTTTACAGGGGAATGCTTGAAGAAGGTGTGTATTTTGCACCTTCACAGTTTGAGGCTGGGTTTACAAGCTTGGCTCACACTTCTGAGGACATCCAACAGACAATAGCCGCAGCCGACAAAGTTTTCAGGAGGATTTAACATGTTGTTGTATCAAGTATCCTTTTCTATCCCTTCCCCGTTGCATAATTTCCTCTTTCTGTAGATGTGTTGGAGAGTTTGTCTTGTAGCCATCAATTTTCGGATCATGAATGTTCTTTTTAAACATTTTGTCTTGAATAAGTTTTGAGCTTCTCATTTCATCTGGAAACACATCTTTTTATGTATTGCAATTTTTGTAGGAATAACTTCATATTTGAGCCAAAAAATTAAAAAAAAAAAAAAGGGATATGTCCTAGCTTAATTGCACCAAAAGGGAAATTTAATCCTGCAATGCCACAATATTTAATTCAGCTGGCACTAATACATATATGATACAACAAACCAAAGTGAATCCTTCATAAACACAACATTTCTCCTTGATTTTGAATGTAGATCTTTACAATAATGAGCTCTATACAGCTTGCTTGACAGAACATTCTGGTGACATCTATAGGACAAGAAAAAGAGCAAACGCCAAAAGAAAGAAACAAGGGAAGGGAAGAAAGCAAACAAATATGGTGAAAATTAATGTAGGCACCGGTAGACAAAATAATCTGTAAAAGTCATCAAGAACAAGTGACTTTCTATAGACAAATCATCACCAGCTTGCACTTGTACACATGGACACTGCCCACAAACTTATTCCATTGCCAAAGCTTTAACACAGAGAGGGTGTCCGAGGCCCTATTGCATTTTCTCTTTCACAATATGGAACACGAGCAAACGACTTTCCTCGGCGTATCGTCGACCTTCTTTTCTACTCTCACAGAAACGGAAACGGATCACTATCACTTTCAGGCTAGCTAGTTAAACAAACCATGTCAATCATCTTCTTAACCTTACCTGGTTTAGTTTTTGCCGGAGACGGCTGTACAACGACGTGCATTATGATAACTCCTCCCCCAGCAGCATCACCAAAGGGTAATTTACACTGACCAACAGTCTTGTTGTTTTCCAAAATTTTACCAGAACTAATCAGTTTCACTTCATTTGCAGCCTTTGGTATGATTGTTTTACCTATTAAAAGATTTGGCAAAGCCCATAAGAAAACTATCTTCACTTTTTCTTATAATCATCACAATATTATCATTTTTTAATTATGTAAACACAACATTCACTTTTAAGAGTTCTAAAATATAATTACGATGATAAAAAATAAATATAGTATTATAAATAGCATTATATATTAGAATATAAAATAAGATAATATTATTTTTTTAATAACATTAGATAATATCAGTATAAAGTAAGATAATATTAGAGTATAAAGTATTATAAGATAATATTATTTTTTACATTAGATAATATTATTTTTTACATTCCTTTGTAACAAATATTGTATCATTACAGACTAAAATATTTAAAAATACCACTAAACTAAAATAGCAAGGACAATGCCAAATTCTCATTAACCAGCCTTTTCCCATGAAATCTTATCCTTAAGAAACATCTAGAAATAGAAAAATCCTCTTGATATTTTCCACAACCAACTAAACATGAAAATATAACGATTTTGTTGCAGAATGAAATCAAATTTACTAAAATTCAGATACTTTCTTCTTTCTTTTCCCTCCCTTTTTTTTAAGTCATACAGAGAAATTATACATCAAAATACTACTCAAAATTCCAGTTCCAACCAGATCAACAATAAAAACCACCAAACAGAGTTAAAACAAACTCATCTAATCCTAATTATTACCAAAAAAACAGAAGGAGAAATGAGCTGAGCTAACCTTTGGGCCAATCGGCAACTATCCTCTGCTTGAGCATGTCCACGGTCGAAGCCGACGAGTATCGGAACGGTCCGATGTCGGACCCATCGTAAAGCCGGAATTTTATGTCCACCAAATCCTCCTCCGGCATCGGAAAATCGTTGACTTTTCAATCAACAATATTCGCCGGCCGATCACTTCCGATTGCGCCAACAAAGCCCCCTACTACTCTGACGGATTACTCGGACTCAGAGACAGACGAGTTCATAAATACAGATCGAAAAAGCTCTGAACTTTCCACAATCCAATTTCAGCCAAATCAAAATCCGCAAAATTAAAAAACAAAACTTTACCAAAAAATTTCCGAAATTGAAGTTTGAGAAATCGAATCGGACCTTGTTATCGGTGTAATCGGCGATCAAGCTAAGCGATTCTCTCTCCCTAAACAACTTTCTCTCTCTAGACCAAGTTTTCTCTCTCTTCAGCTTTTGCCTTCCACAGGGATTTCCTTTCCTTTCCCCTCCCAAAGGTCGGTGCGTTTGTTGTTGGTGAACCGAACGAGGAAAAAGGGAATACCAACCACCTCAAAACGACGTCGTTTTCAGCACCACATATGTGGATCACGCCACAGTGACGTTTTAGTGTTGAAAATTTGATGCAAACCCTCCAAAACGACATCGTTTTGTTTGTTAGGGTTTGTTCGTCCCCAAAATTTGGGCTGTCCGAAAATTCCAAAATCGTCGGAAAAATAAATAAAAGTAAAAATGAAAAGGAAGAAGAGAGAAGAAGAAGAAGAAGAAGAAGAAGAAGAAGGGAAGAAAATGGAGATTGTTTGGCAAACCCCGGCGAATCCTCCTGAAAAACAAGATTACGTTTTTCGCCACGGTAACTTCAAGAACAAGAAAAAAAAAAGTTTTGATTTTTTTTTTAAATTTATTTTTGGGTGAAATGAAAAGGCGAATTTTGGCGGGAATTTGCAGGGAAACGACACGTGAGACCGTACTACTTTGAGTTCATCGCTCATGTATGTGGTTTATAGATGCTGATTTTTTGGTAATCTTGTTATAGAAATTATTAATCTGGTATTAAACCTTGATTAAACCCTGAAATGGTCTGTTTATTTGCAATTAATTTGATGGTTTAAAAAAAAAATTTTATGCAGGTTAAGAATCGGTGGGCAGGGAAGACCATTGTGGATTTGTTTGCTGAAGAGTTTAAAGGCAGACCATATGAGTACTATGTATGAAGCTTTTTGTTCATCTTTATACTATTTGTTATCTGTGATTCCCAAAAAAAAAAATGTTGTTAATTTTTTGTGAAAATTGTTATTGGGTATGTTTTGTTTTGTGCAATTAAGTGTTGATTGTTAGGGTCCCTTCATGTTTTACTAGTGATCAAAGATTAAGGTTTGAGTGAATGGATGAATGTAGGTTAGTGCAGTTAAATGTGGGAGGATACAAGTTGATGGAGAGATGGTCCAGATTTCTTATGTTGTTAAATCATCGCAAAAGATTAGCCACTTCTTACACAGGTGTGTGGTGATTGATTCTGTCTTGTGTAGCAAATTTCGGTTAGTCATTTTTTGCAAGAGAGAACATATGTCTTCTTCATACGGTTTGTTTTATTTTTGAAATATGATGGTTTTAGAAACCTTTTTTTGTTTTTTGTTTTTGAATGTTTATCAAGTTGGAAAATTGATGTCACAAAGGTTGTAGGCATGAACCTCCTGTGTTGGCTTTGGATGTTAGAGTTCTCAAGAAAGAACCGGATGTGGTCACTGTTTGGAAACCTGCATCTGTCCCGGTGAGTCGGTAATTAGCTTTACATGCTGTTCTCTTCAGCAATTGTGGTTCAGTCATGTATTTTCATATGTTTCTATTATTGCTCATTGTATTGGCAATGAACATAAGGTTCTTTGCAGGAGACTCATGAAGACCCTTTTTAGTGCCTTATCTTCTCTCTTTATTTCTATTTGTATTTTTGACTTTCCACTTCTAACTAGGTGCATCCGTGTGGTCAATATCGTAAGAACACTGTTGTAGGCATTCTTCAAGCAGAACATGACTTGGTGCCTGTATTTCGTATCCAAACTGCTTCAAGCAAGTGCTATGAATTTACATGAGATAATTCCTTCTGCAAGCATTTCTCATGTGTGATTTTAATATTATGTGATTTCGAAGTCCGATCAATTTGTTTGCAAGCTTTTATTTCTTGTCCTTTCCTTGACCATGGTCATGTTAGCTGTTCATCGGCTAGACCGCCTAGTTTCTGGACTCCTTATCTTGGCAAGAAATGCTTTAAAAGCGGATATTTTTAGGCAGCAGGTAATCCCTTACACTGTAATTTATTATATGAAACTGATAGGAAGAATTTCTAGTTCCTTGCAAGAACTCCTTATTTTAGCACGACGTGTCTTTGTGTGTGGTGCATGCTGATTCGTTCTTAATTTTTCAAGCAAATGCTGTTACTTGGCGTTGTACTATCTGCATGACTTTGCCCCCAATTGTTTGCCTTTAATATATGCCTATTTGTGGAACTGCAAAATTACAGCCTTGGTATTACTCGGGCTTATATCTGACTTTTGCTCGAGTTATTTACTTGATATATACCCACTTGTAGAAATGAAAAGGTAACAACTGACATTTAACTACAAATATCGTTAGTCTTGAATGTCAAAGTTAAATAAATAAGTAGGTCCCAAATAATTTATGGCTTTTTCTTTTATATGATTTTGACAGTGTTTCTGTGCCCATTAAGGACAATAGTGCGTTGTCCTAAAATACCTTTCTCCTAGTCAAATTCTTTTTTATCCATTTGAATGTATAACATATGAAATGCAAGAGTTGTTTCTTTTTTCTTCAGCGTTTGTTTTGAGTTTTAGTCTTTTGTAGATGATAAAAAGTTCATTTTTCTGTGCTTAAACATGGTGCATTTGTTGCAGATTGAGGCTGGTAAAGTACAGAAACAGTACGTTGCTAGAGTCATTGGGGTGTTTCCTGAGCATGAGGTATACTCTTGTCAAAGCTGTGTGATTTATGCGGGCACACATACATCTATTAGTACAGTTCATGATAACTTTTCAAATTTAAATTGGAAAACCCCCAGGTTTTTTGCATTTATCCTTACAATGCTAAGCTGTGTATTTACAGGTTGCCTGTTTTAAAAGGTGTAGTCCATGCATTTATATTTTTTACTCATGATTTACTAGTAGAGAAATTTTATTTGTTAAACTTTGAGTGCTTTCTCATTTCGAACGTTGAAGATTCTTTTAACTTCTCCAGAAAGTTGTGGACGTTAACATAAATTATAATGCTCGAGAAGGAAGAAGCACAGCAGAGGTATGTCTTCCATTTCAAAGCCTTACTGTACAGATAGTTTGATGCTGGCTTTTCAGTATTATGCTGAACTCTTTGCTTTAGTGATTTTCTATTTTAAAGTTGAGGTTTAAATTTAGATTACTATTTACTTAGTAGTTGTCAAAGTAGTCCTTTTCTATTTCTTTGTTTAGATGTTCACTAAGTTCTTCCCTTGCCTAAGTTTTCTGCATGCAAACCCATAGACCGTAAATGTTCCTTAGGCTGATGCATGAGAAAAGTAAGCTGTCGTGCTTTGTAAATTAAAACTCCTGGTTATGCAGGTGGGTGACTCTTGTGGTGGTACGCTCATAAAGGGGAAGACTGCCTGTACTAAGTTCACTAGAATCAGTACCGATGGGATTCATAGCATTGTCAAGTGCGAGCCAGTCACTGGCAGAACTCATCAAGTAAGTAATTTCACAGGTTAAGATGATAGAAACAACATCTTCCTTTTCTCAAAAAAAAAAAAAAATAATAATAATAATAAAATAAAATAAAATAAAATAAAATAAAGGATTACCCATTAATGCGTGTATTATTCTAGTGATCTAAAAGTGTGGTAGTTTCCTTTTTATGCCCTAATGACAGCGTTTTGTTTTTACTTTGTTCTTGGCCAAACAAACAAAAGAAGTTATATTGCTTGATTTACTGATTTAAGTACTCTTTCCCCACAAACCCCCACCCCCCCTTTCTTCTCATTATGGGTTTGTAGATACGTGTCCATTTGCAATATGCTGGCCATCCAATAGCCAACGACACACTTTACCTGTCCAAAGAACTTGTTGATCGTTCCACTGAAGGAACAACTGCTGATAGAACTGCTGCTGGTTCATATCATTCCTTGTCATCCAGTTTTGGTCAAGATTTTTCCTGCCAAAATGAGGATTCTTCCAACGAAGATTTCAGCATTGATCCCATGTGTACAAACTGTCCGAATTTGGGTCCTAAAGGGTAAGATGGTTTTTGAAACACAAGTACAAATTTGATCGTATCATGGTGACAGGAACTGAATAAAGAATGCATCAATTTTATTAAAATGCTATGGCGTTGGCTACTTTATTATTGGTGTCCGAGTTAGAACATTTCCAATGCAGTGTCAAATTGATATGTTAATGCTAAATTTTGCCATTTGAATGGGAAATCCACCCTCCAATGTAGTGCTATTTTTTATACTACATTTGGCATATACCATACTTGGTGTCAAAGTTCGGTCTCTAGTATAGCATGTCAAATTTAGCATTTGGTTACTATCGATTGATATGGTGAGATTTTCATTTATAAGTACAACATTGCCATTTTCTAATTATTTAAATTTAAATGTTTAGTGTTTGCAACTTCAGAAGCTTAATAATTACGACAATTATAGTATTGGCATTGACATCTGCGCAGAAGATGGTCCCAACATCTTTTTTCTTTTGTTCCCGAGTTGGGATAGATTAATGTTATATTGTCACATGAAGTAGAGCATTTTGTGTTGTGATCTCTGTTTCCGTTTTGTCCTTTATCAAGAGAAAGAACTTGAATGTTGATGACTCATTGATTACTTTAAGTGCATATAAAGATGTTTTAATATTAAGTAATTAATAATACATATATTTAACTCCACTTTACTAATCAGGGGAAAAAAAGGAAGTGAGAAATAAGCTTTCACATTTTTAATCTTATCATAATTGCAGATATGATGGTGATGAAGAGGGCCTTTGGCTGCATTGTGTCAGATACTCTGGGCCAGGATGGAGTTATGAATGCCCATGTCCAGATTGGGCTACACTGAGCTAAACATTTTTTTCTTTATTTATTTTTATTTTTATTTTTAAATTTATAGAATTATTTTTACCGTTAGATCCTTTTTAGAGAAATGTGAACTTCCCCATTTCCAGATTGGGGCTTAACTCAACCAATCAATCTTCCATATTTAATTTACTTTTCTTAATTTATTATGGGAAAAATGTGTTTGTCATTTCCCATAAAAGTGTTGCAAGAAAAACTGTTCCATAACGTATTTTGCTCATGGAAGACTTGGTAAAAGTTATCCATTGTTGTTGAACATGAAGGCAACAGTTGTTAGACACAGCTCTCATGGAAGTTAATGATATTTTTATTTGGGTTCGATCCATAACATGGAATATGATCCAACAAGGATTCATTCATTGCATCTTCTTATATGTTTATTTCCCAAGCCTTGTCAAGCCATATCACCCCTCTCTGGATGAGCCTGTGTGAGTTATGGAAATTGTACACATTTCACTTTCAAGTAAATGCAAAAGATAATGTTAGGAGTTTCAATTTTTATCCAAACTTGAACGTGAGTCGTCATTTTTTTTCAATTGATAGGTGTTTAAAAATGGATTTGACTTCCATAGTTTCTTCATTTTCATGCTTCTTTCATGTTCTTATAATAAATGTCCTTTATATCAATTATTGGAGATCACAGAACATGAAAAATGAGACATATGTGAATCTTTAAATGGAGAAAGTATTTTTAACTATTATGTTCTTAAGTTCCGTTAATCCTTATCCTTTTTTAATTTGATTTGATTTAATTCCTGAAGTTATCATTATTTATTTAATCTCAGGGATTTGAATTTCATAGTTCCTAGTTCATTTTCATGCTTTTTCATATCTCCCTAACAATTGTCATACATGCTAATTATTGGGGGTTATTAATGAGATATGTGAATATTTAATGTCTACAAAAAAAAAAATCTTTGATCACTATATTTTCAAATTCCGTTAATAATTACACATTTTTTAATTAGTGTGATTTAATCTGTGTTTTCTCGATAAGGTATTTTTTATCCTAAGTTTTGACTCTCATATTTCATATTTTATAAAACTTGTTCATTTTCATGTTTCATTCATGTCTCTGTAATAAATATCATAGATAATTATTTGGATCACAAAAGGAGACATAAAGAATGAAACGTGTGAATAGTTTGATATCAATTGGTATTTCCAAGTTAGGAAAATTGTATGATAAAATATATTTTTAACTGTCATATTTTTTAAATTCTGTTAATTATTATACTTTTCTTAATGTGATGTGATTTAATCCATGTTCTCTTGGCAAAGGATTTTTTTTATCCCAGGGATGTGACTTCCATATTTTTAACTGTTATATTTTCATGTTTCTTATGTCATTGAGATTCACAAAAAGAGACAAGAAAAATGAGACGTGAATCTTTGACATCACTTGATATGCTAAGAAAATTCTATCATAATATATGAAATACATATTTTTAACCACCATCTTATTCAAACTCCTATTATTGTGATATTTTTCTTAATTTGATGTGAATTTATCTATGTTCTCTCGGTAAGGGATTTTTTTTTTAAAGTTAATTCTAGTCTATTAGATAATTCTCTCAAAAGTTGTGAATTAATGTTGTCAACATAAGATAAGCACACATGTGTGATATTACACGCATATGCAATATATATATATATTTATATGCAAGTGGAAACAATATTCCTGTACCTGGTATTGAAATGTAGTGCCAGGGAGGATCTGACTCTGTGAAATTTGTTTGGCCCTGAAATGTAACCCTGGTTCATTCACCATAACTGATTAGACCATGATGCTTGATCAAATATTGCTCCTTCCACATGGAATAGCACAAAAGCAAATATTAGCCATAACAGTTTGTCTCTTAACTCTCAATTAAGTAGCACTTCATGTGCAAGATTTAGGCTTTTAATTTTCAACCAAAAGCAAAAACTGTAGAAAATGACAGTGAGTCATAGTGTTCCTCTTTCTCTTTCTCTCTCTCGCTCTCTCTCTCTCTCTCTCTCTCTCTCTTTTCCTTTTTCTTTTATTTTAAAAAAATAATAGAGAGAAAACTGGCAACAATCTTTGAGGGAATATTAGTTGTGGTGGGTGATTACATCATCATCAAATTATGTGGTAAATTAATGGCACAAATGGGCAAGTTTTGTTGGCTCTACTGAAGAGGAAGCTTATTAAGGTTTTAGGCATATGTTATATAGTTAACCTTGAAAATGACCAATATTTTAGTGGCTTGCATCTTTAACAGTACAAAGAGACCAAATCTTTTTGATCTTTTCTGCTTGCATCATTTAGCACTTTAAAATCCACGCATGATTTGTGGTTACAAACCACAATTATGAACTATGAAAGTACCGCCCACATTAACATCTAAAATTAAGATTCGAATCTCAAATCCTATGCTTATAAAAAGAAAAAGTAAGTGAAACACAATGTTGCTAGGTGATACTTGAAGCTAGATTAATCTTTTTTTCCTCCTCCAAGTGGAGTTCTATAAATGAATTTACATAGAATATTCTATTAAATGGAGATATAGTTTCGTATTTCAATTATTACTTAGGTACACAACTATGTTAGAGTGCTGTCGACATAGTTTTTCTTATAATATAGAGAACCACTAAAACTTCTAAGAAATATTAGAGACAAAATTAGAATGTCCGCCGCTTATCTTTTGTGACATGTGTATAATTTCAGCCTATACTATTATGAAACTTGCGTCGAGCAATGTCCTATCTAAACATTTTTTTTTTAACCCCTTAAAATTCTGATGTCATAAATATAAGAAATGGGGTTTTTTTTTAATTGATGGATATTCTACTTTCTGTAAATAGATTCATTAAAAATAATTAATCATGAATTTAAAAATGACATGCAATAATTCACTTGTGATCTTGACCACTTAACTAGTATAATATCTTAAGTGAGGACATTATATTTATAGGAAACGTGTCATGATCAGCACCTTTGTGAAACGGTATTTATAGTATAAAGTTTATGATGTGTATTATTAAGAGTATTGATATGTAATTTTTTTTTATTGGTATATGTTATTTGCATTAACAATAATATTATATTACACAAAAAATTATATATTAAAATTAAAAAAAATTACATGAGTCTTCAAAAACAATTGCGGAAAGAAATATATAAAGAAATATATATATATTATACAAAGTTTAACTTTAGTCTCGAGACTTTTTATGTCCAACACGTGAGTCTTACTTGGTCTCTTACTTCAATACCAAAGAAGAGAGCATTCGAATACAATAGCAAGCAAACATATAATGATTAAATTTATCGAGATTACTTAACACTAAAATCCGTTATTAACTTTCGACAGCTAACCGACTTACGCTTGTTTCAAACCCGAGAAACGTTATCGATGATCCAAAAAGAAGAAGAGAATATTTCCCCCACATTTTTAGATCAATTAATCTTGGTGAAAAAGGAAAAAGGAAAAAGAAAAAAAAAACCACGCAAGTAATACATTATGAAGATTTTTACAATAAGATATGAAATAATATACTATCGGTATGGTTTTATTTTTGAACCATCAAATTCTAATACGTTTATTTGACGTCATTTTAATCAAATTCAACTACAAAAAAACATACACTTTCAACATTATACCTAATCAAAAAAAAAAAAAAGATGATCCACCAATATGCACTTACAATTTCATAAAGGAAAAAGACAAAAATATTACATTTTACAAGTCCAAAAACTGCCCCGGAATACCCTTGTCTCCTAAAGAGTGGGTGGTCATTGGAGAACGTAGCCACCAAAATATAAATACACACACATATATGCATTTATATAATATGTGTTTACATTTATATATATAATATACAACGGTTGAGACTAGTTCTTCTTCAGTAGGGTTCCGACGCAGACAATTTCAACATGAGAAAAGGTCGACAATAGATGATGGTCATCTTGTCGTACGTATATTAACTTAAAACAAATATTCTTTTTTGGGTTTGTGGAGTCAATGTGGCCGAAAGTTCTTGAAGCCCTATTTACCCGGATATATATTTTTTCATGATCAAATTTAACTTGAAATTAATTACAAAATTATTACAACTTAAAAATCAGCTACAAATCCCAAAGCGTGATCAAACATTAATTATTTAATTAATGGAACAAAATCGAACCTACCCATGGTGATGGTGAAGAGGTTATCTTCACCCTTCATGAGGGTTCTGACGCACAGTGGAAATCCAACGCGATTATTAAATATATAAACTTATGTAAGTTAAAAAGTTGAAAAGATTAATTAACTATATATAATGATAACGTTTTGTGTCATTCTGATTACATATGTAAAGCTGGTTAATTATGGTTTTGTGGAAGCAATGTGATGATCACTAGAAAAAAAAAAAAAAAAAAAGGAGGGAAAAACCACACACACACACAGACAGAGTTTGATCTAACCAAAACCGAATTCTTTTGGTACGAAAACTACTTTGTGCAATACAAGTTGAAAGTTTCAAACCCGAATAAAGATGTTTTGACAGTGTGAGTCCATATGAGGATTTTAATATTGTCAAGTTGACAAACAATGCATGATATTGGACATTTTGATGACAGAACCTTTTATACATTTGTCGATGGGCAAAACACTAGATACACATGATTTTAGAAAAGTCTTTCGTTAGTTTTAGATCTGATTGACAACCTACATCGTTTTAGGTTTAATTAAGGATAGTTTTATGAACTCTATTGTCACAAACATGACCTTATATTTTGAGCCACGATCTTACATTACTCACAAGATGTGGTTGTCACACGGTAAAACTCGAACAGCCACGAGCTATATGAAAGACTAGTAGAGAGGAATCATAGAGAAAAGGTGAGCCTTTACGTGTATTCATATTATGTCAACTTTATCTTGCCTATCTAGATATATGTAGCTACTTCTTTTGAAAAAAAGACGTGTATACAAAGACATGTACTATGTATCAAAAACATTATACCTATTGGTTCCCTAATTTACTCAATGTATCATAATATTAAAAATATTCCATAATATCCCAATTTAATGGGTCATTTGACACCACCACGAATGTGTATTGCGTTTAAATGCAATGCAATTTTCACCAAAACGCAAAAGTTTTACATTCAGATACAATACTTTTCAACAGTATTACGAAAATAATTACTATTCATTTATTTTTTAAAAACAATTATTTATTAGTTTTTCAAATTTTTTATTCACATCATACGCTTTTTCTCTCTACCTTTTTTATTTATTTTTACCAATCATTTCAACTTTTCAACTTTAAAATATAATTTAAATACTTTTCATCCAAACACGTATTTCATTCAAATACAAATTAAATACTTTTCAACCAAACATAACACTCAAAAAATGAATCATATTCAAACATAATTAAAATACAATGCGTTTACTAAACGACCTATAATAATTTCGCATTTGGATTTTATTTGCTTATTGACTATTGAATTATGCATCACCATGGATGAGTCAATTGCCAGCATTTAGCAACTTTTACTGTACGGTATGAAAAGAATAACTTGTGAATAAGATTATGTTTTTGCACCATTAAATTTACACAAAAAAAAAAAAAAACTATCAATTTTATGCACTTTGTCTATTTTGATGTAGTTAATGTTTTAAAAACATATTGTCCCTGGAGGTACCCTACCCTAAGAAGACTTTTTTTTTTTTTTTTTTCCAACCTTTATAATGTTCTATATAATATCTTTTGGCTTTAATTGTGAAAGCAAATGTGGCCAAAAATTCTGGGACTGTGTAGCGACACTTTGTTGGAGATCATATTAAACTTTTCAATGACCGCGAGTGGTGCAACAAAAGCTAAATATTGTACGTTTAAAAGTTATATAATTTTATGGCATAGTTTAATGAAGTTAACATCTTTTAATGTTAATTCTTTCTAAGAGATGTTTATCATTCCAAGACCAGGGCCAATTAACTAATTAGGTTTTATATATTTTATTGGTCAGCAAAATGTACCTCCCGGAATACCTAGATGCATAACAAAGTTTTTATTTTAAAGAAGACATGTCATGATTATTCATTATACTCGTCCAACTAGGGCTATCTTAATTATTATTCATGATGATGTTTAGTCAAACTCTGTTAGAGAAAAAGCATATATAAAACTGATCCAACACTTTTCAGGATTCTAACTTGATCCAAAAGGTTAACTTATTGGGTCTTAGATCCTTCCATATATGTAAATCATTTCACATCTTCATTCACTTTCTATGTGGGACAACATATACATTGCACTTTTATCAGTAATCTCCCTCTCATGTGTGTGCTTACTAAGCTCTCCCCCAAACCAAAGTTTATTGTAATTGGCATATTTAAGCATCGCACTCCAAATGGAGTCAACTCGAGTATGAAGAGAAGTTGAAATCATGCGAGTTCAGTAAATGCTCTACTATCGTACTTGCAATGGTATCAACTATGAGTAACACCAACTCTCAACAGAAGGTAATGCGAGAACTTGATAACCAAGTGTGATCGCTTGACCAATATGAATTATCGGCTCTAATACTACTTGTTAGGCAAAAAGCATATGTGAAACTGATTCATTACATTTTTGGAGTCCAACTTGACTCAAAAGATTAATCCATTGGATCTTGAGTCTTTTTATGTGTATAAATCATTTCACATTTTCATCCACTTTTTATGTGAAATAACACATGCAATACACTTTTCCCGATACACTTTATACATATTTTTTTATTTTTCCTTTTGTGTTAATTATAATTTATATGGCAGTTCAAATTACGCTAGCCAACACAGATCTATGCGATAATTTGTAGTTGGATCTCGTATATATCCCTCAATCCTCATGGAGTTATTTTTTCCACTAAAAACTGGAATGGGTCATTTTATCCCATTAAAATATCACTTAACATGGTTCTAATAAAAGCAAAAATAAGAAGTGCAATGGATTCTTTTCAGCAGAAGAGTCTCATATCAATAATATATGTTTTTTTAATTATGAATTTAATCAAAATTAGATTAAAACAAAATAAAAATAAAAAACTATGTGAAACATACAACTTTTAATTTAATAATAAAACAAAATCCTACCAACAATAAAATTTCGAGATCCTATCGTGGAAGTCCTCCAAAAAGAAACCACAATATACATATTTGTTTATGCAATAAATAGTACATTTACATTTTTTTTTTTTTATGAGATGCGCACCCAAGTCTCCTAACTTTGTCAACTTGGCTTTTTACCTTCTTTTGTTTTTGTTTAACATGATGCCTTCCAGATTTTTTCTTTCTTTCTAAATTTAGTGGAACCATTTATTGAGATTGCCATGGTACTAGAAAATAGTATAACTGTAACTTTTCTGGTCCACTTGACACAGGTATAGCAGCAAGTAGCCAATACAGAAACTGAGATTCTCCACTTATTTGGATTCATGAAGGTCTTTATGTTTTTTTAATATCACTGAGGGGATCTGAACCTGAGACAATTATGGACAAAATATCTGCAGTAAAAAAAAGGGCACTTCCGAAACAGCTAACCGGATATCAGCAAGTATCACAACCGGATTCGTTTATACCAAGAATCACAACGAAGTTTGAATATATGTATATATATATAGTTATATATATATATTTCTCAGTAGCTCATACCCGACACTTTTCTTGTGTCTCTTCCAAGTTATACTATGTTTGGTAGATGCAAATTATAATACTAACAATCAGACAAAATATGGCAAAAAGAACACACTTATATATACACGCACTTTTAAACCTGTATACTACTTCATCTAAAAAAAGTATTAGATCTCACTTTAGTATGTAATACTTGGGAATGAATCCCTATTATTCAGTGAACATGTAAGCCATTTTTAATTTAATTAATTTTCTTAATTTGTTTGCTAGCTACCTCTCTTCTCTTAATTAAAACACATTTTAACCCCTTAAATTTTTTTTTTTATAAAATCATGTTTTATAGTTTTGAGTTGCGTTTGCTTACTTTTGCTCTTGATCTGAAGATATAATGCTTTGTGATAAAATGGAAAAGTTATGGTAATTTTCTTAATTTGTGTGCTAGCTACCTCTTGTCTCTTAATTAAATCACATTTTAACCCCTATTTTTTGTTTTTTATAAAATCATGTTTTATACTTTGTGATGTAATACATATTCTCGTATTCAATATTCTCCAAGTAATATATAGAAAAAATATATATATGTCTTTAGTGAGATATGATTGATGATTAATGACCAAATCGTACATAAAGTTATTTATTGCATAACCTGTATATGCAAATTTTGTAGTTTGGTTTCGTGAATATGGTTACAGGCTTAGCTTGCATTTAGAACAAAGATTTGGAATAACATTTTGAAGTTGAAGTTGACTTTTCAATAATTAATTATAATTTTTGTTGATTTAAAAAAAAAAAAAAGACAAAAAACAAAACAGATACTTTAGTTTGAATTTGATATCCGAACACCCCTTTAGTTTATAGCCAGTGATATTAATCCACATCTAGAAAGTATGGTCGATCCGTACAACTTTATATGTAGATATGAGATTAATTACAACTCCGAAGAATCTTGCTAGTCATAGATATTAAAAGTGCTTTAGAAGAAATTAATTAAAGGGTAGCATGTAATTACATAAAGAAGAGGGGTACAAGTGGCACGAGCCCTTGAGAGTTACATGCAAACCAAAAGACCTTAGGAATAATGAAAAACTAATATTTAAGAAGGGATTTTTTGGACCTACTACAATTAATTAAGCAAAGGGCACGTTAGCAAATTAAATACAAGCAAATTACATAAAATTAATTAAACTAAAGACAATCCCTTCCAGCAACTGGGTCACACTTGAGCTGAGCCATCCTTATTGTTATTGTTGGCTTCCTTGGTTTCCTCAATCTTCTCCTTCACTTGAAGGTTTTCAACATTCTCATGAGTAATCTTGTCGTTTCCAGTGCTTTCAGTGTTGGTCGGTTGGAGAACAACTGTGTTGAGCTCAGTTGGGCAAACAAGTGTACTA
Source organism: Antiaris toxicaria (assembly GCA_035233585.1). Lineage (NCBI taxonomy): Eukaryota > Viridiplantae > Streptophyta > Magnoliopsida > Rosales > Moraceae > Antiaris > Antiaris toxicaria. The sequence goes on along the minus strand of CP141155.1, from coordinate 3,216,920 downwards.
ATCTTAACAACATCAATGACATGATCGGATAGTTCTTGAAGCTTTGGCTCTTGAAGAATAGTTTTCTTTGCATTCTTGTACACGATGTAAAGCGCCATCTGAGCAATGCCGAAAATGAACCCGAGTACGTTTGGAAACTGTTGATCCAAAGGAAAAAAAAAATCGCGATTATTAAAAACACACAACATATTATTCCATGCAACATATATGCGGTGTTTGAATTTTTTCTGATGCCAGTTGCATCTTCTCGTCATTTATTTAAAAATAAAAATAAAAATGTTGAAGTACTCACAGCTATGTTGTAATCCTTAACAAGAAGGCCATAGAAGAACCACATGACAGCACCTAATGTGAGGAAGAATGACAAAGGAAATGGCATGAACTCCACGCTCTTGGTTCTGATCACTTGTCTCTGCACTCAACATAATAATTGAAAACAAGTTAATTAATAATAATAATAAATTAAGAAAGAGACAAGGAAATTTAATGAAGTGTACTCTTCCCTAATTACTAGAAAGAGTTTAATTTCTTAATAATAATTTATAATTATTATCATTATTTATAAGTTACTACCATTATGCAAAGTGGTGCAGCAAAAACGCTAAGATTAAATGCGAGGCAGATCCATCCAACGGCCTGCATACGTTTTTCACCCTTTGCTAGGAGGATGGTCAAGACAAACATCAAACCATAACCGACAACATTTAACATGAGGAGAAGCTTCGCCGTCTCGATCTGAAATTTTCGAAAAACCATGCTTTGTGTTACTATTTCAATTAATATATTAAATTATGAGAGAGTTTAATAAAAACAATAATTAAATTATTATTAGTTTGATGAGAGTTAAGTATACCCTAGCCTTCTTGGGAGCGTAAAAGAGGAACATGGCGAGGTAAATAGTCTCTATAACGCAGCCAAAGGAGTTGATGGTGATGAGAAGAAGTGCATCTTTCTTAAGCAAAGCGTAGTATATCCACAGCATGCAACTCAGGAGTGAAACCACGTAGGGAAGTGATTGAAACCCTTCTGCTGATTTCTTCTTGTAGATTTTGTGAAATGTTGGACTGAAAATATATATATGATCAGATTTTGATTATATATAAGTATATATTGCATAATATTATAACTTGCGTGAGCTCAAAGAAAATACATGTAGTGCAAATTAAGCAAATAGACTAAAGTAGGGCTTACATTGGTGCAAGGAACACCAGGAAGGAGACAATGTTGCCTATAGAAACAACAAAAGAAAATGAAAGTGCATATTAGAAATAATATGAAAATTAAATTGTAGTATAAAATATGTATTCATATATTTAAAATGGAAGAAGGAAAGCAACCGGCATCAAGGAATTGTAGCGCTGCAATATGGAATTGCACCACGTAAATTTATATCGCATCTATACACATCTACGGACTACATTATCTTATACTAGACAAACAAGACACCGATCGAGGATGTCTAAAACAGAAAGGAGAAGAAGAAGAAGAAGAAGGAGAAGAAGAAGAAAGAAGGTTGAGGAATATAGTAGAACTACATGAATACGTACCCAAGAGGCCAAAAGCAAGAGTTAGGTAATGGTGCTGAGCTGCCATTTCTTCAGTACTTGGTGGATATTTAGTTGAAACTACTAAAAAAATAACACAACCAAAGGAATGGCTTAAGAAAGAGTAATTAATCTGACCCTTGCTTTAGAAGAGTTGTCACAAAACAAAAGAAGTATAAAAACCCTTGGGGCTTCTATCTCTTGTTAAGTGCTTATAACTCAGTGAGGTCATGAGGAATGGAATGAAGCCACTTATATAGGGTGGAGAAGCATCGGGCTTCTACAACTTGCAATTTAAAAAACCAAAAAAAAAAAAAAAGGGGGGGGGAGGGGGGGATGTGAAAGCATGTTGAGGTAACTCACTTGGGTTTCCTTTCCAGTTGTTTTATGCTTTTATAATTTACCTTGATCCAATACTTGTTTGGTAACCCCTATTACCACTATATTTCCCATGTTAGGAATTTTTTTCTAAAATAGAGAATAGCCTAATTACTATAGCTAAGCCCTACTATTGAGAGTACCATTCTTGGTACATAAATCTATGAAATTCTTTGAGGGTGGGGGGTCCCACTTTAGTTATTTCTTATGTGGTGCCAACCCAAGTGGCACTTAAGGGTTTACAACTCATGTTTGAGTTCCATGGGTTTCCTTGCTCTTTCCAAGGCTGTGGCTTAATCTGGCTTTGCTTTGGCTCCTCTTCTTCTTCAATGGCCAAACGTTCATGATGTTGACTATTGGGTCTTACCATTCATATTTCAATCAAAATCCTAGGACGTATAACAAGTACATGACTTCATGACCAATCAACTTTGTTACTTTTAAGTGACCATTTGTAATAAGTACTTGTACACTTAATCAACCAATCAAAATATATATGGACTCGCCATGATTGCAAATTTGCCGTTTCTTTCTTTTATATTTTTATATTTTTTTATTTTTTTTATTTTTATTTTTATTTTTTTTTGTTATGGTTATTATGAAAGATGGTAGAGTCAAATGTTTTATTACATGTAATAAAATTAGTCTCTTGGACAGAATGAAAAACAAAACAAATTAAACTTCTACCAACGGGTTTTCATGAGACACCATATAAATATATATATATATATATGTTCAAATAGATCCAATAGAACGGGAGTCTAGGAGTTGTTTTCGTGTTTGCTCTACCAACGAGTTTTAATGAGACACCATACACATTTAGATAGATCCTACAGAACGGGAGTGCAGGAGTTGTTTTTGTGTTTACTCTTTCTTTTAGAGTGGTTTTGTTTTTTTAAACAATTTTCATTGTATTTTCTTTTTATTATACATTAACTGTGATTAGTAAATGATGAGGATACAAGGGGTGCCACCTATTGAGACAGTCGTGTAGGAGTCATTCTTGTTTTTGTTCTCCTTTTTGGAATGGTTTTATTTCCTTAAACAATTATTATTATTTTTTTTATTGCTAATTTGATGTGTGATGGGCAAATAATGGAGGTATAAAAGAGGTGCTAACTTAGTCGAAATGCCTTTAATATAACTATTTATTCATGTCATCATCATTCATTATAAAAAATAAAGGGGGGTTGGGGGGGGTGGGGGGTGGGGGTTGGGGGGTGGTGCTATAGCGAAAAGTACTTTAATATATGTTTGTTTATACAAATTAGAGGATTTGTAATTGTATCACTACACAATTGGATGAGTAGTGTTATGTTATGAAATAGTAACTAATTAAAAAAAAAAAAGGATGCAAGCTTATTTGAGGGAGTCTCTACCTGCATTAATAGAATTTTGAGTAACACAAACCTCCCAAAGACATAAAAATATCATACACAAATCATCTTATTATAACCTGAAAATATGAGAACGCTGTCGCTCTAACAACACTCATTTTTCAATTAAGTGAAAACAAAACAAATAAATTCACTTCTCAAAAGACAGGGGACGTAATAGATATGTTCAAAATACAAAATAAAATAACTAATAACATATTAAGCCTAAGCCATAAAATAAATCATAGCATGTCCTAAAACTAAAAATGTGAAATCCTAATATTTTTTTTAGAGAACAACTAACATCAAAATACCTGACACATTCTCCTATATGAAGTTGTCAACTCAAAATTCATCAAATGAAAAACAAGAATCAATGTATACCAGCATGAATATCAAAATCCGAAACAGTAAAACCCCAAAAGAGAAAATAACCGAAAATGCCAAAACACTCTAACTCAAGGAGTTTGTCGTTAAAACCTTGGAAGGGAAAAAACGGAGGGAAAAAAAAACCTACTATACACCAACTTTTGATACCAATCTAATCATGTAATCCTTTTCACGCCGGACATTCAATCTTTCGAGTACACTGGCCACATTGGTAATAATTTCCAGTTCTGTTCGGGATTGATGAGTTGTGACTTTTTGAACACTTGATGTACCAAATCTCTCTATGTATATATATATTTATTTATTGTTTCAATTTAAACATATATACATATATATGTATTCAGTATATACATTTGATATCCAATGTGATTTAATATACTATGAATGTAAATTATAATTAATAAAAATATAAATTCATGTATAAATAAATTTAAACATGAAAATTTTCACATGATCACATATCTATTTTTATATTTTTTACTAAAGATGTTTATATTTTTAATAATTGAATTTATAACAATAATAATTTCGGATTACATTAGATATTTGAAACCATTCCCCTCTCTCTCTCTCTCTCTCTCTATATATATATATATATATAAACACATATTTTAGTATATGCATGTTTTTACCCAAAGAATTAATCGTGCAGTACGGGAAAACACTCAAATTGAAGACCACTTGCTCATAATCAGGTTCTGCAGGATTCCAAATCCAGAGGGGTAAAATTTTAATTTAATTAAAAAAAATTTTGTTGCCCTAGTCACATATTCGTTCAGAAGTCCACTAAGAGGGGGAGAGCTAGCTTTCCGATGTGTAATCGCACTGGATAATTGTTAGCGCTAGCTAACCTGAACTTCTTTTGGATTATTTGGGCAAAAAGCAAGAGATCCAACGGCGGAGATTCGATATCAGCATGTTGATGGAGCATATTCTGTTTTGCCCATCTGAGAAACTACTTTTGCATTTTGACCGTCGCCGCCATGCCAAAAACCCCGTTACCCACATCCTCATCCTGCTGTATTACAAAATCCTGTGTACTCCATGTTTTGGTATCGCTGACTCACGTGCCAGTCACGTGCGGACGCACTCTTATTTCGTGTCTGTGTGTGTTGAACTTGAGGACGTTAGATTCGAATGCTGATAAAGTCAAGTACACAGAATTATCACTAAGGAGTGTATTTGTAATCATATGAATATAATATTGTAGTATATGAATTTTTCTGAAATATACTTTTAAATGATTGTCACTTGTTTTACTGAAGTAAAAAATGTCTCTTTCTTTTAAAGAAAATTGAAACTTGATAAATTGTTGATTTTTTTGGGCAAATTTCTTATCATTCTTGATGAATTAGGGATTAAGTAATTATTCATTTACCAATGTCAATCTCATAATTTATTGATTCTTGATTTAATTTCAAGAAAGGGGCATTTAAAACAATAAAAGTAGGGATATTTGCCAAGAACAGACTTTCAAATGCGTCATTTTTGTTCATATCCCACTTTTTCCTTGTCAACACAAAGGATACTACATCCAAATTAAGACAAAATTTTAAGAGTTACCCAAAAATATCTTACTTTTAAATTTTTGTAACAGATATTTTGAAACTTTCGATTTTTTAGTATGCAAATAAACTTAATCAATGTGGAAAAGTTTTGAATGATGAACATATTGTGACATAAATCTATGGACATATTAAAAATATGACAAATCATGGAAATTTCTTTCAAACTAATATTTTAGTCTACTTGACCAAGTCCATTTTAACTTGAAAACTAACTTGATTTTAAATGAAATATTCGTTGTTTTGAGTGAGAAATTACAAGTCTAACCAAACCACTCAAATTATGCGACAATCATACTCACAACTTGTTTTCTGTCACAATGTATTATTATTCTTAAAGTAAAATTATGTGGCTAAGAACCCAAATTCCTTTATCCAAAAACATTTTTGCTTTCTTGGAAGGAGTTCAAAGCAAGCAATTAGAAAGTTATTCCGGTATGGCTGTATATTCCTCGATTTAGAGAAAATTAAAAAGTCATAACCTAGTGTGCTTTATATCTATGTATCCCTAAAATAAAGGTAGTTTCCCCACCACCACCACCCTTCTCCCCCCTTTACGGATGTGTAGAGTCAAACTTTCAAAGTGTTTGATTAAACTCAACAAGATCAATTAGATTTTAACTTTTCTTGTCAAAGAGGTTTTTTACGAAAAAATAAAAATAATTGCATAACTTAATAGAAAGAAGATTTACTACTAAACTCTTGTCACTTTTCTTCATTTTTAAGGAAAGATTTCTGGTTGAAAGCTTAAACAAAAGTTGTGTATTGATTTCCCGATCTTAAAATAAATTGGCAGAACTTAATAATATACAAGTAGACATGATCATCGATTATTAAAAAATAAAAAATAAAAAAAGAATGTCTATTATAAATGTTCGAAAAAGAAATATATAAATAAAACCAATTTTCGATTAGGTTCACACACCTTCTCTAAAAGGTTTTTTTTTTTTTTTAAGACTCTATTTTTCTTGTTTGAATTGTCCTCAAGGATGGATTCTGAATTTTTTTTTACTATTAAATAAATTTAAGTGGGAGTTTTATTCCTTCTTTCTGTTTATTATTATCATTATTATTATTATTATTATTATTAAAGTGGTGTAGTGATGGCCGTGGTATTGTATTAAAGTAATTTAGTTGCTGGATGTCCTATGATCGAGCAAAATATCTTATGAACTAATAAATTCAGGTATAATACGACGGCATTCAAAGGTGTTTTTTTTTTTTTTTTAATCTGTGATGGAACCATCAGGTAATTTTGTCACTACTTCTGATCAATAATACCTTTATGTAAAACATATTATGAGATTCTTTTTATAATTTAAAGTTCATTCAATAGTCATAAGAAAAAGATGAAAAGGGAGCGAATAACTTTTACATTTTATTACATACGATTTTTTTTAAGCCTGGGATCCTTACTTATGAGGCACTGACTATATATGTAACAATCGAGAAAATTCACATTTTTCAGAGAATAAATACACAATGAATTTAAGTGTTAAAATATGAAATTTAGTGATTTAATATTGTTTAGAACTAAAATAAAATGTTCTAACAATGTTAAAGGATGAAAAATGAGTAATAGTGATATTATGTGTGTGCACGTGTGTGCCACTCACAGTATCAAGAAGTAGGTCAAGATAATATTATCTTGACATAAAACTGATAAATTTGGGTTCAGCACACCCAAATTAGTCAGGATAGCCTATCAGCACGCTCAAATTTGATAATTGAGCACAAGGGTAATTTTTGACCGAAAATTCGCAGTATCGGAAACGGGTCAAGATGACCTCAGATGAAAATAAAACTGATATATTTGGATTCAGGACGCCCAAATTAATCAGGATAGCCCATGTTGAAATTTTGGGTGAAAAAGTATATAAAGAACGGGGAAAAAGTGGAATTTCCTCATTTGTCCATGTGTATTCTCTCTCTTCATTTCTCTTTCTCTCTCTACCCAAATTGTGTACAGTAACCAACTTTCACATACAGCCTCCGTTCACGACACCGTCGGTGTCATCGGAAAGCTCTCGCCGAGCTGAGTCCGATGGTGGGCCGACGCGACGGAGCAGCCGCCGGAGCAAGCCGCACGCGCCACCTGAAGGTCGCCGGAGCCGAAATCTTCCCGGTGAGATTTCTCCGCCGTCCGACCACCATTTGCCACGAAACCGGTCCCAAAAGACTCGTGGTGAAGAGTAGAATAAAACCCAGGTGGTGTTTTAGTCCAACGGCCGCCGGATTGCACCGCCCGAAGCTGCGACGTCACCGCCGTGAATCCGCCGTGGAACTCGCCGTTTCTGGCGATGTTGAGCTGCACCACCGATACAGAAATGTTCGCCGTGAAGAGGGGAGCAAAAGCCTTCAATCAATTTCGGGGAAAAAGTCCGGCACCACGGAGCTCCACCGTCGCTGCTGTGACCGAGTTTTCGGGGGTCGATTTCCGGCCATAGGAGCTTCAAACGGTGAAATTGACACCACCAATGAGTTCCTCACGTCGAGATCTTCAAGATGGACTACCCACTTGCCACCGTCGCCGCCGGTCAACGGCGACCGTTGACCAAATTTTGGAAGTTTGGCCCGTTGGCCTATTTCGTCAACGGCGACCGTTGACCAAATTTTGGAAGTTTGGCCCGTTGGCCTATTTTCGACGTTCCGAACGCATCCGCGGAGTCGGAATTTCAAGACGAGACCTCAAATGTGAAGAACGAAGAATTAGGGTTTATGCCGTCGAGACCGGACTGCAATTCGGTATAAATCCCGACCTTTTTACGTTCCGCAATTTAATTGTTTGGGACTATTGTATGATTTTATAATTATTCGTATGAAAATTATGGAAAAGAATGTATGTAAAAAGAAGAAAATGGCTGTAATGGAGAAAAAGAAAAATATGTGATAATGAAATGATTTTACGTAAACAGTATGAGTTTTACGTAAAATCTGGGACTCTGGTATAGTACGTGATATAATTAGATTAGGATAGATGGTTTTCAGGCGTTTTCTAAACGCTGGAACCTCAAAAATTAAGGGGAAACTCTGCTGAAATTTCTAAAAATGGCACCAGGGGTAATATGGGAAACGAGGGGTAAAAATATAATCGGGAAGGGAACCCGCCCCCTCGAGGAATTAGGGCATGGAAAAAGGAATGGGTAAGGTACGATTAGTAAACCGACCCTTCGAAATCCTAGAACGCAAGAAAAATATGAAACCGATTCTTAGGTTCGAATAGTACTTCCCGAGGGTCAGGAATGTGAAAAATTGGTAAAATAATAAGAATTGATCCGGAAAAGGTCCGATAAGATTTAGAAAGTTAATTAAATGATTTTGGGTTTAGAAAATCCAGCCTAAGTATGAAAATGAAAATGTTATAGTTAAACGACCCATCAGGGGCAAAATGGTCATTTTGCCCAAAGATTCTCAAATTATGGGAAAAGAGTCCCAATGACCCCGGAATAGGTTAATGAAGTTTGTAAAAGCCAAAATTGAGGTTTAAGCTATGAAAAATCACGTCAAGGGCAAAAATTGTAATTTTGTCAAAAGTTAGGGGTAAAATCGTAATTTTTCAAAAAGTTGGAGAAAAATTCGAAAATAGCCATTAAGGTTTAAAAAGTTGTCCTAAGGCTATAATTAAGGGTTATAAGATCAGAATCAAGCTTTTTAATAAAATAAAAGCTATAAATGAAAATGTGATTAACGGACAAAGTTTGTCTGTAGGAATCCGATCCAAACGCGACAAAAGACGTCGATGGATTCCAAGAAGGGGATAAGCACGCTATGAGTAAGTTCAGACATTTACTCGTCTGCAACTATGAACAAGTTTATCGTGTTTATATGTTTTGTATGCAAATGTCATGATGTGATTTATGATGATGCTATAGTAATGCTATAGCAATGCTATGATGATGTTAAAAGATAGGTTTTAATAAATAATTATAAAAAAATATATATATAAATATATGTATATATTGAATTATGAAGGAAAGGCATTATAAAAGCTTTATGAGAGTAACGATATGATAAAGAGGGATAGAAGAATGGAAAGAGTAAGAACAAGAATGTTATGATAGAATGCATAAGAAAGAGATGAAATATGAAAGGAAAGAATAGATGTTTTATGAAAGTTAGGTTATGAGTGATAGAGCAACGATGATCAGTGGTGAAAGAAATTAAGAAAATGGTATGTTTTATGATAACGAAAGGATAGGTGTTTTATGAAAAACGATATGAGAGCAAAGAGTTAGACAAGAAAGAGAAACAATGATAGGTTATGATGAAAGGTATGATGAAAGGATTAGAACATAACGATAAGATGTGATTGATAAAATAGAACGATAGGCTATGATTGATAGAATGATGCAAATGATAAGATAAACAGAGAATAATAGTCTGTACATAAATAAATGTGTTTTTGGTTGTTATGACGTGATGTGGTGTGATAATATATAAGTAATATGTGCTATATATGCTATGCTAAAGTGTGATTAACATAATTCACACAAGTAAAGTAAAGAATTAAGAAAAGAAAAATAACGAAAGAACAAATATTCCATGGAATGTTCTATGAAAAATGAGAAAGGAAAGATGATGAATGTCATGAAAAAGAAGTACAACGAAAAAAATTAATATAAGAAAAATAAAGGCCTACAAGATAATAAGACTGAAAACTTAAGTTGTTGGCGCACCGGTCTCCCTACAAAGTCGAGACTTCCAGTCTATATCCTCCGCGTAGATGTGGCGCTACCCCGAAGGTGTGGTAGATTATAGGTTGGACCAGCCCCGAAGGTGAGGTTTTATGTGACTGTGAGGGAGGTTGGTGTGTAGCTCCCCCTCCTCCCACTGTCTGCGCGCAACTAGGTACGTCCAACAACGGGCCCAACCAAAGGAAAGTGGAAAGAAAACAAACGAAAGGAGAGTGAAAAGAAAAGAAAAGAAAAGAAAGAAAAAGAGCGAGAAAAGAAAGGAAAAGAGCATGAAAAGAAAAGAGATGAAAAGAGCGTGAAAAGAAAAGAAATGATACGAAAAGAAAAGAAAAGTAAAAAACGATAAGAAAAGAAACTAATGATATGAAAGAACGACATAATGAAATCGATGAAAAATAAATAAATAACAAAACGATATAAGAACATAATAGAATCACATGTGTGATGTGATGTGAATGACACGTTTTTACGTGATGTTATGCTAGTGTGTATGTTACTAGCTTTTAAGATATGAAAGGTTAAGAGATGATGATAAAGCGATAGAAAAGCTATAAAGGTTTAAAACAGAAAGTTAAGAAATGATATGAATGAAAAGCAAAGAAATGAAAAGATTGGATTAGAATGATAAGAGACGATCGATAGAATGTTAAGAACGATGAACGAAGAGATAAATGAGCATGAAGAGGTTAACATAATATATTATGTTTCGAGGATATGTATAGACGATGTATATGAGGTGTATATATGTGACGTCATATATTCTAGTAATAATATATATTACTAGTAATTATAAGTTAATGAATGTATGTTTGAACTTACTGAGCATCTAGCTCATTAGTTGTTTATATGTTGCAGGTAAGCAACCTGTTAGTTTAAAGTAGTATGATGGATAACGGACGGATCTGCACGTGCCAAGGGACTGGGTGGGGGTATGCTACTACCATGAGTCTTTCGCTGAGCATTCAAAAAGGAAGATGAAAGAAAGAAAGTTATGAAATATGTGTTATAAGAGTATGATAGAGATAGGTATGATATGTAAGTTAAAAGAAAAAAAAAATTGCTATAGAAATTGCTTCCGCTTTAAGATGAGAATATTAAGAATGGAAGGTTAAGTATGTTAAGTAAGAGGATGACGATCCACGAGGTTGCCAGCCATCGCGGTCGGCGTCAGAGCTCGGTTGGTTGGTATGGTAACGTACGTGGGGGGCGTCACAATATAAAAGCTATATATATGCACGTCCACTTTCAAAAAAAGACAAAAGGAAAAGTTGAGATGTGTGAAGTTCTTAAGTTATTGTTTAGAGTTTTATTAGTGGCTGTTCATTCACTCTTTTGTTTTTGTTTTTTTTTTTAAAATTATTCACTCATTATTAATTTATATAAATAGTCAAATTTTTTATTTTTAGATAATGACCTTTTTTCTTTTTCAAGTTTTAATAGATTTTATGATGGTTCATCAGTGATATATTGGATAGTTTAGCTATCACTGATGGAACGATATATTATTGATATATCATGAATGAATTAATATACATTGTTTCATATGATTTGTTAATAACAAATTAAACAACAGTACCATCAAGTAGTCTATTATTAATAAACATTAAAAAAAGAACAGATTTTTTTCCTAAATTTAAAAAGAAAATTAGAATATTTATTTTAAAATAACTTGAAAAAGATCATTTTCTAATAAATCCCAAAATGTTAATGTTAGATTTTAATATATTCTAATTTTCCAATCATTATGAAAAAGAAAAGGATTTGAGGCGTTAAAGAAAAATTACATATATTACTTGACATCATTTTTATATATACACATTAATTCTAAAAAATAAAAAATAAAGAAGTTGAACCTACTAAAGTCTTATTCTTAAGTACCTATTGAATAACTTTTCAAATTCTTGAAAAAAAAAAAAAAAGGCAGAACTTGCAGAATTGGACATTTTACAGAAAAACTTGAACAAGAAGCATAAGAAGAGTCAATTAATTACAAATTTATGGTTAATTTTTCCTCTTGGGATTTTCTTAAGTTTAATTTTTAAAATTTATTTTTCCTTAATTAGCTTGCTTTTAGTTGCTTTCTCTTGTTATTATTGTTTTAGGTCTTTTATGTTGTATAGTCAAATAATGAGTTCATGATTTGATAACTCAATTGGTTATGGTGTGAGTGTGTAATCCAGGATTTGAATCCTGCAATTTTCATAAAAAAATTAGTAATAAAATATAATAAAAAATAGCCTGCGATTTAAATTTTGTAAAGAAGGTCCAATTATGAGTCAAACAATGGAAAAGACTGTCCATTGGAACAATAATCCCTAAATATAGGAGTGTTGCAAGCATATTCGAACCACTAACAAAACTAAGGAAAAGATCCTAACTAAATCATATTATGGATCCGAAGCAATAAACAACAAGTTTATTGCAAATTTTAAATTGCAACAAGTTGTCCTGTTCATTCTATGATGAAATTGATCAAAATATTAAACTGGAAAATCAATTGGTTTATGCTCCGTGTCAGTCCAAAATATTGGTGTTGCAAGAGTTATGATTATAAATAATGTTACCTTTTTTATCACGAATGTTATTGTTTATTATTTCCTCTGATTTTACCTGTAGATTGTTATTAGCCAACCAGTACTATTAATTATTTTATTATCGAATACTTTAAAGCTGGGAGTTAGCAAATCATGAATAAAAACATCACGCATAAAATCTTAATTTTTTAAGTATCAATTTATATATATAAATATCATTTTTTTTAATAATGATAAATCTTAAAAAAGTTTAAAAATCGTATGTATTAATAAAAAAAAACAACTTATTATTACATAAGTTAATTATAAGTTAATTTTGAGTTGATATTGTAATTAATGTCCTTATATAATATATATGTATATATATAATAGTTGTTTACATATTTATTTCTTCACGTGAACCAATCACACACAAGAAGTGCTCGGTTTCTTGGTGATCGATTGGAACGGCCAGTTTTGTGAAATTTCTCTACAGATTGTAATATAGTAGTACTAGCTAAACCTGTTTATTTGTCAAATGTTTCTTTATTACGAACTACGTTGCTAGACGGATGTGATGTTTTATATGCTTGACATATGAAAGAGTGATCCATTTCAGCTTCTATTTATTAGTTTCTCTTTTACTTGGGAAGAAGAGGATATCAAATAATAAGAAGAGATAAAAGCGTCATTAGTTTACGAAAAAGTAATTAATTTGAAATAATTTAACTTTTCTCAATTTCATATTTCAATCACATTTGAAACTCCGTTGACTACGATTATTTCTTATAAGATTTTTAATCAGTCAGTTACCTAATATGACTCTAGGTAAATATTTCACTATAAAAATAAATTTTAGTCACAGTAATTTTTATCATTCTTATAGTCACAATATTTTTATGTGACTAAATAATACTCTTAGTCACAATGTTATAATTAATTTGTAATTAGTCACAAATTTTAATTGTGATCAAAAATTTTAACCACAAAGTTTTTAGTCACGGCATGACTAAAATTTTTTCTATGGCTAAAAATCTTGTGGTTAAAAGTTTTATTCATAATAAAAATTTGTGACTTGCATATATTAGTTACAAAGTTATGACTAAAAATAATATTTGACCACAAGATTGTGCTCAAAAATGATATTTAATCACATAAAAATATTGTAACTAAAAGTTATTTTTTAATGATTTATTACTTCAACTTTTATTATTTTTGGCGTTTCTGAAAATTTGCTAAACGACCTTAGTGCTCTCAATTAAATAGTAGCGTATAACTATTTTTATCAATAAAAAGTGTAATGATTGAATTTAATTAAACAAATAGAGTTGCTAGTGTATATATATATATATAGGTAGAAAACGATACAACATGCTATAGCTTAGAAAAGTCATAGCTTAGTGGGAGACATCATTATAACAGGTACGAGAGAAAAAAGTTCATTATATATATATTTATAAATAAATATCTATCTAGAGCTTAGACCTTGCAGCTGGAGTTCAATATCAAGCATAATTAACAATATTAATATGTAAAAATATTGCACCAATTTACAAACACACATATCTTTTTATTCATTAAAGTAATTTAGTAACACGTTAACATATATATAGTACGGTCCCTCGACCACTTTTTTGTCTCCACCGTTTAAAAAGGCGTAAGCCGTACCACGGTGTGAGACATAAAGTTGATCAATGGGCAGCACTATTCAAGGAAGACCGAATGTACACAATCCTCTACTTGTTTTCTACAACATCATAATAATATAGTGAGAAAGAGAGGGAGAGAGAGAGTTACATATACATATATATACACACATACACATATATACATATATGTGTAACATATATGTAAATGTATATATGATATATATATGTGATCATATGGAAAGAGAAGAGAGGTTACAAAAGCAAAAGCCAATCGGAGCATAGGAACACTTTTAAGTCCCCAAGGCCCAAAGTTAAGCTTCACATTTGACTGCTTGGCAAGGGGTGAGTGGGGATTCCATGTTGATGACGCAGTGGGGTGTTTGAGCGTTCACAAATTGGCTGTTCATGCTAATCTCATGATCCTTTTCCTTTTTCTTGCCACCGTTATTATCGGATTCTGTGCTAATCACTTGTACCTCGGCCATCATAATTGTGTCAACCCCCTCAACATCGGTTTTAATTTGTTCTTGTACCTTTTGTTCCTCGTCAAGGACTGTCTTGTTCTTTCTGTAGATCACATAGAGTACCATTTGAAGTACCCCAAAAATCAGGCCCAGTACGTTTGGAATCTGTTGAAACCAAAAAATAAAAAAATCGTTAATTATTTTCCTCATCAATATATAATATTGCTAAATCTCAAAACACTTTCAAAATATCTGTAAAGCAATAGCTTTATGTCAAAGTTGTCACTTCATGTCGTGAACAAATATATATATATATAGTTTAATTAAAGAGTGGGGAGTCCTTCTTTTGATCTTGTCTGCAATATAGATAACCATTTACAGAAGTATATGCATACATATATATATATATGTATATCAAATATTTTTCAAGCATCATATACAACCGCCAGAAATTAGCATTGTCTAGTTATCTGTTCAAATAATTGAAATAAAGCCCTTTTCCACCATAAATGATTATTTTCTTTCCCTAATACACATAAACAGATGTTCCTGTACACAAACATAGTCAGCAGATTTTTTCCAGAGTGACGTTCATGTGTGTGTGTATATGTATATATAAACTTATATTTCATAATTTGAATTACTTAAAAAAATTAATAATCAATCCTGTGAAATATGTCTGTACATACATATACATACATTATTTTTTGGTTCTAATTAATTAAGGTGCTTTTGTAAATTTATTGGGCCATCAGTAAACGACATGCATGCATGTTTTGTGTGACGAAATGCACTTTGTGGTGGGGGAGTATCGTCATCAAACTATGGAAACACTTTGCTGTGATACACACACACACACATATATATTCATATATATATATATGTGTGTGTGTGTGTAGGAAATGAAGATAAGCTATTGCACCATTGAAATAAAAAAGGCTTGTCCCCTCCCTTTTTATTTTTCTTTTCTTTTTTACATTAAGATTTGTCTCCTTTTAAAGATAATGAAAGGGAGTGATCTTTTTAACTGCTTCATTTGGCGACTTATGGAGGCATAATTATTAGAAGATCATCATGAGAGCTCACAAAAAAGTTACATAAATAAATATATATTTTATTTTCTCTCACAAATAGTTCATCACATATAAAATAATTTATATGAGCTAAAAGACAAATATACTTACCGCCACACACAAATCCTTCAACATTAAGCCATAGCATAGCCACATAACGGCACTTAGTGTGAGAAAGAAGGATAGAGGGAATGGCATAAACTCCACGCTCTTTGTGCGTATAACCACTCTCTACAAAAGCATGAGATTAAAATTACTATTAGTTAAAAACAAAGAAACTTTTTTTTTTTTCCGATTTGTGCAAGCATGTTATCCTTGCACAGGAGCCATGATAATCTTTTCTGTATCATTCTAATTTTATCGGATGTTCCCGAAGGGACAAGAAAAAAGAAAGAAAGATAGTGTTGTACACAACATGGAAGTGACCCTTACAATTATGCTTAAAGGCGCAGCGAAGACGCTGACAGCAAAACTTGTACAAACCCATCCGAGAACTGTGGCTCTGAGTGATCCTTTTGCCAAGAAATGGGAGAGCAGAAGAATCAAACAAAACCCACCAAAGTTCACCAGAAGAAGGAGCCTCAAAGTGAAAATCTGCAATAATAGAATACCAATACTTTCAATAATTTATATATTATATTATGTTACATATAGTAACACATATATGTGTGTGTGTATTTATATAATTTCATGATTATATATATCTACAACCTACGTACCCTTGCTTGTTTTGTTGCATAAGCAATGTACAAGGCAATGTAGATGGTCTCAATGACACAGCCAAAAGAGTTAATGGTGAGAAGGAGGATTAAGCCAGACTTGAGAGTTGCATAGTAGAGCCACATCATGGCGCTGAATAACGAAACCACATAGGGAACTGATTGGAACCCTTCTGTTGATTTCTTCTTATACACTCGGTAAAATGTTGGTCTGTAAATATTATTAATAATTAAAATTAAAAAATTTATAAATTAACAAATATTATTATTAGTAATAAGAAGGTATATAATTAAACATAGTAATTTTTTTAAGTAGTGAAAAAGAAAAACTTACACCGGGGCCAGAAAAACGATGAAGGAAGCGATGTTTCCTGAAAATATAATTAGATAAAATAATGTTAGCTTGGTGCGTACTAGCTAGCTACTGGTTAATACGTAACAATATAGAAAAAATGAATAAAATACTAGTGTATCAAGACATCTCAACTTGTATATATATATATACACACATACATGTATATATACACACGACGTGCGTGTATCTAAAACATCTCGACAAGATATATATATACACACACACAACACACACTTGCGTATATCTATATATTACCTAGAAGGCCAAAGATGAAAACCCCAGGATTGTCGAATGCAAAGGCGGCCATGTCTTCTAGATCACCTGTGCCTTGCTCTCACACTCTCTCTATGTCTCTCTCTCTCTCTCTTAGACAAAATTGAAACTGAAGAGCAAGAAGGTTTAAGAGAATTGTACTAGCCTTCTCTATTCCTAGCCATGCCACGAACTTAAAACGCAGAGACCATAACTATATATAGAGAAATGACCCGCGCAATAAGCAGCTAAAGTTGCACGAAGAGTTGCATGCAATTAATTAAAATTATTAGTTTATTACCGATAGTACAAGTAGGTGGCGGTAGTACCATAGAACCATGCACTCAAACAGCCACCTCATCACTTCTGAGTTGATACAGTTTTTAACAGCTGTTTGTGCCAAACTTACGTTACTGGCCAAAGAATTTCAATAAACAAAACAAAATAAACAAACCAAAAAAAGGTATGCTAATAATTTGCCAAGTAAGCCTATTTTTTTTCCCCCAGGTCCAGTTTCACGTGACCCCTCTGTGGCACTTGCTTTTTCTGTGTTGATTCACAACATTTTTCTATTTGATTTTGAACCGTTTCTCTTTGGCATCCCATTTGGTGGTACTTTTTTCACTCCTTCAAACCGTCAAATTATATATGTGTGTGTGTATATATATTTATTTTTATATATGCATTCAAACCCCATTAGGGCAACTTTGATTTTCATGCTTTAACTTCATGTCTTGACGTTTGTGATCCATGTGAGATCAACTACACGCACTATTCCACTTTCAACAAATATTTGTATATATAAATATATATTATTGACTCTTCTTAGTCTAAGATATCTCTGTTAACCGACCTCATTCTTATAAACTGAACTAATTCTAGTTGTAATACGTATTGTCCCACTAAAACAACAATTTTTTTCTTTTTTTTTTTTGGTTGTCACATTATAAAAATATGGTATTGCGCTCTATCTCAATTAGCTTTTGACCTAGTCACGCGTGGGCAAGGGGAGTTCTAATTAAAGCCTTTGGTACAGATGTCTTAACTTGATCTCATGATAATTACATGTATCTACCTGTTGTATACGGATACTCTTAAAATACACATATCCTTTCACATTTAATGTTAATGCTGCTTATTTATTTTATTTGATCAAGGTTTGTGTTTGGATGGTCAGAAAATTTTAATGGAATAGAGAAAAAAGTGACCAATTAAAATATAGATAGCGTTTTGTGATTGCTTTTTAGTGGTTTTTTTTTGGGTAGATATCAATGGGGCTCTAAAGTGGTAATTGAAATGCTAGATTATGGTCCACCACAGATGATAAGGTTAGCTAAGTGTTTCCTTCTCACCATTCGATATATTTAAGATTAGTACCGATCTTTCATGTGATTAGTACTATATAGTTTGTTAAAAATTCCGGCACAAGTAATTTATAATATAATTTAGAAGTTCAGATATTTCTATTACACGGCTCTCAAGTAGTGCCATGAGCCGTACAATTCCTTTGGTAAGTCTGGATTTGTATGAACTATTAGAGAGAGAGAGAGAGAGAGAGAGAGGGGGGGGGGGGTGTATGTATGTATAAATGAGGTTCTTTTGTTTTTGGTTAGAGTTATGGAGCAATAATGAGTGAATAGTTAATTACACTTAAAATAACTTGCTTACATAACTAATTAACATTGGGCTAATTTAAATTTTACATTTTTTTTTAAAATTCAGCGCTACAAAAGGTGATAGGAACAACCATTACGTGAGTTGTCGTATGCAACATACACGTGCCTCAGTTAGAACTATATGCTTTAAAATAGATATGTTATTCTTATATTGTTTCATTTAGCTTTTAATTTGTCACTAATGAAAGGTAAAGTATACAGTCTCACTAGTGGAAAATGCTAGTTTTCCATATTGTACTTCACGGTATTAAAATAATGAGATGTATTTTTCTTGAGAAAAATTATAATAAATTTAGAGAGGAAATAACTAATATCAAATATATTATAGACATCCTAATTAGATTGACATTAACAACAATCTTCTATCGAATTTCTAACTCAATACCTTTAAAAAGAAATATATATATATATATGAGTCCAAAAGAAAAAGAAAAAATAATGTAAAGCTCCAGAGTCGAAGGCAAAAGATCATCAAACACATAAAACAAAAAACAAAGAAGCTAATAATTGCCAGAAACTAGTCTCAAAGGATTAAATCATTAAAAACCCGTCTTAAAAATAGGCTTTAAATATGTTTCATTAAAAATTCTCTAACAAAAATCCAATAAAGAAAAAAAAAACCTAATAGAAAAGGGGAGTACATATTTACTAACAAAGTCACTTAGAATTTGTTGCAAGGCAAGCCCTCCATATCTTATGCACCACTGAAGCATAGAAGTCTAGCTTGTTGAACCACCAAGGCGTTTCATCCAGAATGACACCAAAAGGAGCAAGTTTATCTGCAATATGATCTCTTTCCTTCCTGAATATATGAGAAGCTGTGTACATAGTCTTGTGATTAATATCCAGATATCACCTTGCAAGCCAGAGATACCTCCATGGAACATTTCTGCTCCAAGATCTAAGTAAATCAATATATAAAGTAGAATTCAAGCTGAAGGAAATCCTAGTCGAATATTCTAGCAAAATTAATGGTGGAGATAACTCATATCGGTTTATCTCAGAAGCATAAAGAATACCAATTGGTTTTGCGAAACAACTTTTGTAAAAAAAAGCCCCTACGGTTCCTAAATATACTAGTATAGCCGACCAAACTTGGAAAACTATCTAATTGTTTTTGTTCTGTCAGGATCGAGGATCGTACCATTGATCCTAACCATAGGAATAACACTTTAATCTTAATTTTTAATAATAATTTATATAATGATGAGTTGTCATCTTTTCATTGATCGGTAAATAAAATATTTTAATATTAAGTGATAATACTTTTTCAAACACATATCAAAAAAAAAAAAAAAACCCATACCATATAATAAATGATACGTTTATTAAAAAGTTAGAATTAGACTTTGGTTTCAAACATCATTATATATAGTACATGGGGGCGTCTATATTTTTTTCGTACATATTGTGCCGTATACATTACTTATTGATTGTTTTATTATATAATCGTGATCTGTCTAGTATCTATAGCTTCAAATAGGATCAAATATATACGGCGATCTTTAGAATTATTGCCTTTGCTTGTTGGGATGTGAAATACTTAACGAAGTCTCATACCAAAAAGGTGATATTCATTTTTTTAAAGCTATAATGAAACGAGATCAATAATATTTGAATTCAAAATGCGACAGGCTAAAACCCACCACACAACGCAATTTCGTCGCATTTGCTCTTTTTTGATATCATAATCTCTTCTTTCCCTGTGCTTCTTCTGTACCTACTATTGTGCGTTCACTAAAGCCAAGTAACCTATCCATGTGCAGCCATGCATTTTGTAAGGCTGAAAACCAATGTCAATTAGTCTCTTATTAAAATTAATTTTAATTTAAATTATTAGTTCTTTAGTTATATGAATTAAACAGCGAATACTATAAACACCAACTTTTTTAACAAATTATTGGGTGAATTAGATTATTTTTGGAAAGGATTTCTGTTTAATATTTTAAATGAATAGAAAATTGCATACCTAGTTCTATTGTCTCTCTCTTTTTTATTTTGTACCAAAAATTATAAAAGAAAATAACTAACATCAAAACTATGATTCGGTATCAATTAAAAAATTAATTCGGACATGTAATAGGATACCCTTCTTCAAATCATATCAATATGTATGGTAGTGCTTCTTATATAACATGTTTGTTTTATTTTTATTTTTATTTTTATTGTGTTTCTTATTCTTTATATAATTTTCTTTTTAAAAAAATTATTTCGACATACCCTTCCATATGTATATGTTGGTTTGTTATTTTCTTTAATTACTTTCTTTTTTAAATAAATTTAACTGGAGATCACTCGAAGGGGATATATTTTATAAAAAGTAGTAGCAGTATGTTTTAAAGAATTATGACACTAGCTAATTGTTCCCCTCATCATTAATATGTATACATAGATATATCAATTTATGTTAGGCTTCTAATTTGTGTTGATTATGATATAGGTAAGAATTCGTGATTAAATACTAATTGTCACTGTGAATCTCAATCTCCATGATTTTTACCCGCTCATGACCGGGTCAAATACCCAACATAAAGGGGGAATACAATGTAAGTCAAATTATTGGTTTAAATTAATATAGAAAATGATGTTGACGATGATGACTAAATTGTTTGTGTACAAGAAAAAAAATCCTGCGAAAAAAAAAAAAAACTTGGTGGTCATGATGAAGCCACATGTATATGAGATGCCACGTGGATAACAAAAGTGCATGAAATATCTGAGCAGGTATAGAATTATAAATTGGCCTTCATCAAATGCTCTTTTTTTGCCACTTGTAAAACCAGTGCTCTTATCAACTGCATGGAATGATGTTTTGTCCCAACAGGATTACATCGCTCTTTTTTCTTAACTTTTTTTTTTTTCCTTGATTTGACTCTGTGATATCATGGTGATGAGAATGAAAAATGAAAAAGTTTATGTGTGTAATTTTGATAGGATTGATTGATTGATATTATTGTGAGGATATATATCTTATAATTTTTTCCTTCTCTTATGTTGGAAGTTGATAATACGCAATTTCCTCACCTAGGACCCCTTGTTAAAAGCCTACCTCACCGTGTCCAAATCGGCCACTTCTTTGAACGACACATAATTGTAAAGGGCTTTACAACTTGGAAGAAAATTGCAATTTGATTACATGAGCAAAAATTGTGCACACTACATATATAGTAAGTACTAGTAGTAATGATATGAAATAACTCTTTTTATGTGAACCTACTTTTATATTATATATCTATATATATGAAGCTCTTTACAGCAAAGCATGTATATTCAAGAATTTGAATCATTGGACTTAGTTGCCGTATCTGGCTATGTGTGCACGCTTACTTTATAATTTGCTCTTTCATAGTATTTTGGAGCGAAAACCAAGTTGTAGGAAATGCATGGGAAGCTCCAATTGAATAATTTAATTAGTTAATTGCTTATGGAGAGTTAATATATATTTATTATCACCGTTAATGGTTGGTCTTCCCATTGACCCCATAGCAAATGATCACAAAATAATTACTAGTCAAATGCCACTTACTTGTTGCAATATAACATAAACTTTACGTTTCAATGACAAATCATCCCAAATTCTTGGAATTTAGTCTTATAATTATATAATTATATAATTACAACTTGGCTTCAATCATTGAGTGTTCTTTGACGATGGCTCGATATCCCCCATTGTCTATATAGTACTGACAAAATTATCATTATTGCACTTTAGATGTTAAATGATTTCTTTAATATTTTTGTTTGTAAGTTGTCCTTACTAATTCAGTTGTTTTATATAAATTATATATAATGTATAATTAACTCTCAGTAATCACGTCCTTCTATATGCAATCCCGCAAAAGGCCTCCGATCGAAAAAATAAAAATAAAAATAAAAGTAAGGCCAGCGAGTGAAACTAAACATAAGTTAAGTTTTTAATTATATTTAAAAGCAAAGAGTTGAATTTAAATTTCTTATCAAAAAGTAAATATCAAATTATATGGCTTATGAGCTGTGTTTTTTATTAAGATGGTACTTATATACATAATTATTACATCAATAAAAAAACAATTGTTTGAGTAGTGAAAAGATGACTTTATCATCCCATAAACTGATACTCAAAATTAAGATTATAAATAATGTCTGTATTTCCTAGCACTATTACTCTTAGAGAAATGCACTAAAGGTTTTTTTTTTTCTTTTTTTGGTTCCGCTTAACATCTCTTCTTTCAGAACATTTGTTAAAAAAAAAAAATTAAAAAGCCACATGACGGCACTCATATTCTCTCTTTTTCATCTCTATTTCTAATGAAAATCCTAATACAGGAGGTTAAGTGGCCGGACTAAATCAAAATTAGGAATAAAGTGAATTTTTAAAATTTGAATTTAAAGTGGAAATTATCTTTAAAATGATCTTAAACTTTAAAGACGCATATGATACATGAAGCATTAAATAATAGTTTGGGCCTTAGATGTTCTGCTCTTTCAAAAATGTACGTGCAGGATGATGATAAGACTTATAGCTAAGATCAAGTTATAGTGGCCTTATAGGATAACGCAGGGACAACTAATATTAGGAAAGCACATTAAAATTAATTAGCATTAAATTAATGTACTAATAAAGATATACAAATTATATGAGAAAAGTGCAAATAATCAGACAGCACCTTATATGTGTATAAGCTTCCTTTTTTTTTTTCCCCCTCCAATATTAATGACTGGCACGCATTTTGATTTAGTTTTTCTGTACCATGTTGGTCGTCATGCGCATTTTCATTTTATGTCTCTTTTTATATAAATTCATTATTTGGAGAAGTCATGTTTTATCGTGGACAGGATATACATGTTCCCCGGAACTAATCTTATATGCAAGTGTCCTAGATAAGATGCTTTGCATGCATGCACTATATTTATAATGTTCATTGATTATTCAACTTTAAATTATCAATGATAAAAAAAAACACACACACACACACACAAATGACAGGTTCAAAATCAAACGATAAAGATTAATTTGAAGTGGGTTATTTTTGTCGTTAAATTTAATTTGTTAAGTTCTATTAATGTTACTGAAGATGACATAAGCTGAATTGTGAAGAAAAAAAGTTAAAAAGTTAAAAAGGTAGCAAACCTTATGACGTATCACTAATATAGATTGCCCAATGTGACGTACGTATGTCAAAGCATGCATAAAAGTGATAAGCCGAAGATTGATATTATCCTGGTGGGGAGAAAAAAGATGGTTAATTAGTCTTACGTTTCGCAGTAATCTTCTGTTTTCTGTTTAATCATTAGTGCTAAATTCTGTTTAATGAGCTAATATGATTAATTAGTGGTATATTTGTCTCAAAGGGAACATTCTTGACAAACAGGTAGACGTCACATGTATGTTTGTGTGGCCCACCTTTGCACAGTCCAAGAATGAGCTCTCTGGAACCGAAAATGTTAGAGAAAATTGTGGAAACAACTCTTCAAATATATATTGTTTATGTTTTATACATTTCCTTAATGCTTATTTGGATTTATTTTTTTCACCATCTAAACTTATCTAATGGGATACCAAAAAACTGAGTCTATTGTAAGGAAAGAAATAATTTAGACACGTGTTTTTCGAAGGACAATCCTATATATGAACTAGCTACATTATTATTTGAACTGATTATCATAAATAATAAGATGTATTGTAATGAATTAATATTAGAGTTAATTGAGACTTTGAGGCGCTTGGGATTTGCAAAAAATACAGGTACATCCTTATCTCTATAAAGTCTAACTTTATGTGATGTGAGTCTTAGGATATATGCTTTCCAAGAATATATAGCTATATAAAAATTACAATACTGTAACAAATTAATACTTTAGGAGTCAGATAAATCTCGAGATTAGCATGAAATACAGTTGAGATTCACTAGCATATGTGCAATCCACCCTTGTGTGATGCGAGCCCCGGGCTATCAGGAATGGATTAGCATTGCTTATCATGCTGGCAAACGTTTTTGACACAACGAGATATCAAGTTATAGTTTTACATTTGTGCCATAAACTAGACATTTTCTTTACCATACCAGAGTGATTTGCGGTCCTAAATATTTGAAAAAAAAAAAATTCTTGATATTTGCCGATCTCCCCAAAATCATATCTTCCTATATGTGAAATATATCAACAAATTCTTTTGACCATACTATTGTCGATGGTTACATTTAGCCTAGGACCACAAGAAGCCAAAGGAAAAAAGACGATGATTCTTTTTTCCTTTTTTCTCTTTTTTTCTCTAATTTTTTCTCTATTTTGCGGCTGACTGTGACGTCAATGAATTCCTGACTGCAAGGATTTTGGATAGAAAGCCATGCATTTAAATGACCGAACGTGGTCCAGTTGTTATTGCATAGCGAAGGCAAAGGATAATAATGCAATCAAATTAGGCACAATACATATACATATATTTATATATACGGCATAAATTTGTTTGCATGTCCTTTTCCAATTGGCTGAAAAGTTATCACAAATGCTTACGTTGCAATGCACTCTATCAAAAGATTTCCCACACCCATGGTTACACTATGGCAATGATTAATATTACCTAATACTTTATTCCATTATATTTGTTTGTGTAGGTACCTACAACAAGCAAGCTCTTATCTTAAACTTTTTCTTTCTTTCTTTCTTTCTTTCTTTTTTCTAATCCTTTTTCTGTTTTCTTTTTTCCCAATAGGCTGGGTTGATGCATCATGACGTCAAGCAATTTCATGATTGAATTTGGTGCCTTTTTCTAATTGCTGTAATATCTAACTACGTGTACGTACGTGCCTTTCATTTGATAAACATGGGAAATATGGGGTTCATAATAATTCACAACAATCAGATAAAGGTCATATATATGCTATGAGGATACATATATATATATGTATATGTATATGTTGGGAATTTTATATTGTCGTAAGATAATCATGAAAAACGTTTGAGCATCGTCCACCTAATTCAATTACATAAAGAGGAATTTTTTCTTTTTTATGAAAAGGAATATTACGATTTTGATGTTAATATCGGAGCATGTTGATAATGACTATAGCTAAAAATATAGAATCTAATTTGTTATTAGGCTTTAGTAAAAGTTATTTGTTCAAAGTCTTAAGTAAACTACATATTATTGTTTACTTGACATGCTGCAGACACAAGGTCTCAATCTTAACGAAAGTTAGCTTGGTGCGGTCATCCTCTTGAATGGTTTTGCTACTCAGTGGTATTTTGTGTACCCTGTATGCAGGCATCGTTGTTTGTAACTATCCGATTTAAATCAAACGGTACTTTATGAAATGGGTGTAAAATTCTCACATAAGAACCAACATCGTTTGTCCGTTCCAAGATTCATTTGCCTTGGTAGCTTCCAAAAAGACATCCCTATAACAAGAATTATGTTCTCGATCAAACACTGTCCCTCCTAAGACATGTAAAAAACTGAATTCAAACATTCTTGTGATCTAACCAAGACAAAGAGCACTAAAATTAGAGTTTATAACTGAAAATGTTGGAAAAAATAAGACAAAGAGAAGATAGTAAAACAAGTTGCGATTCTACTGATCAGAGCTGGAGGAGAAAGATTGTAGCTTGGAAACTGAATACCACATTTTTGAAGTTTGTTGCAAATTAGATAAAGTTCACATTATTATTATTATTATTATTATTATTATTATTATTGAAGATCAATAAATTTGTTATTTTGTACTATCTTTTCATTTTTAGTGTGCGGCATGATGACTCTAACCATATCAAAAATATTTAAAAATTATTTAAAAAAATTAGTTATTATGATAAAATCAAAGAAATCATCAAAATTTTCGTAAGATGGTGATTCCAACCAGTGTGTTCGGAAGCTTGTATAACCCAACAGAAATTACATAGCGTATGTGTGCTAAGGCCAATTTGGCCATTAAAAAAATATATATCACGAAAGCCAAAAGATGAGATTTTTTTTTTTCTTGGTTTGAAAAATGTAGAGGAAACTTTTTGAATTATTGTTAAGGTAAATTTACAATCACGGTAGTTGTATGCTAAGGCTGCAACCTATAATCACTATTGCAGTCATGCACATATGTAAAATTATGATATTTTGTGCACGGATCTATTTACTTCCATCGTCTAAAGAACGTATTCATATAAAGAAAAATACTTTATTACAATTGATAAAATGTGAGTCTTATTTATAAGTGGGATTCACTAATTATATTCAACACGACACTCTCTAACATAGTTCTTTTATAAATCAAGACTAATCATCTTGCCATTTGTTGTAAGAGATGCTTTCTTACTTCTAAATTATCAACCTAAAGGCTTTTGAGGGGTTTGAACTATACACTATGGAATCAAATGTGGAATTGCCGTTAAGTTATATATACGCTAAAATTTGTGTCATGCTAATTAAGAAGGAAGAATTTATATTATGTTAGCCAATTGATAAAAAAAAAGGTGGTTATTAGGGTAATTTTCTCTTAAATTATTGTATCAATAGAAATTTTTGACATTTTAATGAAAAAGTGCTCTTTAATGAAATGTAATTTTTAATATCAAATTTATCATATGCTAAATTTTGTAATAAATTCACCACAAATTATATCTAATGTCAAATTTAACATTTTATTTTTATTAATTGTTGTCTTGACTTTCCATGTAATTGTTATAATATTGTCATTTTTAAATTATTTAAATCCTAATAATAATGACACAAAGTAGAATTAACAATTTGTATTAAAGTATAAAATAAAATAATGCACTCTATTGACATAAATTTAGGATTAATATAGACATATGTATAGGAGGCGATCAGTTTTCCTTTCTTATGGTTTTGATCATTTCACGCTTTCTTGTTTTCTTTTTCTTTTTCTTTTCTTTTCTTTTTTTCTTTTTTATTTTTAAGTTCTTAGTTTGCCTCTTGGCTTGTTATTTGTGTTATATTTCCCTTAATTCTGGATGGTTATTTCATGTTTTTTTTTAAATAAAATTTGAGCTGGAGATTTGTTGTGGGTAGTTGTTTCTAACTGATGTCAATTTAGCGGAGATGTACCACAATCATATGATTTTGTTCATTCTATAACGATGTTTAAAATATATATATATACATATATATATATACACTAAGCGCGAAAAAAAATATTAAAATTTTCCAATTAATATATTGAGTTAAAATTTTTTTTTTTTTTTTTCCAAATCCGACTTCTAGGTCTTCAATTGAGGAAAAACATGTCAAGAACAACTCCCTGGTTTAGAAGCTACTAAATTAGAGGATGAAAAAAATCCAGTAACATTTTCCTACATTCATTTTCCGAATATCACACATTTGAATACAGAAAATTAACGTTGTGGCGGCATAACAAATCTTAATTATGTTAAATAAACTTTTACGGGGAGGTTTTTACAGCACTCGGTTCTATGGTGTAGTGGTTAGCACTCTGGACTTTGAATCCAGCGACCTGGGTTCGACTCCCGGTAGGACCTTTTTTGGTTCTCTGAAACTTTTTCTTTTTTGGGCTTCTGTGGATTTTATTGTTAAGCCCAAAAAATGATGATAACAAATAATAGTGGTAATTACTAATTACACAAAATGAATAACTTGTGATGCCTATTTTAATTTTGTTTTTTAATTTGGAAATGTACTTGTTAAAGTAAAAGGGAGGATATTTCACTTCCTTTTTTCCTAAAATTTTATTTTCCGTGCAATGGATTTTTTTAAATTCCTTTTCTCAAACTTAATAACCTATTTTTAGAAGGAAGGTGGGTGGTTGGTTGTTTACATTTATTCGTTTTGTTTAAGTATTTTTATTGCATCTTAATTCTAAACATTATGTATCTTTATTATAACGACCACATCTTTACAGAAATTGATAATAATAATACTGGCCATTGTCGTTGAATCTGTTTTTTTTTTTTTTTTTTTTTTTGGGCATACCACAGCTTTGTTAAATCATAATTTTTGGAACTTTGAACATGTTAATACGTGTGGTCATACAATAATGATCGCAATAGCATATATTTGAATAGCATATATATTAGAATGACCATTTCATTACAGTCTTTATATATTATTATTTTAAGGTCATATCACAACGGACTTTTTAGTTTATGGGAGAACTTCATTGAATATTTAATATAAGAAACAATTCGATCAAGTCAAATTGAAATATATTGAGAATAAAAAGTTGGTAATACATTGTCTGAAATAAAATACACCAACATAAAGATCAGGTCACTGCTATATTGACATTTAAAAAAAAAATAGCAACATAGTGACCAAAATAGTAAACGAGTATAATGGTTTTATTTATTTATTTTTTTTCATATCAATAGGGATTTTCGGTTTTTTTTTTTTCCAAATTTTATAAGATAAAAGTAATTGGAATCGGGTGAGAATTAGTCCCATATTTTTTTTTTCAATTTTTTATTTCTTGTTTCTTAAAATGGTGTCACTACACATTGATTTTTTTTTTTGGTTCAATTTCGCAAATATGTTTATTTTAATACCAAAAAAAAATCATAAAAATGGATTGGCATCAATGACCCCAGAAAACAACAAGCCCATTTCTTCATGCATGCAGAAGGCCCATTTCTAATTTCCATTGGATTGTTTCCCCTCATATCGTTCAGTAATACACCCACTTGAAGTAAAAGTTTTGAATTTTTATTTTTATTTTTATTTTTTCTACCATTAGTTTGAACTTCCATTATCTTATTTGTTCCTAGTTCATGCCCATCTTCCCTCCATTTTCTTCGGTAGATTTTTTTTTTTCTTTTGAACTCTTAAAAGTTTATTATAACTTTCATTTTTCTTGGTCATGATTAATGATTCACGAAGAATAGCATTAAATCAGTGTTTTACTTCAGAGCCAAAAAAATAATAATAATAATAATTCAATGTTTTATTTAGCATGCATTTGGTATTCTAATTTGAATTGAATTTTTTTAATTTGAATTGAATTGAATTAAAATGTACATTTGATAAGACATTTGAATTATTAGAACTAAAAAAATATAAAAACTTAAAATGTATTAAAAAAATCAATATAGAGTTTATTTTATTTGTCTCAAAATTCTATATAATTAAAAAAATCTCATTTAAACTTGTACATCTAAAATTATAGACTTTTGTAATTTAAATAATAAAATTATAATAATAACTGTGAATAATAAATTAATTAAAAAAAAAAACAAGTTGAATTTTTGAGACCCAAATTGGCTCCCCAAACACATGCTTAGTGTGACTTTATGATTCATGAATTAGCGTTTTGATTAATCTTTCTTCAATTATTAGTTGGAGTCTATTTTCATCTTTAACATACATAAAAAAGCTAAAATGTTTTTCTTTTCTTTTGACATGTGGTTATTATAAGGAGACTTCTTATTTTTAACACATGACATATCTTTTTCTTTTCATTTCTTTTTTTTTTTTAACATTTTCCTGGTTTTATTTTTATTTTTATTTTGTCCTTTTTTTTCAAGTTGCAGTATAGTTTTTTTTTTATGATGTATTTCTTTAAAATATTTTTTTTTCGCTTTGCATTTACTAAAATAATTTCTTTTAAATATAACCCTATTTTTTTTTCTTTTTTGGTAAAGGCTCTTTTGCAATTTAATCATTTTCTGTATGCTTCTCATAACACCGTTTCTTCCCACTTTCTCTTGTTAAAATTATTTTACAAATATGTCATACATAATAATTTTTTATTGTATACGTATTTTATAAAAAATGAACATTGTCTCTCTCTCTCTCTCTCTTTTTTAATTATCTTTTAAAAGAGCCAAATACACCTTTAACACTGCTTCATGTGGTAGCCCCTCCCCCTCCTTCCCTTTCTTTTTTTTTTTTTCAATTTTTTTCCTTATTTACTTTTTTCTATCTTTTTTATTATTTTTGTAAATTTTTGTTTTTTATTTTTAAATTTTGCGAATGTTTTTCTTTACAGTTTAATTTTTTACATGTGTTTTTTGAAAAATATTTTTTGTTCTCACTTTATTCCTACAAAAGTAATTTCCTTCTCATGTCTTCCTATTTAATTTTGTTGTCAATGGTTAAAATAATTTTCATCAAATGTGTCCTCACTTTATTGTTTTTCATATAATTCTTTTTATTTCAAAAGTTATATTTTCACGTATTTTTTTCTACAGTGCTTTCATAGAGCACTTCCCAAGCTGCCACGTGGCAGTGCGTCTACTCTTTTTTTTTCTTTTTTTCTTTTTCTATCTTTAATTTTTTTTTTACATTTTAATTTTTTGTTCTTTATTTTTTTATTGTGTGAATTTTTTATTTTTTTTAATTATATATATATATATTTTCTCATTTTACTCCTATTAATGTTTGCATATGTTCTTATTTAAATTTTTTTTTTTGTCAATGGTTAAAATAGTTTTCTTCGAATCTATCTCTACTTAATTTTTTTTTTTGTATAATTCCTTTCCTATCAAAAAGTTGTCTTTACATTTTTTTTTTTTTTTTACACTAAATCCTTTTCTTTTAACTACAATTATATAGATTTCTTCCACTACTAAGTGTTCAAAATAAAATTAAAAAAAACGAGTATTATTTCAACTAAATTTTTTAAAAAATTATATTTAAAATAAATTTAAAAAATCCTTAAATAGTTGTATAAATGAATCTCTTATTATTTGATAAATATAAAGTTTTCAAGTGTTTCCACCAAGACAATACGTGTGGGATGCAGTCACAAAACTAGTAGAAAGAAAAGGGTTGAGAGCTCATCCTCATTTTAATGAGGAATATCCTCTCCCAATGGCCCACACTTTCTCCTTAATTGTGGTATTCCTTCCCCTAGGCCTCTTCTTTTTCATCCATGCCCCTTTCCCTTTCCCTTTCCCTTTCCCACAAAGAGACCAAATCAATGAAAGAGAAAGAGAAAGTTTGACTAACCCGCCAAAATCAACTGACCTAACTCATTATTTTAAATATGAGAAAATAATATGTTGAGGGGACGTTTGCCTTACAATAATGATTTAAACACTAAATTATTATTATCAAATTTTGAATATCAGGCCATATAGCAACTTACTAGTTAGATGGCAAACAACTTGGGAGACTTGTAAGCTTTACTCTTTGACTTGTTAATGAGAGATTAGAATACTACACCACATTCCCCGTGTGCAGTTTCACCAAAACACATTCTCGTTTTGCACTAATATTGCCCGTTCAATTTTCGATGCCCTAAATGATGTTGACTAATCGTAACAATGAACGTGCTTGTTAAAAAAAAAAAAAGTAATTAGAAAGAATTTTAAAAATTTTAAAATGATATCGACTCAATATGATTTGTTAGTCGTAATTTGAAGCATTAAATTTGGATAAACAAAAATTTGATTTTTTTTTTTTTTTGTTTTAAACCGTTCATACAACAAAATCTATCTATTCACATTTTGGATGGTTTTTACCTCAAAAGAAGTCAATGGATTCTAATTAAATAAATAACATACAAATATAAGAAGTAGAAACTCCATACGGGGATGGAATCATTTCCTTTTAAGAAAATTATGACTTATGATCCACTTTACTTTTTTTTTTTTTTTGCACTTTTTTAAATATAATACCCTCTTAAATTACTGAAATTTATAGCTTATTTAAGTGGGATATACAATTACAAAATGAGTAAAATAAATTGGGAAAATAGTGTTTTGTACACTTTTTTTTCGTCGTTCCTCTCATCTTGAAAAAGAATTATCATCTTATCTCAAATTTGATTTGTGCAGTACTTTTTTTTGAAATCTTTTTGAAATTTCTTCATAATAGACTAGTGCAAATACATTACTTCTCATCTTTAAAATGAGAGGATTTTTCATATTGATTTCCAAACAAATTTTACACACTTTATTTTTAAAACGGAATTTTTTTTTTACATATCCAAATACAATTTTATTTTTAAAAAATCATTTTATAAGAAAGCATACAAACCAAACAGGTTTTTTAATTTTGGAATAAAAAAAAGTACTATTAAGGCTCTATTATAAACTGTCAAAAATATAACACATTCTATAAAGTACGGATTTTAAAATTTGAGGAAATTGTGAGAATAACCCTTTTAGTGTGCAATATTTTTGGATTTTTCCCTTGTAATTCAGATTTTTTTTTTCATGAAATCATTTTTTATTTGATATTATAAAATAAAAGACATTTTGAAGTTAATAGAGGAGATATGTTCTCTTTCATTCCTCAAAAAACCTTTTTGGTGCGTGATCTTTAACAAGTGCAGAAATTTTGTAGTGGGCCTTATTTTTTCCGATGAATGTCGTTGCAAGCCCAATGGTCTTATCCTTGGTAGCCCATTGGGCACTCTCATTCTCCCCTTGGCAGACATTTATTCAGTGAGATACAAACACGTCAGCAAACATTCTTCACGGCGGGGTTCAGCTTGATCTTTCATGTTTAAGGAATTAGTCATGCCTGACCGCCTGTGCCGGCTGAAGCAAATAATAATATAAATTAAAATTAAAAAAAAAACTAAAAAGTTAATGGAGAATATTACGATCTATGGAGTGTTTAGATAGTGAGAAAATCAGTTTCTCATTTCATTGAATGAAAATGAAACATAATGTTTCTGCTATATACATCAAGAAGGAAAGAAAAAAAAAAAAACAGTTACAAGTAACATATTTAACGAACTAACTAACTATTACAGTAACAAACTAACAAATTTAAATAACTAATTAACAATTAACTACTTTATAACTCCCCTTCAAAATGAGCTATGAATATCCTTAATAGCCATCATGGAGGGTAAAGTAGATAATGTAGCAACAGGCACAGGTTTAGTGAACATGTCTACAAGCTAGTGTTGTGATCTGACTAGTAACAACTTGATGCATCCTTTGGCAACTTTGTCCTGAATTAAATGGCATTCAATCTCAATTTGCTTTGTTCTCTCATGGAAAATGGGATTAGAAACTATGCGTATAGTCACTTGATTATCACAAAAAATGAGGGCTGGAGCAGAAATGGTGATGTGGAAATCTTGCAAAAGTTGTTTCACTGAAATGAACTCCTTAGCAGCAACAGCAAGAGCCCTACATTCAGCTTTAGCAGAAGATCTAGAAATAGTGACCTATTTCTTGGCTTTCCAAGACACTAGATAGGTGCCTAAGAAAACACAAAAACAAGTAACAGACCTTCTAGAATCTAGACATGATGCCCAATCTACATCTGAGAATGCACTAAGCTGCAATGGCGAATCAAAAGAAAAGAAAAATCCTTGTCTTGGATTAGACTTGATGTACTGCAAGAGATAGTGAACAGTATATAAGTGACTAGATCGAGACTTAGAAAGAAATTGGCTAAGTTTATAAAGGGCAAAAGTAATATCAAGGTGAGATAGAGTGAGATAGAAAAGTCGACTTATAAGTGGCCTATATATGGAAGGATCAGGTAGAAGATCACCTTCTGTAGTGCTTAGCTTTGTCTTTGGTTCCATTGGAACAGTTGCTGGTTTATAGGCCCAAAAACCAGTATTTTCCAACATCTGCAGAGCATAGTACCTTTAAGAAAGAACAATGCCTTTTGACGAGTGAGCTATCTCAAGTCCAAGAAAGTACTTCAGACTCCCCAAATCTTTAAGCTTGAACTAGTTGTGAAGAGAAGTCTTCAATGCATTGATAACTTTAATTGAAGGACTTGTGATAACTATATCATCTACATAAACCAATATAGCCACAAAAGAATCACCAGAGCCTTTGGTAAACAATAAGTGATTAGCCTTAGACTGAGTTAAACCAAACTGAACTGGTGAATGAGAAAATTTTGGATACTATTGCCTAAAGGCTTGTTTTAACCCATAGATGGACTTGTGTAGCGTGCAAACAAGTTTGGTACCTTGTGTAGTAGTTTCCCCTTTACTTCTATATCCTAATGGAAGATCTATATAAACTTTCTCAAATAAATCTCCATTAAGAAATGTATTATTGACATCCATTTGCACCAAAAGCCACTTTTGGGATGCAGCCAATGCCAATAGTATCTTGAATATGACCAGTTTAGCAACTGGTGAGAAAGTCTCAATAAAATCCACACCTTCCTGTTGTGTACAGCCCTTGGTCACTAGACAAGCTTTATAACAATTAATAGAGCCATCGGATTGATATTTAACCTTATAAATCCACTTGCAACCAATTGTATGCTTGCCTTTAGGGAGTGGAATAACAGACCAAGTATTATTAAATTACAGGTAGCCAATTCAACTTGCATGGCCACTTGCCAATGAGAATAGCAAATAGCCTGATGATAAAATTGAGACTCAAACTGAAAAAAAAAAAAAAAAATTTAAGAACAAACTGCTTGTGATCAAGGGAAAGGGAATCATAGGATAAGTGGTTGGATAAAAGGTATAATACAATGGGAGGGTCAATATGAGAGTTATGAGTGAGCAAGTTACACTGAAAGTCTCTCAAGTATGAAGGTAGGTTTGTTGTTCTAGATGAACGCCTGACATGCATTGGAGGTGAATCTTGGGTAGTTTGGTTAGGTTGATGGGTTGTGGGATTATATTCTGGTAAGGGATCATTAGTTGTTCAAGTAGCACTAGGCTAGGAAATGGGTCAATTAGATCTTCTTGTGGAGTCACCAAATGAAAAGGAAATTCTTCATCATGAAAAACAATATCCCTTGAGATAAAAAACTGCTTAATTTCCAAATCACATAGCCTATAACCCTTTGCACTAGGTGGATAACCTAAAAAGACACAAGTTCTGGCTCTAGGATGAAATTTTATTTGATTGGCTGCCAATGTTGAAGCAAAACCTAAACAGCCAAAAGCTCTTAAATAGGAATAATCCACAGTAGTTTTAAAAAGGATTTCATAAGGGAAATGATTTTTTAATAATGGAGATGCAGTTCTGTTGATCAAGTATGTGACTATGAGGATACTTTCTCCCCAAAACTAAATTGGGACACGAGATTAGAAGTATAAGGCCCAAGCAAAATTTAGCAAGTTTTGATGTTTACGTTCAACAATTGAGTTTTGTTGAGGCTGACCTACACAAGAAAACTGATGTATTACCCCTTTTTAACTAAAAAAATTAGTGAAGGCAACTCATTTGCATTATCTGATATGAATACTTTAATCTTGCTATTGAATTGGTTTTCAACCATGGCAAAAAAACTTGGGAACAACTGATATAACATCTGACTTGTGCTTTAGTAAAAATATCCAAGTAAAGCATGTGTAGTCATCTACAATAGTGAGAAAGTGAGTAAAGCCAGAAGTAGTAGCAATGGGATATGGTCCCCACACATCACAATGAACCTAGTCAAAAGGTAAATGAGACAAGTGATTGTGAGAAACAAAAGGCAACTTCCTTTGTTTAGCTAATGGATAATTATAACAAATGTTTGAATCATTACGGCTAGAGATTTTACAATTCAAGTGTGGTTTTAACAAGTCAAGACGTTTGGTAAACAAATGCCTAAGTCTGTTGTGCCATACATGAATGGACACTTTATTAACGAAAACTAAATTATTAGCTAACAAATCTCTTGAAAAAGTTGAATTCAATAAATTGGAATCAAGAATGTGTAGGGCTTGAATCTTTTCACCCTTGCCAATCGTCTTCCTAAGGTGGAGATCCTTAATCAAAAAATGACTAGGAAAAAAATACACAGTAAGATATGAGTCAGTTGTAAGAGCGCTGACAGAAACCAAATTGAACATGAATTATGGGAGAAACAAAACGTCCTTTAGAACTAGTCCAGTATTTAGTTTGATATCACCAGTTAGGCTAATAGGAAGACAAGTGTTATCAGGTAATGCAATAGTAGTGTTCTGTATTTGTTGCAAGGAAAAAAACACATTAGCATCTAAACAAATGTGCCTAGAAGCTCCATTATCAACTATCCAAAACTTGGATGATGAAATTACAAGGTCCAAAGCAACTAGATAAACATGTACCTGAGGAATATGAAAATGATAAAGCATCATGTTGATTAGAAATGCTAGCAGATGAACTCCAATGGCTTGAAAACAGGGCCCTGAGCTATTAATACTGACCAGCATTAAGATTTTTAAAGAAATTTGTAACACTTTAACCATCAGATGTAGATTTGACTTCAGGACTGGATTGGGTTATAACTTAACTGACAGTAGCTGCTTATGACTTTTGTCGTGGCTTGTAATCAAGAGGATAGCCGTGAAGCTTGTAGCATTTTTCAACAACATGCATGTGAAAATTACAATGAGTGCAGAAAGGACGATCTTTCTTCTAGTTCTTATTATTAACAGAAGCAGGAGAGGTAAAATTCTTTGAGTTAGTAGACTTAATAGCAAAAGCCATAGTGTTTGATTCGAGACCAGTTAAGTGTTGAACATTGACATTCCTTTGTCGTTCTTCTTGCGAGACAAGATAAAAGACTTTGTTAATTGATGGCAGGATCAAGAAGCAAGATCTGACCTTGAACCTGGGCAATAGAATCATTTAGACCCATAAGAAAGGGCGAAACATACTCTATCTGAAAATATATATGGAGTTCCTTGATTCCATCACACGAACATTTTCCACTGGTGCAAGAAAGTTGTAAATTGTTCAATTCCTTCCACAAAGCTTTTAGGCGAGTGAAATAGACACTACCAGAAGCCTGATCTTGGTGAAGATTAATCAAATCTCGTCTTAACTGGAAAATTTGAGGTCCATTGCTTTGTTGAAAGCAATCTTTGAGATCAAGCCAAATCTCAACAATTGAATCAAAGAAGATAATACTTGCAGATATTTCTTTGGACACAAAATTCAAGATCCAGGAAATTACCACATTATTGTTGCGATTCCATGAACGAAGGAGTGGTAGATCATTACCATCAGGTTTCACAATAGATCCATCGATGAATCCTAGCTTATTCTTGATAGAAAGAGCTATGATTATACCTTGACTCCATGAAGTATAATTGTCCCCTGTTAGAGGTAAAGAAACCAGAATAATTTAGGATCATCAGAATGATGTAGGAAGAAAGGACTAGAAGGCTCATATATAATGGAATTGCCAGAAGATGAAGAAAAATTCTAAGATTCAAGAGTAGCCATACGTTGGAGAAGGAAAATCACCAGGAAGGAGCTAAGAAGAAACAATCGAACAAGGTCGATGAAAAATCAGAGAAAGGAGTAAGAGATCACTCAATAGCAGAAAATCCTCGCTGATATCGTATTATAATCTAAAAAGTATTTGGATAGTGAGAAAATGTTTCTCATTTCATTGAATGAAATAAAACATAATGTTTTTGCTATATACATCATGAAGGAAAAGGAAAAAAAAAAAAAGTTACAAGTTACAAACTTAACAAACTAACTAACTATTACAGTAGCAAACTAACAAACTTAAATAACTAATTAACAATTAACTACTCTAAAAAAGATTTTACACTAGGGGTAATGTGGCAGGACGCAACATATCAAAATACCAGTAGAATTTAATGAAATTGCATAACGTTAACATGGGACATTTTAAAAATTATGAGATTGATGAATAAAAACTTATATGATTCTCTTTTTTAAGAGTAATGTTTTAAATAATACTAAAGTGACTAATTTTAATTTTATTCGTTTTTCTATTAATTTTTACGATGATGAATTATCATCTTTTTATTGATAGATAGATTTTTAAATTTTAATTAACATGATAATATTTTAAACTCA
Organism: Antiaris toxicaria; assembly: GCA_035233585.1. Lineage (NCBI taxonomy): Eukaryota > Viridiplantae > Streptophyta > Magnoliopsida > Rosales > Moraceae > Antiaris > Antiaris toxicaria. The sequence continues at coordinate 3,178,634 of CP141155.1, read as the reverse complement.
TGCTAACAAGAGAATGTGTAACTTATATAACATGCTTAAGGCTCCATTTGGTGAATGCATCGAGTTTGTATTACGTTTGAATGCAATGCATTAAATATAATTTACATTTGGGAGAAAAGTATTTATATTGTATTTAAATACAATATATATATGAATTAAAAGTATTTGAATTGTATTTAAATAATTAATATGTGATGTGATGGATAAAAGTAAGGAGAAAAAAAAAAGAAAATGAATATATGATATGATTAACAAAATAATAAAAAAAATAAAATTTTAATAGTGATTATATTGAATTTAAAATTTGATATAATTAATATTTAAATCTAATATTTTAACATTTGAATAAAAATTATATTATATTTTAAATATAATGAAAATTTAATACTAAAAATAAACTGCACCTAAACTCTAATCTCTTAACATCACATTTTACATGATGTAAATGCATTATTGTACCTTATTCTATAAAAAAGAAAAAATTATTGTACCTTACACATAAATTCGATTATAAAGTACCCTGATCTGGTGGCGGTTGACAAGTTATAAACCAGGAAACGTTGGCCACGTCAGCCGCTAGTTGGCCGAATTTGACACCGTATGAGGAGCCACCACCCTACGCCAAACAAACGCAATAATAATAATAATAATAATAATAATGGATAATTAACCAATTCAAAGGAGAAAAAGATCCATAATTAAGTGAATCAAATAAAATACTTTCAATTAACTAAAAGAGGATTATGTAGAATAATAATTAATGGGAGATTAAGCAAATTTTTTTAAGTGGAATTTTAGAAAAGTCAAACTACAATCCCATTCCCATTTCCCACTCTTAAAAAGCTTTGCCTCGTGTTTGACTTTGTTCACTTTGCATCCATACATTTGCCATTTTTAGAGAGAGAGAGAGTGAGAAAAAGGAGAGAGAGAGAGAGAGAGGATGAATGCGGCGCCACGTCAGCAGCCTTCTCGGGGTTCGGAGTCGTCGGCTGCCGGAGTCGCAGCAGCCGCCGACGGGACGGTGATGCTCAGAACATACAAGGCCTGGAAAGGCAGTAATGTAAAAAAAACCAAACTTTTTTTTTTTGTTTCCAAAGCTTGTGCTTTTTGTTCTATTTTCTTTTTCTGGGTTTGTTTGTTTGTTTCTTAAATTGGGATTTTGTTTTTTTATTTTTATTTTCTTGTTCAGTGGGCAAAGTTTGGGAATTTCTGTTCTGGGTTGCTGAATCTGGTGCTTGGTTTTGTTGATTGTGTGGAATTTTATGGATCTCTATAACCCCTGTTGCTTGAGTTCAAATGGGCTTTTTTTTTTTTTTTTTTTTCTGATTTTGATTTCCGGGAATTTGGTTTCTGTTCAAGCCCGAAAAAGATTTGAGCTGTTTCTTATGTGGTAGATGTTTGTTAGGTGTAAGGATGAGTGATTTTACATTTTTTTTTGAAAATTGAGTGATTTTGCTTTTAGTTTTGGGTAAATTGAGTTTATGTTTTGTAGCTGTGTCTAGTTAGATATAGCCAAATGTGGTTGTAGCTTCAACTATTTTTTGGTGATTCTGTGACTGAGTTCAGGTTGAATTATTGATTTTGAGCACTTGTCTCGTATTTTTCTTGGTTTTCTTAAAATTTTGGAAGAAGTATTTTCTGCTTCCGGAAAATTTCGTGTTCTTTGCGCATAATCTGAGCCGATTATAGTCGTCGGAGCTTATGCATTTGCTTGAAGAAAAATCGGCTTGTTCCTGCCAAGAAATGTGGACATCTGGTTCGCAGATTCTTTTTGTTAACCAAGAAATTTGAATACGGATGTTAATGTGACTTCAGAATTGCTGTGATTAATTTGAGTAGAAAAAAACTAATAAAAAAATAGATAGAAAGCTTGCCCTTTCTTCTCTTATGGACCATAGAGCTGAAGGCTTACTTGTGCAGATAATTTTTGACCCATTTTAACCGTTTTTCTCCCTAATATGAACATTTTTCAGATAAAGAGTTGTTGTGATTACCGCTAAAAGTCTTATTTTTCTTTTATTCCTTTTGGAAGTACTATGTATAATTTTTTATAATCTTCTAGTGCTTGCTCAAAAACATCGTTGGCTGTTTAATTTTTCAGGTATTTCTTTGTGGTGGAAGGCTCATATTCGGGCCTGATGCGAGATCTATTTTGTTAACCGTATTTCTCATTGCTGCCCCGGTCGCAGTTTTCTGTGTCTTTGTGGCTAGAAAACTGATTGATGATTTTCCACATGACTGGGGAATATCCATAATGGTCGCTGTTATTGCATTGGCAGTAATTGTAAGTTTCTTTTTCTTTTTTTCTTGTCAGGTCCAAAGTTTCAGCCTGCGATTTTATTTTTATTTATTTATTTATATTAATGGGTGTAATCTGAATGGTGCTTTCGAGTTCTTGAGACAGCAAAATCATAGTTGAATATGTGGCATCAGAATTTGTGGTTTAGTCTCTGTTTGTTTTCAGCATTGCATTTGTATTGCGTTCAAATACAATGCAATTTTCATCTAAATACAAAGGATTACATTCAAATATCAATCATATCATATTTTAAATCCAATACAATCACTATTCATCATTTTATTTTTTCTATTATTTTTATTAATTACATCACATACTCTCCTTCTCTCTCCTTTGTTTCTCTCTACCTTACCCGTCACATCATACATTGCATTCTAATGCAATGTAAATAATTTTCCACCAAATATAAATTGTATTCGATACAGTGCATTCAAATGCATTGTAAACACAATGCGTTTACTAAATGAAGCCGTAATCCTGGTTTAATATTTGAGTTCTATTTGCAACTGTGCAAGAAAAAGCCCTGCAAAATCCTGGAATTCTCCTTTAGTTTTTCCGACATTACTAGACAAAATAAATTGACGACATTTCCTCATATCCGAGTCCTTTTTCACTTTTTTCTTTTTTCTTTTTCTTTTTTTTTTTTTTACAGGATTTGATTCTTCTTGTATTAACCTCAGGACGAGATCCTGGCATAATACCTCGCAGTGCTCACCCTCCAGAGCCGGAAGACTTTGAAGGAAGTACTGAGACAGGAGCTAGTCAAACTCCACAGTTACGATTGCCACGGCATAAGGATGTAAATGTCAATGGTGTAACCATCAGGATCAAGTACTGTGACACTTGCATGCTTTATCGGCCGCCTCGTAGTTCTCATTGTTCGATATGTAACAATTGCGTGGAGAAATTCGACCATCACTGCCCCTGGGTTGGTCAGTGCATTGGACTGGTAACGTACATAACTTGAAATGGTAATTTTCTTGCATTTCAATCAGAGATTATTATTCTGCGTCTCAGTCGAAATTTGTCTTTTGATCTTTATGCAGCGGAATTATCGTTTCTTCTTCATGTTCATCTCCTGTGCTACTATTCTTTGCTTATATGTACATGGATTTTGCTGGGTCTACATCAAAAGGATCATGAATAGTGAGGAAAAAACTATCTGGAAAGCAATGATCAAGACTCCCGCCTCCATTGCTCTCATAGCTTACACTTTCATTGCGTTCTGGTTCGTGGGCGGTCTAACCTTCTTCCATTTGTATCTCATCGGTACTAACCAGGTAACAAGCATCATTTTCATGTTACGGAATTTTCTTCTGGTTCATCAAAGTTGGGTTTTCTTCAGCTTAAAGCTTTGCAGTTCTGATTTAATATTTTTTGTGGTTTTGCAGTCAACTTATGAGAACTTTAGATATAGATATGAACTGCGACGCAATCCGTTCAACAAGGGGGTGTTTGGAAACTTCTTTGAGACATTCTGCACTAGCATTCCTGCATCCAAGAACGATTTTAGGAAGAAGGTTCCCAAGGATCCTTCTATTCTACCTCGCATAGTTGGTGGTGGTTTTGTTAGCCCCCTAATGGGCAAGGCCATTAGTGACATAGAAATGGGAAGAAAACCAGCTTGGGAAGATACTGCAGGGCAGGATGGTGACTTCGAAGAAGAACATGTCAGCAACGACGATGGTTTAGACAAGGATCAAGGACCAAATGACACTGATGTGTCGCCAGATTTAAGTAGAAACCTTCCAACCGAAAGTGCAGAGAGACGTGACGTCTTGTACTCCAGGCGTTCCAGTTGGGGAAGGAGAAGTGGGAGCTTGAACATATCACCTGAGATTCTTGCTTTGGCTGCTGGAGTTGGAGACTCGAGGCGTGTCACTGATGGAAGTAATGCGAACTTCCACACAGAAACCGAACAATCTCAGACAAGTTCTTAGGTGTGTACAGAAACCCAGTGAGAAGGCATGAATTGTAAGGGAAAAGAGTATTTATAGAGAAAATGATGTAAATCTAAAGTGGGTGTTGAATTGATTTGACTGATATGCTTCGGCAGTTGGGCTTTGGAAAACTGGAGTTTAAGGATGAGGGTTTTTGTTGTTTGTAAGACGTGCCCTTGGGCAGTTAATTCTTTCGCGAGTATTGGTGTGCCATTATTGGTTAAAATCATCTTTAATGGTACATGTACAAGTTGTTAAGAAACTTTCATATCAATATCATTATCATTATCATTATTTAAATTGTGGTGATATAACCCTACATGCATCCGGAAATTTTTGTTACCGCAAGTTCATACCTACAACCATATCATCTTTATTATTATCTCACTTATTCATCTAGTGGATTACAACAAGTTACCACTAACAAAATTGAACATAATAATTTTTAGAATTTATAGATTCAGTGATGGTGAAGTAAAAAAAAAAATATCCCAATATAAATGGTTTCAAGGAAAACAACAATAGGCTTTAAAATTACAGTATGTCAAAAACTTGTTTGACTCATCACGGAGGGCCCAAAAGAACAGATATTCTAGGGCAATGTCGAAACCTCTTAGATCTTCATTGCATGTTCTGGAAGCGTTTCATGATCAATGCGCTCATATCCAAATAGCGCCGAGCACAGTTTTGCAGGCAGGTCTGTTCGCTGGAGCTGAATTTGCTCCCTGGGTTACCGGTTATGCACTTGTCCCAGCACACAGTCGTGAGTTTCGCCACCATTTCATTGACCATAGCTCTTTCCTTTTCTTGCTGCAATGTAAAAGAGTTTTGCAGAGTAAAAAAAACCAAACAAAGATCTTAAGATAAAAGAACATATATTTTCCACATCAAATCCAAGGGATAAGGGTTAAGCATATCAAGCTTTACTAGACGTGAAAATTATTTTCCAGTGAAAACTTCTTAAGTACGTTCCCTGTATATGATTGAAATGCAGAAGCAAGTTTTAACAAAACAGGTAAAACAGGCAAAACAGGCTATACCTCAAATAATGAAAGTTATTTCTTTCACTTTTCCATAGAAACCATTTCACATTGTCTTGGCTTTTTTGGGATAAAAGACGGTATTGAATCTACAACCTTCCGTCAAAACCCCAAGCCCCTGTACCGCTAGACCATATGGTCTTAGGCCCCATTTAGGCTTTTCAACCATAGCACAAAAGAATTGCTAGCCCTAACTTGTAAAACTACTTATTGCTTTCAAATAAACCTGCTTCTACACTTGGGAGTATTCCTTTCGGAAGAAGGAAACTGAAATCCCGCCATCAAAAGCATAAAGAACGCCCTCGACATGCTCATTCCTAAACTTGGCTTATTTTGGAAATCTTGAACTCATTTACTTATCCTAAAAAGACGGAGTCTCTAAACTAGCAAAAAATCTTGAACTCGTTTAATATGAAGTTGGACCAAGGAAAAAAAAAAGTTTTGAGCGGAAACAGAATCCAATTCAAAGAATATTCCTTATGAAAACAAGCATGTAAAATTCCAGTTCCAGATGATAAAAATAAAAATAAAAATAAAAATAAAAATAAAAAAGGTATAATTCCAATTTTTTTTTGGGATTTTTCTACATGGGTGAATTTTTCCCAAAAAAAAAGAGAGATTTTCATACACATGTATATACATCCAGGAAGTTTCGAACATTAAAAAAACAAAAAAAAAGACAAAAATCTTAAACCCATGAAACAACAATCTATATTTTTATCAGCTAAATCAGATTTCTAGCATAATATTTAGAAAAAAAACTAAGAACCCAAAAAAAAAAAAACAAAAAACAAAAAACAAAAATTTCAATGCGTAAAAGAGAGTTCTTCCGAATCTGCGTACTAAGTTATATCAAACTGAAAGAGAAAACGATGAGAATTTACATTGATGAACTGAAGCAATTCGGGGCTGTTGAGAGCTGAAGGATCCATGGTGGTTAATTCTCAGTAAAACCCTGAAAATGTCTTCTTTAAAAACTTCTTCGAAGACGCGCTTAAAACTTAAAAACCCTAACAACAAGAATATGCCCCAAAGCCGTAGGACGACAGAAGGATAAAATATGAGGCTGTTCAGTGGGCCCAAGTCTTCAAATTGAGCCGATTATCAAATCGGGCCAGGCCCATTCTTGTCCAAGGAAATTGGGAACTTTGAAAAAATGCCACAAATTGATTTTTACCATGCAAGGAAAAAAGAAAAAAAACACTCTTATAAAGAATATCATGTATGACATTATAAATATTTACTTATTATTTATTTTATTATATCAATTATAATTTTTTTTTATCTTTTTTGTTCTCTCTCCTCTCTCTTACTCTCTACTCTCCTATCAACAGCCATTGTCTGAAAGCTACCGTCGTGCTTGCCGAAGCCGCCATAGCCAAGACGATTGGAGCTGCCATCATTGATCTGTGTTGCCTAGTTGTGAGAGGTCGTGATCGAACTCCTCCCTTTATTCCCTAGCTCTGGCGAGGCTGAATCATGGTAGATCTCACCATTATGGCCAACCGAGTAGCTGCAACAGCAGAATTTGTAGTCAGAGTGACAATAATGGCGACAGCAACACGGCAACCTCTTACAGTAGAGAGAGCCTCACCGCTACATGACTTTAGAGTATAAGGAGAGAGAGAGGGGAAAGAAAGAAAAGAGAGAAAGAGAAAGGCCAATGATGCCCTCCGACTTGTGGCAAAGAGGTGTCCTTGCCACCGTCATGGATCCAAGAGATGATGGCGGTGACTAGGCAACCCAATTGTAATTGAGGGCAGACGAAGAGATCTAATGACATGAAGTGGGTGATGGCAAGAAGGGAGCTGGAGATTGAAGCTCTACAGCTTCTCTCGATGGGATGGCAAATTGGTATAGTCACAGTTCGAGGGTTGAGGAGAAATCAGAGAGAGAAGAAGGTGGGATAGTGTGGGGAGGAGAGAAAGAGAGAAAGGTTCTTGGTGAAGAGAGAGAAAGAAATTAAAAAAACATTTAAATTAATTTATGACATTATTGTTACGGCACTTTTTTTATAAGACTTTTTAATTTGTAGTAAAAATCAATCCACTGTTTGTTTTAACGGCATACCCCCTAGTTATTATAGGAAAGTTGTAAGAATAACCTTTTTAATGCATATATTTTGGATTTTTATCTCATGATTTAGATATTTGTTCTGAAATTATTATTTATTGAGAAAATTGCCTGCATAACTGTTGTTGTGCGTCATTTGGACATTTTGCCACTGTTGTACAACCATTTTTTCTGACACATAAGGAACTTTCTATTTTTTAATTTATTTTCGTGCTTTTATTGTTTTTTGATAAATCTCATTTCCACACTAATAAACATGTTCAAATTCATAAAAATTTCCAAGCTATCAATGCACCGATAAATTATCACCTTTTATCAAGAATTTTTTTTAGATATCACCCTTTTATAAGTCACTAAAACCTTTATTTTTCTTCGATTTTAATTTCATCATGAAATAAACATTACAGTCTTTTTTCTTTTTTCTTTTTTTAAGATAAAAACGAAAAAAACTTAACTAAATATAGCATTGGTGACAAGATGTACGAAGAAAGCTTTCAACATGTATAGGAAATCTTTGTTTTGTGTTCATGTTTATCAACATTTTTAGGATTTTGATTGTGAATTTCAAATGGATAAATGGCATACAACAAGTAGAAAATTACTTGTGAAAATGAATGCAACAGCAGAAATTTGACTTAAACAAGGACTAACAGATTTTAAACTTCTCTTTTGTGATATGAATTAGACGAACTATATCATAAGACGAACTTTCTTATGCATTAAGCATATGTCAACTTTTCTCCAAAGAAAAAAAAAAGTTGCTTCGAAAATGCAATTGTTAGTCATCTCAAACATTTTCATATAATCTGATCACATGATACCCAAATGTAAAGATGCAACATTATTGAATGATATTAGTATCTGAAGTACAAATGCTTCTCTTGTCAACCTTAATTTTGTCTGGTTCAATTATGCGTCCAAGACAAAAGAAAGTATTAAACATGAAATGCTTTATATCTCTAAACACTAAAGAATAAGTTCTTCAAATTTTGACAAAGATTTTATTCTTTATGTATAATTAAATATGTATCCCTCCTAAGTCATTACCCAAAAGAAAAGGACTTCTATATATGATTCAAGGTTGCAAAGAAAAAGAGGTGTATAAATGAGACACCCTTGTGTAAAAAACCCATAAGATAATGGAAGCTATATATATTTATATTGTAAATTGAATAATATTAGGATATTAATTCTGATTTTTTAAATACCTAGATGATTTATGAGTTGTCGTTATGCTAATTTGTGAGTGTTTTTTAAAAGTAGTGTTATGCACTCTAATTCCAATTTCAATATTTGAGTATCGACTCATGAAACCGATGAGTTGTCATCCTTTTTATTAATACATATAATCTTTTATTTTATTTTTATTAATATAGCAATCTAAAAAAAAATTAAAAAAAGTGATAACTCATATATCATATAAATTGTCATTTAAAAATTTAGATTATAATTTGATATCTCTAGTATTATTATAAAAAATTATCGTGTAAAACGATTATATTAACATAATTTATTGTCAGGTGAGTTGTTATTGAAAAATAAATAAAAATTAGAGTTGGGTCCCTTGCAACACTCTTTTATAAATAAACATATATATATATATAAATGTGTTACCGTGCTTTGAATCAATGGCTGGCAATTTGCAAAGACAAAAATGGCAGCTGCTTTCGACAAGTGGGGCGGATCTTTGGACCACGTTAGTGCATGAAGAAAAGAAGGGAGATAATAATAAGAGAAAAGCTACATCTTAGCAATGAAGAAAAGTACCGATCCGATGGCTGACTGTTACCTTTCTAAAGGTTATTCCTTTTTACTTGGAAAAAAAATTAAAAATGAATGAATTTTTATGAATATTGTTCGTTCAAATTTTAGAACAACTCTTTTGGAGAAACTAATAATGAGAAAAACTAACTAGTAATTCCAATGGGAGTATGGGTAGTTTTTTGGAGATCTTAGATATAAATATTGTTTTATTATTATTATTTTTTTCAAGTCTTGGTATAGTATACAATTTAGAGTATACGAAGATTTACCTATATATCTTTATTATTAGTATATTTGATAGTGTTAGAGTTATACGTCCTTTTTTTTAGAGATAGAGCATTCTTACAGGGTTTTTAACAAACATTTCTGTCAATATACGAGAACTTAACATCTAAGTGGTATACTAACAATTATCGTCTTTCGTGGACTTTTTCTTAAAAGAAAAAAAAAAAAAGCAATATTGGGGTTCTTCAAAAGCACTATATCCCACATAAGAATACAGGGTGCGGCTCTATATAGGGACCTTTCTGAGTCATCTCTGCATAAAATTTCATATAAAAGTAGTTGTACTTAAAATAACCCCTTAAGGAAAAGTTATCAGCAATCCCCAGAAAAGAAAAATCTGTGTAGAAAAGCACATCAAAGATTCAGGTCTGCTCTTTAGTTCAATTAAAATAATTCATTTGTCTTTACTTTTTCTGTCGCAGGAAACAAACGTGTAGGTTTGGGGGCGTATTTTAGACCTCTGTTTAAGTTTCTTAAGAAACTTAGCTGAGTCATTAGCATGCACGTTCTTGTCAAAAGTAACTTGGAAATTAGAGTGCTTTTCTTTCATGTTTTAATAATAATACTAACAACAATGGATCCATTATAGCCTGCATGAGTTAACTCTAGCGTTACGTGCTGTGGCAATTGGTTGGACGTGTATTTATCATAAATAAATATACATATATATATATTAACTTTGAAAGTAATAAAAGATAAGGTAGTGAAGTTTTCAGGTTCCGTCTAGAGGAGTTCTATGAGATATGAGTAGAATCAAAAATAACAAATTTTAGTTAAAGATTCAAATAGTTCACTGACACATAATTTATGTCAAAGAATAAATTATTACGTATTACTTTATCTTAAATATTTAGATAAATATAAATAAGTTAATACTTTAAATAAGATGATTCTCACCGTCATACCACCATCGATGGTAACATTTATATATTTATATATATATAGTTTGTAAACAAGTACTTGAGGTGATAAATGTCTCTTGTGAATGTTGTACTGAAAAAAGGTCCCAAGATCAGTTCTTCCTTCTAATCAATTCGGATACGTAATATTATATATATATTTAAATTTTGAAAGAAGGGAGAGGGGAAAGCTACATATAATAATCTCACTAATTCAATTCCCAAGAGTTTGCTTCCTTTACTATCCTAAAAACCTAATTACTTGGGTTAACTTGAATATAACTATATGTTTCCTACTTCGTCAGGATACGGAGAATTGCGTAAGAATGACATGCCAGTGACTTAATATCTAAAGAATGATCTCTAATATGGAAAAAATTACCTGGATTAAAATTATTAATAAAAAATCCTATACACAACGGAATTTAGGTTTTATTTGATAAACGTATTACATTTATATTATATTTAAATATAATATATTGAATGTAATTTGTATTTGAAAAAATAGTATTTACATTATATTTAAATATATGTTTAGATGAAAAATATTTGAATTGTATTTAAATATTAAATTTGTGATGTGATGGGTAAAAATAAAAAGAAAAGAAAGAGAGAGAAAGAGAGTATGTGATGTGATTTATAAAAATAATAAAAATAAAATAAAATGATAAATAGTGATTGTATTTGATTTAAAATATGATGTAATTGACATTTGAATGTAATACTTTTGCGTTTAGTCAAAAATTACTTTGCATTTAATTATAATGCAAATACAATACTTAAAACAAACGGAGGCTTAGATTTGACTAAAAGCCATTTACAAACAATGAAGAATTCACCAAAAAAAAAAAAAAAGGTTTACCAATACTGAAGAGATTTTTCTCCAATCTCTCTATGTCACCCTGATGTAGGTAAATAAATCGGTAAAAACGTATCAGAGTGGCGCAGCGGAACAATTAAAATTTTTTAGATCGTTAAATATCTCATGATGCCATATACAATAAATCAACAACAATTAAAACTCATACCTCAAGGATGTCAATCTGCAAGAGGAGAATGACCGGAGGGCTTCAACCAACTAGCCTTCTCTACTATTCTCCAATTCCCGAATGGCTGAGTGTGTGGGCACTCTGAACCTCGATCGGTATGCTAGCACTGCTAGTCTTCTTCCGACCACCTAGATCTCTAAAGAACTTATTGTCATGGTGAGTTGTGCAACAATAAGCCTGCTCACCTGAGAGTCTGTGATCTAAGAGAACTGGAGTGGTAGGACCTCTATTTATAGACATGCATGAGGTGATTCTCTGAATTTGAATTAGATTAGGAGAAGATATTCTCCCTTATCCACAAGCACAAAATCCGAATTTTCTAAGGGGAAAATCCCAACAATAAATTTGGCCACTTTAGGATAATTCCAATCCAAATCTAAATAAGATTTTAACTAGAATTTTATCTCCCTTTTTCAACCAAAAAATCCAAAAATTCAAAGGGAAAATCCCCACAAAAAATTCGACCACTTTTGGATAAGGCAGAATCAAAATTCCACTAGGATTTTCAAGCTTGAATCTTATCTCATCCTTATCCAAAATAACCGAAAATCTCCTAGGAGATTTACTCCAAAATTTGGCCATTATCAGGGAGGAGAAAATCCAAATTCAACTGGGATTGAAACTTGAATTTTTCCTTGAACCTTATCCAAAAAAATCTGAAAATTCATTGAGGATAATCCGCAAAATTTTCGTCCATATTTGGTTAGGATTTGGATTCAAAATTCAAGTAGGATTCTAATAAGATTTTCCTCTCCATATCCAACTCAAATTCGAATTTCATTCCTTGTGGATTTACCACGATAAATTCGAATCCCACTTGGACTGTGATTCAAAATTTGAATTTCAAATTTTAAATTCGAAATTCAAATTCAAATTTCAAATTCAAATTTCAAATTCGAATTTCAAATTCAAATTTCAAATTCAAATTCAAATTTCAAATTCAAATTTCAAAATTCAAATTTCAAATTTCAAATTTCAAATTTCAAATTTCAAAATTCAAATTTCAAAATCCACAAAACAGTTGTATTTCAAACTCTTATTCTCATGGATAATTTTCTACAACTCCAATCCAATCTTAAATAAAATCATGACAACTTTATTTAGAGTTCAAATAATTGTGTACTCTATTATCTAAAACAAAATCTGAATCCAACCGGAGAGAATCTTGTCAACCATCCTTATCCTATGTCAACACCATCCATGCATAATAAACTAGCCAATAGCATACACAAATTAATTTGTTAAACATTAAGGAATTATGTGGAGCTAGTAGAGGGACTAATTGGACATATATAATCGGGCTCCCGTAAATCCATATGATCATCATTCTTTACCAAATAACTCAATCATATGATCACTAATTTCAGAGTCACACCACTATAAACCTGAAACTGAACTCCTAATTATATACCGTATTACATAAGCCTGTGACAAGCTATCATTCAATGACCTTGTCATGTATGCAGAACCCTGATATGATATCCATGATCAGCCTTAGGCCAAAGTCCGTTTAATCCTACTGATCAGGCTATCTTAAAGTTCCATTATACTACCGAATTAAAAAAATGATTATTCACCATATGTGAATAAGAAGTCATCCACCCTGTAGACAACCCAAGGTCTTGTCCATTTTCACATTCAGTATAATGCCTTTAAGAGGATATCCTTAACTCCTCATTAGAGCTATGATTCCGATATCTGTAAACAAACCCTTCATCGTATACAAGTCATGCACCCAACGAACCGGTCTATAAGCTTACTACCTCTAAGACGTTTTAGCCATTGGAATATCAAAGTACACAAGTCATATACATGAAGCTGTCCTTTTACTCAGGATTAAAGTTACTGCACAATGAACGTCAAAAGCAGATCGATCCACTCAAAGCGGACTTCGTAGATCAATCACGCTTTAGTCCCGGTCTAATATGTCACCACCAAGCAACATATCTATGTCTCTACTTGGGAGTCAATGCTCCATATAGTCAAGACAAACCGTCCCCTCCAAGGCTTTAGACAACATAATAGTCTTAATATGAGTTAGATGCTCGGTATAACCCCATAGACTACAGACCATAGTTTAGACCGCTAACTTTAGAACATTATCTTCTCGCATACAAAAGTCCATTGCATGCAATGTTCTAACAGTTTAACACAAGCAGTCAGGGAGCTATATTTGCTTACATTTACTTTAACATGTAAATAAAACGAGAACAGATAGCAATGTAATGAATAACCTCTATATATAATTTTATTATCCAGTTCAAAATAAATACATCAAAATGTCTCTAATACTTAGGGCATTTCCTAACAATCTCTCACTTGCCCTAAGCCAGCAGATGTGCCATGTTACGCATCCCCATTGCCTCTACGTGCCTCTCAAAGCTTCTAGCCACCAAAGTCTTAGTAGAGGGATCGGTAATGTTGTCCTCAGACGCGATCTTACATACATCTACTTATCCTGTCTCCATATGCCCTCTAATGTCGACTTCCTCAAATCCTCGTAAGTCTGGAAGACTCAGTCCGTGTATCCTACGGGTGTTAGGTCCCCTCCAGAATACACCAGCATATAATCCCTCGTTCTCTTAAGATACTTGAGTATATGCTTTACTGCTTACCAATGCTTGGTTGCAGGATTCGCTTGATTTCGACTCACCATACCTACTGCAAAACATATATCCGGGTGAGTGCAAAGCATAGCGTATATAAGGCTACCCACAACGGATGCATAAGGGACCTTACTCATACGCTCTCTTTCTTCTGATGTTTTTAGACAGTCATCCAATGAAAGAGTTAGACCGACAATAGAAGATTGTGAACTTTTTTTTGCTTCTTGTATTGCATATTTGTCAATTATTTTATCTATGTATGAAGCTTGAGATAACGCTATCATTTTATTCTTTCAATCTCTGAAGAGACGAATGCTTAGAACATAATTAGCTTCTCCCAAGTCCTTCATGTCAAACTGTTGGCGTAACCAAAGCTTAACCGATGATAAGTTCCCTACATCATTCCCAATGAGTAGTATATCATCGACATAGAATATCAGAAAGACCACTTTTCCATCCTTAATACGTTTATAAACACAGGGTTCATCAACGTTCTGCTCAAAACCGAAAGTCTTGATCACTTGATCAAATCTCTGGTTCCATGAGCGGGATGCTTGCTTTAATCCATAAATGGATCTAAACAACTTGCAGACTTTCCTTTCTTGGCCTTTCGCTACGAACCCTTCAGGCTGTATCATATAGATACACTCTTCAAGATGGCCATTAAAGAATGCCGTCTTGACATCCATTTGCCAGATCTCGTAATCGAGAGCCGCAGCAACGGACAGAAGAATACGGATAGACTTCGGCATAGCAATAGGCGAAAAGGTTTCATCGTAATCGATTCCAGCCTTTTGCGTATACCCCTTTGCAACTAGTCTAGCTTTGAAAGTTTCCATTCTCCCTTCCGCATTCTTCTTTCTTTTGTAGACCCATTTGCATCCAATGGGTTTTATCCCATCCGGCAAATCTACAAGTTCCCAAACAGAGTTGGATTTCATAGAATCCATCTCATTGTTCATAGCCTGTTTCCAAGATTTAGAATCAACATCATTTATAGCTTCATCATAGGTGATCGGATCATCCTCATACTCATAAGCCTCGGCCTGGTATACCTCAGCATCATACATGAAGAAATTGGGTTTCTTCAAAACCCTCCCACTACGACGAGGCACCCTAAATTGTTGATCGTCTGCAAGTCTTTCACCGGAACTCAGACTTGCGTTCAAGACTGAAATCTGTGGAGCAGTTCTTTCACCCGATAACTCCTCTAGCACCACTTTACTTTGAGGCTTAAAGTCATTCATGTAACATTCCTCCAAGAATGTCGCATGGGTTGAAATAATGACTTTTTGTTCCTTCGGGTTATAGAACAGACCTCATTTAGTTCCCTTTGAATACCCTACAAACATGCACAATTCTGATCTTGGTTCCAACTTCTTCGCATCCCCATCCAATACATGCTCCGGGCATATTCTTATATGTCCAAGGGAGGGCTTCCTACCGCGCCACAATTCATACGGAGTTCTGAGAATTGATTTGCTTGGAACCTGGTTCAGAATATAGCACGCCGTTTGTAAAGCATATCCCCAAAATGATAATGGCAGCGTTGAATAACTCATCGTGGACCGTACCATATCCAACAAGGTCCAGTTTCTCCTTTCGACTACACCATTCTGTTGTGGAGTACCAGATACAGTCAATTGGGATAATATCCCGTTCTCTACAAGATGTCCTAGAAATTCATAGGAGAGGTATTTGCCACCTCGATCAGATCGAAGTGTCTTTATGGATTTATCCAATTGCTTTTCCACTTCTGCACGATACTCTTTGACCTTGTCAAATGTTTCGCTTTTGCGATGCATCAGATACACATATCCATACCTCGAATAATCATCTATAAAGGAGACATAATACTCGAACCCTCCTCGTACTGTGACATTCATGGGGCCACATACGTCAGTGTGCACAATTTCTGAGAGCTCTTGAGCCCTTGTACCCTTAGCTCCAAAAGACCTCTTAGTCATCTTACCCTCTAGACAAGACTCATATTAAGGAAGACGTACCTCCTCCAGAGATTCCAGAGGACCGTCTTTCACCAATTTTTGAATCCTATCCTGATTAATATGACCAAGTCTTAAATGCCAAAGATACGCCTTATTAGAGTGAGAAACTTTCAACCTTTTAGAGTTATCTATTAATTCAGTGTCAAGCAGTAAGTACATCTTTGGTTTGATCAAATATAAGTTTCCATCCATCCATCCATCCAGAACAGATAAAAGACTTATTTTTACGAATATCAACTCTTTTATTAAAAGAAACTGAATAAGAATCCTTTATTAAACAAGCTACCAATATAAGGTTCCTCCTAAAATTAGGAACATAAAAACAGTCTTTCAATAAAATAAACCTAAATTGATTAAAGTAAAGGTAAATATCTCCCACTGCCTCAGCCACCACCAAGCTGCCGTCTCCAATCCGCAATGAGAGGCTTCTATCATGTAGACTTCTCGTTTCTACGAACCCATGCATAGAAACACAAACATGATTAGTGGCGCCCGAATCAATGGCCCAAGTGTCATTCGATTCTTCCACCAAACATACTTCTAAGTAATGAAGTTCCTTACCTTCCTTGCCCTTGACGGCTAGGAATTCCCGGCAAGCCTTCTTAAAGTGACCTACCTTCCTACAACGAAAGCATTTGGACTTTTTAGGGTCCTTGGGCTTCTTGTTGTTGTTCTTCTTCTTCCCATCTGAGATAGGAGGATTAGAACAAGTGGAAGCTGCTTGCTTTTGGTTTGGCCTCTTCTTCTTCCATGAGGGTTTGGAAGATTCTACCAAATTTGCCTCTCCTTTGGGTTAGACCGCATCCCCATCCCTGATCATCCGCTCATAAACTTGGAGTTGCTTCATGAGCTCGGTTAGTCCTAACTCCCTTGTCGCCAGATTGTATGCGGCCTTAAACCCCACAAAATCTTTAGACAGAGTTTTAAACATCATCTCGATCTGGGTGTTGTAGTCCAACTCAGCACCGTTGGCGGCAGTCTCAGCGAAAAATCCCATTAGAGTGATCATATGGTCCTTCACCGGACTACCCACCTTTTGCTTAGAGTTCATAATGCTGGTTATAGCGGACTATCGAGCCAACTTTTCTTGGCCTCTGAACATGTCCTCCAGATTGTCCATGATCTCCCTAGCAACCTGATAAGTCTCATACTGCTTTTGTAAAGCACTCGTCATGCTAGCAAGCATGTAGTATCGAACTATATCATTGGATTCTCTCCAACGAGTATAGGCAATTGAGACCTCCTCAAGCGGTGTGTCAGGTTTTGGTCTTGGTAGGCATGGTTCGTCCAGTACGAACTTGTGTCTCTCGCAGCTGAGAACTATCAACAGATTTCTTTTCCAATGCTTATAATTATCGCCATTCAGTTTATTTTCAGTAAGTATTAAAATGAGGGGTGTTGGTGACATTTTGAACTGAAATAAAAGTATACTAGACATCATTATAAAGCCCAAGCAAATATACAGATAATTTAGCAAATAAAACATACAAGTATGTTCCTATATGAAACTTGAAAAACATGTAGCATTGCAACGGTAATTCTCAGCACCTATTGCCCCAAGCCACCGAGGGGTGGTCATGAAACAAATAGCCAGAACATGGACCTCGTCCAATTAATATATGTTGCCCTAAATCCTCCAAGGTTAAGACATATATTAATAACCGCTTATTTGGCCACCAGTTTAGTTAACAGAGCTTCTAGGGAAGGTTAATAACTAAACGAGTCTTGAGTGTATAACCATTATTTACGTAGCCCGATCCACGTCCTACCAAGCCACCGAGGGGTGGTCATGAATAAGATCGTACCCGAACACGTTTTCCACATAAGAGATCCAATCTAGTATACTGGCGGCAGTAAACACCTACCTAGGGGTGTGGTCAGGGCAGAACTGATGTGAGGCGTTACCATGCTTTCACATATGGATCAACAATGGAGGTCGTGGGTTTTGTTTGAAACCCTCTCCCACTCAATAGTTTGAAAAACATGCAAGTTTTGACAAATATGTATGATCAATATAATATGAGCTGCATTCACCTATCTTATGTGACATGTTATCAAATATGCATATAAAACATCCATCAATACATATTTATACATCCATGACATATCACAGAAAAAATAATTGACAGAATAACCAAGTCATAGTTCCATCCTAGAACAAAAAAAATAAAAATTACAAAATTTCATCCAAAGCATTCTTTGGGTCTTGAATTTTGTTCCGTCTTCTTGTATCCATCTTTATGTAGCCTCTCCATTTATTTCTCATCTCAAAAATCATTTAAAATTTAAATTTCAAATTTAAATTCTAAATTCGAATTTCAAATTTAAATTTCAAATTCAAATTTTAAACAATTTTAAACATCATATATAATAATATGTAATTTCAAAAATTTCAAATTTTCAATTACATATTTTTAAACATGATTTATAATTAAATCTCAAATTTAAAAATAAAAATTTTTCAATTTTTGAATCATCGCACCACCCCCCCCGGAGGCGGCAGCCGCGGTGGGCAGCCCCCAGCCCCATGGGGGGCTGGCAGCCCACGACCGCCCATGTGCAGCCCTGCCGGGCTGCAGGCCAAGCCTGCAGCGTCAGGCTGCACGCCCAAGCTGGGTGCAGTAGTCGGTAAGCTGCAGGCAGCGCCTGCAACCACAGGCTGCACGCCCAGGCTACGGCCAGCCTTGGGGAGGCCACAGCCATCCTCGGCTGCAGGCCAAGCCTGTGGTCGTGGGTGGTTATGGCCTGCACAAGGGCTGCCGCAGCCCATCCTGCCTGAAGGCAAAGGCTGCAGCCCCACCAAGGCCCGACGGCCTATCCCGAAGGGTCGTGTCTCAATTTTCATGCCATATTCCAATTTACCTATTAGGATCTCCAAAAATTAATTTGAATCCTAATTAAATTGAAATTTTCCACACAATCAAAATTTCAACCTTTAAATTTAATTTAACTTTTGGGAAAAATAAATTACGGTCTTCAATCTTTAATCTCCTCCAAGAATAATTACATAAAAAATCTAAACCGTTTCCGATGTACAAAAATTCTAATCATAATAATTCTAAGAGACAAAATTAAAATCCATGGAAAATTACAGTGCTAATAAACTACTCTCATGGTTATATAAAAAAATTCCTAGATACAATTTTTCTAAATTCTAAGGAACCATAACCGGTAAAAACAAGCATACTTATAATAATTCAAAAAATTAAAATAACCACATACTTTATACATAATACATGATAATAATATAAAGGAAACCTAGAATGCTACTCTCTAATTATCAAATCCATACATAAATAAAAAGACTAAGTAATTGTCTAATTTATGTACATGGCATAGTCATGAGATGACTCTGATACCAATTGTAGGTAAATAAATCGGTAAAAACGTATCAGAGTGGCACAGCGGAACAATTAAAATTTTTTAGATCGTTAAATATCTCATGATGCCATATACAATAAACCAACAACAATTAAAACTCATACCTCAAGGATGCCAATCTGCAGGAGGAGAATGACCGGAGGGCTTCAACCAACTAGCCTTTACTACTATTCTCTAATTCCTGAATGGCTGAGTGTATGGGCACTCTGAACCTCGATCGGTATGCTAGCACTGCTAGTCTTCTTCCGACCACTCAGATCTCTAAAGAACTTATTGTCACGGTGAGTTGTGCAATAGTAAGCCTGCTCACCTGATAGTCTGTGGTTTAAGAGAACTGGAGTGGCAGGACCTCTATTTATAGACCTGCATGAGGTGATTCTGTGAATACGAATTGGATTAGGAGAAGATATTCTCTCTTATCCACAAGCATAAAATCTGAATTTTCCAAGGGGAAAATCCCAACAATAAATTCAACCACTTTAGGATAATTCTAATCCAAATCTAAACAAGATTTTAACTAGAATTTTATCTCCCTTTTTCAACTAAAAAATCTGAAAATTCAAGGGGAAAATCCCTACAAAAAATTCAGCCACTTTTGGATAAGGGAGAATCAAAATTCTACTAGGATTTTCAAGCTTAAATCTTATCTCATTATTATCCAAAATAACTAAAAATCTCCTAAGAGATTTACTCCAAAATTCGGCCATTATCAGGGAGGAGAGAATCCAAATTCAACTGGGATTGAAACTTGAATTTTTCCTGGAACCTTATCTACAAAAATCTGAAAATTCATTGAGGATAATCCTCAAAATTTTCATCCATATTTGGTTAGGATTTGGATTCAAAATTCAAGTAGGATTCTAACAAGATTTTCCTCTCCATATCCAACTCAAATTCGAATTTCATTCCTTGTGGATTTATCACAACAAATTCAAATCTCACTTGGACTGTGATTCAAAATTTGAATTTCAAATTTCAAATTCGATTTCAAATTCAAATTTCAAATTTCAAATTTCAAATTTCAAATTTCAAATTTAAATTTCAAATTCGAATTTCAAATTCAAAATTCAGATTTCAAAATTCAAAATTCAAATTTCAAAATCCACAAAACAGTTGTATTTCAAACTCTTGTTCTCATGGATAATTTTCTACAACTCCAATCCAATCTCAAATAAAATCATGGTAACTTTATTTGGAGGTTGAATAATTATGTACTCTATTATCCAAAACAAAATCTGAATCCAACCAGAGAGAATCTTGTCGACCATCCTTATCCTATGTCAACACCATCCATGCATAATAAACTAGCCAATAGCATACATAAATCAATTTGCTAAATGTTAAGGAATTATGTGGAGTTAGTAGAGGGACTAATTGGATATATATAATCGGGCTCCCGTAAATCCATATGATCATCATTCTTTACCGAACAACTCAATCATATGATCACTAATTTCAGAGTCACACCACTATAAACCTGAAACTGAACTCCTAATTATATACCGTATTACGTAAGCCTATGACAAGCTATCGTTCAATGACCTTGTCATGTATGCAGAACCCTGATATGATATCCATGATCAGCCTTAGGCCAAAGTCCGTTTAATCCTACTGATCATGCTATCTTAAAGTTCCATTATACTACCGAATTAAGAAAATGATTATTCACCATATGTGAATAAGAAGTCATCCACCCTGTAGAAAACCCAAGGCCTTGTCCATTTTCACATTCAGTATAATGCCTTTAAAAGGATATTCTTAACTCCTCATTAGAGCTATGATTCCGATATCTGTAAACGAACCCTTCATCGTATACAAGTCATGCACCCAACGAACCGGTCTATAAGCTTACTACCTCTGAGATGCTTTAGCCATTGGAACATCAAAGTACATAAGTCATATACATGAAGCTGTCCTTTTACTCAGGATTAAGGTTACTGCATAATGAACGTCAAAAGCATATCGATCCACTCAAAGCGGACTTCGTAGATCAATCACGCTTTAGTCCCGGTCTAATATGTCACCACCAAACAACATATCTATGTCTCTACTTGGGAGTCAATGCTCCAGACAGTCAAGACAAACCGTCTCCTCTAAGGCTTTAGACAGTATAATAGTCTTAACATGAGTTAGATGCTCGGTCTAACCCCATAGACTACAGACCATAGTTTAGACCGCTAACTTTAGAACATTGTCTTCTCGCATACAAAAGTCCATTGCATGCAACGTTCTAACAGTTTAACACAAGCAGTCAGGGAACCATATTTGCTTATATTTACTTTAACATGTAAATAAAACGAGGACAGATAGCAATGTAATGAATAACCTCTATATATAATTTTATTATCCAATTCAAAATAAATAAATCAAAATGTCTCTAATACTTAGGGCATTTCCTAACACCTGATGCAATACTTTTTTGCCAATTATCTTCAATTGCTTGTTCACCTATCATTCACCTGAGTAATTTATTAATTTGTTTAAAACAAGAACAAAACATATTCAACCCAACTACGAACCTCCATTTACACCTAACACATCTTTGTTATTTTGTTGTTGTTGTTATTATTATTATATATTTTTTTAATGGCCTAACACATTTTTGTTACTGAGGTTAGAAGTTCACAAAAAAAGGGCTAAAAAAAAGAGAAATAATAGCTATCTTTAACTAAACTTTAAGTTTTTAAACGTTAAAGAATGAAACATAAATAATCAATATTCTAGACAGATAGTGAAAAATCTAGTCGCATATATACGCTATCTTTTCCCGCTCCTCATGATCCTAAACATTACATAATATAAAATCAACATTTGTTTATTTTATTATTTAAACTAAACCCAAAAAACTCTTTCCAAGTCAGAAACATGGCTAAATACACCTCCTATATATATAGATCACAAGTCCATAAATCCTAAACATCCATTGCTCTATCCTTTCTTTTCAAGTTTGACAGAAATACTACTAAACTTCAACGAATAATTATTCAAACATCATTAAAAGGGTCTCTCTCTCTCTCTCTCTCTCTCTCTCTGATTATTTATTGCTAGCTCTTCATGAATATGGACAAGTTCAACTTTGTAAGGAACAACAATGGAGTGATCAAACTACCGCCTGGTTTCCGATTCCAGCCAACCGACGAAGAGCTCGTGTTTCAGTATCTACGATGCAAGATCTTCTCACGCCCTTTGCCATCTTCTTCGGACATCATTCCTGAGATCAATGTGTGCAAGTATGATCCATGGGATTTGCCTTCAGGTGCGTAATTTTTCCAAATGTAGTACAAAAATTACCAAAAAGAAACTTACTACTTGTAACGGATCATAAATAAACGTACAACATCTTGGCAAAGGATGAGACTTTTTACAAAATAAGTATCAACTTTATTGGGATGTGTTATTTTATTCTGATGTTGGTAGTTTCTGTTTTTTTTTTTTCCCCTGAGCGTTTTAATCATTTTTTTTAGGTGATATGGAACAAGAAATGTACTTTTTTAGCAACAAGGAAGCAAAATATAGGAATGGAAATAGAGCCAACAGGAAGACAAGTTCTGGGTATTGGAAGGCAACTGGGTCAGACAAAAAGATTGTCTCTTCAACAATGAAGCATATTGTAGGGACTAAAAAGACACTAGTATTCTATAGAGGAAAACCTCCACATGGCTCTAGAACTGATTGGTTCATGCATGAATATAGTCTTGTCCATGTAGAGACAAAAACTAGTAATAATATTTCCCCACAGGTAAAAGTTACAACCAAAAAAATCTACTTACGGATAAAAAATTAGTTTCCATATCTAGTACACGATTGTTGGAAGATATATATTTTTAATTTATAATTTTGCTTTTTTGTTTGTTTGTTTGGTTTGCAGATTTCTCAAAGCCAAACAGAAAATTGGGTTCTATGCCGCATATTTTTGAAGGAAAGGAATGGTTCAAACAATAGTAACATTGCTAATGATGAGATTCATGAGCAGAATTGGAAGGATAACAAAGTGAGAAGAGTTGGGACTAATTGTAATTATCAGCCAAAACTGTATGATCTTGTCACGGGATGCGAGATCGATATGAGTCTCATATCGCCTTCGTCATCGTCTTCGTCGTCTTCAAGTTCTAGTTATGTTACTCATGAGGTATCTTCAAGGGAGGCATGCCATGAAGGAAGAAGTGGCTGCCACAATTTTTGAGATAAATATGATATTGTCTCATAGCCACCAAATTATCAAACTTTCAGCTTCTTCAGAGATGTTTGTGAATGTCCTCTGTGCCCGGTCGGTTATGTCAAATAATAGGGTATAATTAACAAGCAAAATACTTCTGATTAATGGAAAATATATATTCTACCACACAACTGAAGTGCTGCTATTTTAAGCAATATAACTGCATTTTGATCAGTTAATGTAAGAGAACGGCAGTGTGAGTTTTTGCATGATGCAAATCACAATTAAAAATTAATTATATCAATCAAACATATTATGGGATAGTAATTACATGAAAAAATATAACATGTTAAACAAAATGCTAATGTATATTCTCATGTATATATAAAACATTGCTATGCTAAATGCATACATGAAAAGAGAGCCGGCTATAGCACCACACGAATCTTTAGCTTTTGGAAGAAAAAGGGTAATGCTTTTTTTTTTTTTAAGATCATAGTGGTGGTAAGAGAGATGGTGAAAAGGACACTCTTTAGCATCAAGAATTTCCTTTATAATTGAGAGCGCCAGGTCCAAAATGATCAAAAGTACAATGTTGCATGTGGGGTTCACTTTCCAGCTCCTTTCTTAATATTTTTGAAAGTGATCACCAATTTAATGAGAGAATTTTTAAACAAAAAGGGAAAGAGACAGATAGAAATTAATATCAATGCTTAAAGTCAATTCTTCCTTTAGAAAAATACATGAACAGGAATTTCATTAGTTTCTTTTCTTTTCTTTCTTTTTTTTTTTTTGTTCCTTGATTGTAATGAGGAGAAGGAACTAGTCTCTTATTATTATCACTACTATTTTTATTATTTTTTGGTTTTGTTTTGATACCTAAAAGTACTTGGGAATTTGGTTGGAGGTAATTACTAACGGCTCCACCGTAATATTCGACATTAAGTTTAAAATTGTTATGATATAAAATTATTATTAACCCACACTTTAATAACTTTAGCTTTTAAGATGGACTAATAAATTATCAGAACAGGAGATCCTGAGTTTGAATCTTTGCAATTACACTCTTTAACCCCTTTATTGTCATTCACATATTGGATCTTTTAAATTATCAGAACAAGGGATTCTGATTTTAAACCCTTGCAATTACATTATTTAACCCTTTTATTGTCATTCAAATATTGGATCTTTTAATATTTATCTACACATTTTACTTATAAGGCATTTGATAAACGTATTACGTTCGCATTGTATTTGAATATAATTTTAGAAATGCATTTTGTATTCGAATGAAAAGAATTTGATTTGTATTTGAATGAAAAGAATTTGAATTATATTTTAAAGTTGAAAAGTTGATGTAATTGATAAAAGTGGGTAAAAAAAGTTAGAGAGAGAAATAGTATGATGTGAATTAAAAAATGAAAAACCTAATAAATAATTATTTTTAAAAAATAAAAGAATAGTAATTATTTTCGTAACACTATTGAAAAATATTGTATTTAAATGTAAAATTTTTGCATTTAAATAAAAATTATATTACATTTAAATGCAATACAAATACAATTATGATACCAAACGCCTCATTATTGTCGTGCCTACACGTGAGAGAAAGTGTTAAAATATAAAATTGTTACTGGAACATATTTTAATAACTTAGGCTTCGTTGGTAAATGCACTGAGTTTGAATGTAATATATTAAATGTAATTTACATTTGGAGAAAAAGTATTTACATTGCATTTGAATACTATGTGTGTTTGGATGAAAAGGTTTTTAATTGTATTTAAATAATAAATATGTGATATAATGGGTAAAAGTAGAGAGAAAAAAAAGGAGAGAGAAAGAGAGTATGTAATGTAATTAATAGAAATAATAAAAAAGTAAAATAATAAATAATAATTATATTAGATTTAAAATATGATTGATTGACATTTGAATGTAATACTTTTACGTTTGAATAAAGATTGCATTGCATCTAAATGTAATGTTAGAAAAAAACCGGAGGCTTAAACTTTTAGAATGAATTGGTAAACTATGAAAATAAAATAAAACAAAACACTGGGGAATGTCTTCTTTCCTTTAAAACTGTCCAATTTTTATTCTCAAGTGTGCGTGTTGTCCATTTTACGATATGGTAAAAACGCATTTTGGGTTCCAAGTTCAAGCTATCTAGCTATTTTTCTTTTTTTTTTCCCCTCTCTCTCTCTCTTTTGTCCTTTATTATCCTTTCCAATTATTTCCCATATGAGGAATGTCCAATCTGTTTAGTCCCCAAAACAGCATGATCTGGGTGTCTTCTCACCATTGTCAAATTAAGACTCAAAACATGGAATATTTTTTAGTAACTTCCATAAATACACAAGACACGTACAAGATATTTATCTTCTCCTTCCAAGACCGTGCATGACGACTATTTCAACCACCGAAAAACATGGCCAAGAATTATATTTAGGTAAAAAAAAAAAAAGGAACAAAAAATAGTAAATAATAATTAGTTAATTTGTTTTGTTTTTCGGTAGATCAATTTTGTTAATTTGTTGTACATACGGATTGGGGGAAAAAAAGATTGGAAGAAAGAAACCAAACAAATACTTGAATTTTCATGGGGGACTCTTCATCAAATCCAATATTTTGATCAAGAAAAAACCCCGTGAAAATTCAAATGTGAGGAAAAAAAAAAAAACGACTTTGTAAAACTTTTCCCCTTTCATATATGATGGTCGTTTGAACCCAATTCTCCTTCAATAAAACTAAATTTCTTGACCATTCTCAATCTTCATTGATCAAACCCTTTACCATTTTTTTTTCTCCCAAAAAGAAAAACGAAAGAAGGAAACTCCATTATAACATTTTCTCCACTAATGGGGTGCCAAAATTCAAAGCTGATCAATGTGGACACACTGGCCATTCCTCCAAAGCTCCGTCCCCTCCTATGGCGCAAGGTCGAGGAGCTGCGTCGGCGAAGAAAAGGCAGTGCAGCCAACGGCAGCACCCTCTCGAAAAAAGAGCTGTTGAGGGACGGCGGGCGCGAAGAGAGCGATGCCTTCTCACATCATGATCACGATCCTCTGCTTGAAAATGAAAGCAACAGCAGGCAGTCGACGTCTTCGCCGGATCAAGAGAGCGTTTCATCTCATTCCGTGTCACAACCAATCACAACAACAATATTGGAAGAAGAGAAAGAGACGTCTAAGGAGGAGACCATAGAACAAGATCAGAAAGTATTAGAGAATAATAATAACAATATTAAGGAAAGCGAAAATCAAGAGATGAGTGGAAAAGACGAAAAAGAACAAAAAGAAAACGAAGGGGAAAAAGATAGAGATAGGAATGAGGGGGTAGAGGAAGATCAAACGGAAGATAATGAAGGTGAAGAAGCAAATATAGGTCCAAGTTCACCAAGTTTTAGAGTGTATTTCCTTGAATCTTTGGAGGAGAATGAGGAGGAGGTGGAGGAGGAGGAGGAGAATAATGATGAGGGTAAGTAATATAACAATATTTTTTTGGAAATTATTTATCCTACATATTATTTTTTTTTATTTTGCTTCTCTTTAGAAAAATATTGTCTTTAAAAAAAGTAATTAAAAGAAAATTTTACAAAATGATTTTTCTAGAATTATCAATTTTAATTTTTTGGCCATTTATGCATATATGTATACACTTTTTTTTTTTTTTTTGAGGATCTATGCATATAACCTTTGGGAACATGATTTTAAATTATATTCTTAAAACAAAAAAGAAAAAGAAAAAAAAAACTAATAAACAGTTTGAGTAATTGTCAATGATTTATTTGATTTCGTTAGAAGTGGACATAAATTGAAAAAAAAGTTTACAAAAATGCTTTTTCTAGAAATTATCATTTCTAATATTTTGGCCATTTATGCATATATATACATATATATATTTTTAAGAATCTATGCATGCATATACCCTTTGTGGAATCCTATAAAATTCTTAGAACCAAAAGATGAAAAAAAAAAAAAAACTAACAAACAGTTTGACATGTAATTTGCATGCAGGCAAGGACGACAGTACTAAGGATGAAAATGACATGCAAAATGAACGGAGCAGAGAAAACAGCGTCGACAGCGTTGTATTGATAGAGTCTAATGAGGTAAATCTTTATATGTAAATATATGTGTATATATATATATACAAACATAAAATATGTCCTAGATCACAATGTCATTTTCTTTCTTGACCTAAAACGCACACACACGAACACTTATTGGTGGTTAGTTGTCGCATGAATTATTGGCACTGTTGGCCCTAATTAACCATGAACATTACCTCCATTTAATCTCAAAATTTTTTATTCTGACAAATTATTCTTTGAATTTTTATTTTTATTTTTTATAGTTTAATCCTTAACACTAAAGTTAATGAAAGATTTTTGAAATGTAATAGGAAGAAGCAACTCCCTATTGCATCATAACTGAATTTTTTTACCTAATAGTTAAATGGACAGTTAAATTTTATAATTCTCAATTGTACTTATCAACGGTGAGGAGAAAATTTTTATAACTGATATATAACTATTTCTATTAAAATTAAAGTTATTACACAATAGATACATGATAAAATTTATTAAATTTCATAAAATCTCCATCAAATTTAATGTCAAAGACTAAAAATACGGAAGCTCAAAAAGTAATTCGTCAAAATTAAAAGGTCATGAACTAAAGTGACACAATACTCATAGCTAACAATACTAATAACCTCAAAGTAAATGACAAAAATAATCTTACAACTTTGATAGACACTTCAGAAAATTTTTATGCACAAGGTGCTTCTTATGTCCTTGGTTTTGGGGTGTGATATTAGTTCTTTCTTAAAGATTCTTTTTTTTTTTTTTCTTATTCTTTAAAAGTGATCAAGATATATACATGCATATATATTTTTAGATTCGAACCATTTACAAAAATATATGAAATTTCAGGACCAGGAGACCAAGATAGTAAAGAAGAAAACAGGAAAGAGCAGAATGAGAATCAGGAGGGCATTACGCAGAGGAGGACAAGTAAAGCATCTACTCAACGTTAAATCATGTTATAACCCTACTAATGAGAGAGCCTTTCTTCTTGCCAGAAAATCAGCCTGAGATATAATTATTTCTTATTTCTTTCTTAAATTTAACCCAGGAATCTATATATATATATATATAGCTTGTGTACTACTGTTTCATCTTCCTAGGCCTTTGTTATTATTATTATTATTTTTTTCATCTTCCTAATCCTTTTAATTCTTGGCCAGGAGAATCTACATGTTCTTTTGCTAAAGTAAGAAGCTTATAATCAGATCAAAAACTTGTGGTTTTTTTTTTTTTTTTTTTGTTTGATTTTGGTTAGGATCTGACCTAATTTTAGGTTTTATAGTACAGTTCCTCCAAACAAAAGAATGCGACAATATTTGTCTGAAATATCTAATTGACATCTCTCTCTCCTTTTTTTTTTTTTTTTTAATTTGGGGTGGGGATTCGATATGTGTAAATGAAGAAAATATAGTATTTATTGCTAATATATAACTGCAACCTTATGTATAATTGATATTTCATGACTTTTATTAATTATGGTATAATGTAATAGTACACTTGTTATTTCTAATTGATTGGTCAAAATACATACATAACTAACTCAAATATCATTTGTCAAGTATATTATCACGTCATTTGGTATTTAGGAAGCAAAATATGATATATAATTTAGTCCCTTAAGTTCGTTTATCTTGTTTTTGTTCGGACGAATTATCATATAAATTGGTTGAAAGGGGAAAATATAACGTGAAAAATCCACTTTACCTCTTTTATAATCAGGAAGTTTAACAATATAAACAAGCCCCAGAGAAAATTGGTTCATTATTTATTGTCTTGTCGTTCATTGCTTTGTTGTTTTTCTTTCATTGTCGTTTCTATCTGATGTCCTTTGTTAAGTACTGTTGTTTAACATTTCCATTATCCGGTTTCTTTTTTTTTTTTTTTTTTTTCCTCTCTTTCATGTTTGCGTCGTTTATTTTGACAGTTGTTGGATTTTCATGAATCCCACCTATTAAAAAAAATAAAAGCACTTTCAAATTTTAAATGGATCAACTCCTACTTAAACCTCTTTCTTTCCATTTATTAAATAGCCATATTGGGACAATTAATTAATAATTTTTCTTACTCATTTTTTGGATTTTAGTGTGCTTAAATCTTATATTTTAAATATTTTTTTTTAAATTATTGTTTTTTTAATTTGTTCATATTTAAATAATGTTTCTCTAACATGTCCTCATGATATTTTTGAGCATTTTTTTTTAACCCCCTTAAAGAGTTTTTTCCAATACATATCTCCTAAATATTTTACTGTCTGATTCCTATCAAAATATAATTCTTCTAAGATGTGCTCTACTTTACTACTTTCTTTCCTTTTTTTTAAACCAAAATAAATAAAAAATATAAATGGTGATTGTCGTTTTCACATTGTAGTGTTATTTATTCATTTATTATTTTTCGTCGTGTACTTGCTTAATTATCACGTCGCTTTTGCTACCGTGCTATACCGTGATTATCGTTTTCACCTTGTCGTATTTGGGTTTCTATTATTGTCGTTTCTTATGTCGTTACCGTTCTCAAGTCCCTTTATAATGGTTTCTAACAAATCACAATGTCTCAATCTTCTTTCCTTGGACGTTTCAGTAACGATTTCCGTTAATTTTTCAGAGTAGGACATGTACCTGTAGGAATTGATCAAAATCACTTTAAAATATGTAGTTGTAAAACTAAGCGTCTGTTTTGTTTTCAATATTATATTATATAATATAATTTTCATTTAACCGTAAAAATATTACATTTAAATATTAATCACATCATATTTTAAATTTAATATAATCAATATTTTTTATTTTATTTTTTTATTATTTTTATTAATCACATCACATACTTTCTTTCTCTTTTTTATTTTTCTCTTTACTTTTATCTATCACATCACATATTCATTATTTAAATATAATTCAAATGCTTTTCATCCAAACACATATTGTATTTAAATACAATATAAATAGTTTTCTTCCAAATACAAATTGTATTCAATATATCATATTCAAATATAATGCAAACGCAATGCATTCACCAAACAGAACCTAACAAACTTCATAAAGATTAAAGGTTAAAAACAAAACTCTACTGATTGCTTCTTTACCACTTTAAAATAAGAGATTACAAAATTAATCAGTGGTAATCGCTTCAATCTATGTGCATAAACCCTTCATAGTTGCATTACCAAAGCATTAAAACATAAACTAGATTTTTTACATGTAAGCAACAGAAAAGCTATCATTTTAACCTTAATAATTTTTTTAATTAAAAAAAACTACTGTTTTCTTTCTCTAAAAAATTCAAAATAAATCAAAACAAAATCTCTCAAATAACATCCCAATCAGATTAGTTGGTCCTTTCCACATGTTTCTGGATCCCCAGAAACGATTTTTTTTTTTTTTTTCCTATCTGCAAAAATGAGCCTCAAATCACTCTAGACAGAGAGAATAATATGATCTCAACTTGCCCATGTGAATTTTCCGAACAATTGTAAACATTGTAAGTGGCAATTCAAGATATCATTCTAGCCTTGAAAAATATGGTAATCACAAAATATCAGATAAGTTTCAGAATCATAACCAAGTCTTTCCCTGACTAGCACAGGAAACACATTAAATTACACCAATAAACATCCTTCAAACATAGTTAACTAAGTTACACACGTAATCACAATCTTAAAGCAAAGCAAAGCAAAGAAAATGAAAGACAAACATACTAGTACCAACACAAAGATATGTTACCTAGTCAGAAGAGAAAAAACAAGACAGGAAGTCCTCATCCTCCGAGAAAATCTGCAGATTCTTCGACTTCATTAAGAAGGAAAAGGCTTCCTCATGGAAATCCAGTAGAAATGCCAACTTGAGCAGCTCAGCAAGTTCATGTATGCGGTCACAACTCTCCCATAACACACCATTTGCTATTACTTGGGAGAAATACGTAGCATGCTCAAGGCGATTTCCGGGTCCTCCAGACTTGTGCATCTTTTGTGTAAAGAGTTTTGAACCCTTTCTTTCCCAACGCACCATTTGACTTGCCGATACGTTTTTAGCCTCCCCAGAAGAAAACAACAGCTTATAGCTAACATCGATTGGTTCAACCGTCTCAACAACAGTTAGCTTGAGAAGATCCTTTACTGCATTTTGCCTTCCTTTGGGACCCATTTTGGTGGCGGGATCAGCTAAAAAACCAAGGATAAGCTTGACCAAACCTCTCCCAATCAAGACATCCCTTGGAATCACATGTTGATCTGCACCGTTTGAGATGGACATTTCTTCCTTTTGCACTGATTCTGAGAGAGTGCGAACACCTATTTCCTTAAAGACCTCAAGCAGCTTAGTCCGCGAGAGAGTATCCGAGCTTTGCTGAGGATACCAGACAAAAATGGGGCCACATGAAGACTGTTCAAACAGTTCCTTCAGTTGAAGGTCATCAGCAATGAAAACATCCTCCTTGTTCAACAACACAATACCGCCGGAGCCTGAGTTCACCGGCACTTTCATCAGCTCATGAAGGAGAATTTTTTCGGTTTTTGATGTACAGTGTTTGGTTATGTATTCCCAGAACTTGAAGCACTCATCATGTGACAACGCGTGCCGCGTACTCTCCCAACACTTCCAAAGCTTGCAATAATCCTCAATGGAAGGACTGCGTTTGACAGGGAAAGCATCATGGAAGAAGTCGAAAAGATTTTGCTTGTAGTGTCTGTCCAGAATGGTCAGCTGCGAACTGAAAAGTCCGCTCTTATCAGACACAACACAAACTTCCGGACGGACCCGGTTTCCTTTGCGATTTCCATTCGGGATCCAGATCCATCTCTCCTCTTCGCTTTTAGGCTCCCAATTGAATCTACTCAAGTAATCATATATCCTTACTATAGTCGAAAACTCAGAGTGGAAGTCAAGTTGGCTAGCGATTAAAGGACATCCTTTCTCCACATCGACGATCACCCCGATTGCCTTGAGCACTTCTCTGTAGGATGCAAGTTTCAAGCCATAAAATTCTTCATCAATGAAAGGACCATCAGTCTTCTCTAAATACAAACCCCATTTCGCATCGAACAACAAGCACTCTTTAGGAGATCTGTGTCCAGAATATGTCTTCAACCATGCTTTAGAGAGCTCTTTTGAGAAATCATCAGGAAAAGTGTGGCCTTGTTCTTGCAATAAAACCCGGATGCATTCCAGCAATGAAAGTGCATTTTCACGATTTATGCAGCTAACATCATGAAAGTGAAGGCCAGTAACTACAAACTTGACTCCATCCTTCAAGTCGATAACAACTCCCATACGCTTCAGCTCTTCCTTATACTTATAGATGTCCTGGCCATAGCTGTTGTCACTATCGTCGACGAAAGGGAGGCGAGCAATAGGGGAGATGAATTCCCACTCAGAACCATAAAGAATGCACTCCTTTGGAGACCTATAGTAATCACAATGGCGAGTGCGCAGCCACTTAATTTTATATATGCAGTTTTCAATATCTGAAGGGAATTTATAAGCAGTTCCCTCTAGCACTCTATAACATGAGAGAAATGATATGACAATGTTCTTTGAAATGGATTTGTTTGATGCACACTCCCTAAAACAACGAGCAAATACTTTAGCCGCTTCCTCAATGTCCACCACTACTCCCAGTTGCTTCAACTCGTTTCTATATGTGAATATGTTCTTATCGTAGAAATTTGGATCAATCAATGGGAGATCACTGAAAATCCGAATAAGGCAACCCCATTCTGGGTCACATAAGACGCATTCACTAGGTGGCTTGTAACCAATATTCGTCTTCAAACACTTTGCATTATTAAATGCTCTAATAGTTTTCTCAGATGATTTTGAACGGCGAATACATTCCAGTATCAAAAGAAAAGCTTCACCCGTAAGAGAAGTTGAAATTGCAGATGGCTTTAGGTAGTCAAGAACAAGCTGATGGCTTTCTTTGCTTTCATTGAAAGAAACTACCACACCTAGCAACTCAAGTTCTTTTTTGAATTCACAAATTTCTTCGCCATAGTGTCCTTGATCAATGAATGGAATGTCACTGATTTCTGAAGCAGTCTTCCATTCCTGATCAAACAAGACACATTCTGTTGGAGACTTGTCACCACCAGATCCAGATGTTCTTAACCATTTCCCATTCTTAACACAGCCAATGAATTCCTCAACGAAAACACAGTTTTTCCTCAAAAAACTGATGAATTTCAGCATCGAAAGCACATGTCCTTTGCTTAAGGAGCCAAAAGCTGCAAGATTCATAAGACGATCGCCAATGAATTTACATGCTTCCTGACGCTCGGACATGACTCCAACTGCCTTTAGCTCCTCTTTGTAGTTGTTTATTTCATCTCCATAATAACTGCAATCAACTAACGGAATGTCAACAAGCATTGATCCATTTTGCAGAAGGTCTCCCAATGGACCTGACAAGCTAAGTAGGAATGATTCAGCGGGTGGCCTGGAACTTTCACAACCATTCAGGACAACTTTAAGCCAGCTTCCTTTCTTTATGCTAGTGAAGAACTTGTTGCAGAGGCTGACACCTTTTGATCGAATATTCCGAATCCATTCCAAAAGCAAGAACGTGTTTTCCTTGGTTAGTATCGTAGAACCATCAGCAATTTCAGCATTTGGAGTACATATAGAAGGAACATCATCGGCTTTAGCGTGATTTTGTAGGAAACTTACGAGCTCCTCTTCAGTTGTAATTAATTCACCGGCCAGAAAGAATGGATTCAAGTAGTCATCACTTAACTGTACATAGCCTTGGTCTCTCCACAGATTCAAACCAACTAAGCCTGCCCATTTGCTTCCCTTAGCCGGGATGAGAACCCCCCTT
The DNA here is from genome assembly GCA_035233585.1 of Antiaris toxicaria. Lineage (NCBI taxonomy): Eukaryota > Viridiplantae > Streptophyta > Magnoliopsida > Rosales > Moraceae > Antiaris > Antiaris toxicaria. The sequence continues at coordinate 3,144,235 of CP141155.1, read as the reverse complement.
CCTTGAGTAACAACATAACCAGAGATATCCACAAGTGGCATAATGCTACACAAACGATCAACTTGCTGCCCTGAGAGATAACCCTTTAACATGGAGTGATATAAGAAGTGGACATAGGAAATAACAAGCTTTCTTTCTTTCTTAAGTGAGTTACTGAGGAGATCCGCATAATCATCAGCATCAACAACACAAACATTGGCATGATCTTGAAGCCATTGCAACAGAATTGCTTGTTTAGGACAAGATCGTATAGCTTCCTGTGTCCTTTCTGGAACAAAATAGTGATTGGTGGAACACATGAGTTGCCGGTTCCACTTAATTAACCATGAGGCATGACAAGCAAGACGAGAAAGGTAAAAAGTCTCACTGTCCCGTGTTGTGGATCCACTTATGCTGACCAAAGAGGTATTCCCATTAAGATCCTCATATTTAATAAGTGGAACATTTCTTAGGCTGGTGTTCTTAAATTGAGACCAATTCTCAGCAATAAACAATAGAAGATCTAAATAAACATCTTCAGAAACTCCATCTACAAGATTCAAACCCCGGATGCACTTAGCATACCATTCATTATCCACCGGCTGGACTTCCAAGAAATTTAGTATGTTATCATACTCTTCTCTGTCAAATGAAGAGTTCAAAATACATTTCCCATAAGAAGATAGACCGAGCAAGCTCACCCCTTCTTGCAGTGCCTTGTCTAGAATGCTCCAGAAAGCGGGCATCAGCCTTCCCACTTCACGAGGTTTGCAAAAGAACTTCTGCTCGACCTGCACCTCACTTGGCACAATTTTTTCTTCAAGCAGCATTTCCTTGATGGACTGCCTCACAGCATTCAGATCTTGATAGTTAGAGTCATTCACGGGCAAAAACCTGAACATATTAGGCAGATTCCACACCGGAACATCATCTTTTGCATGCACTAGCGATTTAAACGCGTTCATAAATGCAAGGGGAAGGCAATCAAGGATTCCTTGGTTCCACTTGTTGTCGAAGAGAATTGTCTCCCTTGACGATGCCAGCAGAAAATCTGCCTGAATTAGGAAGGGGAAGTTGGTGAACATCTCCGTAGGAAGAAAAGCATAGACCCCAGGTGAAATGGTTCCTCTTTGAAGCCGCTCTCCATCCGGGAAAGCTAGCGTGATGATCCACTCCTCCACTTCCATTCTGCTTTCCACTTTATGCTCATTCCGAACAGGAAACTTCTGTTTCCACATATAATAGCAGCATTCCTGTCCGATTCCATTTTCTTCCGCAGATAGATGGAGGGTGGTGGATTCAGCATCAATCTTCTTTCTCTGCACGAAATCAGTCTCTTTTGTTATTGCTATTGAGTTCACAGTATTGAGCCTTGAATCCTCATTATCTTCCCTGACCCAGAGTGACTTGATTTTCGAAAGAAACAGCAGAACTTGAGGGTGAATGCTAGAGAGCTGCTGCTTCACTGCTTTGACCTTGTCAGGCTTCAAAGGTAGGATCAACGTGGTTGTCGGAAGTGAAGCGCCGGAACCATATATCTGTTTGATTTCCGACAGAGTTGGGTTCTCGTCAACCCATTCGGGAACGATGTAGCCAAGCTTGCAGTGTTGGCAAGGCTCTTCATTGAAACGTATCTGATATCCATTGCTGAATATGTACGGCTGAGCAGTGATCAAGAATACACTTTTGAACCCAATTCCTGAAAACAGACAAGACGTTAAGTTTAGTTACATACATCACATAAATATTGACTCTAGAAACATTATTAGCCAAGAACATCCAATATATATATATTTGTATCTATATATATTTATATATATATTTATATATATTAATATAATAATAATAAGACGACGACAACAAGAAAAAAACAACCGAAAAACGTGATTAGTAAACATCAAGTTAAGATACCCCCTTTAGCACTTGAGTTACAGAGAGAGACAGAGAAAAGCTAGAATAAGGAATTAAAACCAACGTTACAAGCCTCAAGCACTTCAGGCGCATAGTTTTCTAGCATTTATATGCGTGTGTATATGTGTGTAGTGCATATGTTATATATATATATATGTAGTTACACACACCAAAAAGAAATAAACAAGGAATCTGGAAGGATTGGTTTATAACAGTTTTCTTGACAAGTATACCGGAATACAATTATAAGCAGTCTCTAAGTACACAGAAACTCAAACAACCGCATTTGATGTGAAAGGCCTTGCCTTTCGTAATTCTTCCAACATTTTTTTTTTTTTTTTTGTGTTGTCAGTCGTCATAAGTGAAAATAAATAAATGAAGTTGGTAGAGACTGATTTACCTTTGCTCTCACTTCACTTATTACACTAATAATTATAAGAATAATAAGGATTAATTACATATTTATCCCTCCAATTTTTAATTATTTCTCAATTTATCTCACTGTTTTTCTAAATTACAGAGACATCATTTGAATCCTCTGAATTTGAAAACTTATTTCAATTTCATCCCCCACACACTTTGTGGACGATAAAACAAGGGAAGTAGACAAAGATACCTTTACAAGACCAAATTTATTTCTTAAAAAAAATTCTTGAGAAAAAATTTTGAAAAATATTTTTATTTCTTGAAAAACATTAGATTCAAGAAATTATTGTTTTAGGAAATTTTTTTTTGAGAAAAGGAGGTAAATAGATCAAAATTCAACCTCAATAAAAATAAATAACAGAAAAAGATTGGCCTATTAGTAAATAATATTTTTTTCATAAATCATAATTTATCACAATTTAAAATTTCAAAAATATCCCTTATATAAAAATTTTAATAAATTTATTTAATAAATCACTTTTTAACTTATTAAATCATTTATTATTGATTTTAGTAAGTTTTGATAAATTTACCTAATAAATCATGATTTACCACAACCTAAAATTCCAAAAATACCTCTATTGTATAAATCTTTAATTTACCGACAAATCCTGTATTTAAGTATGTAAATCTTTGATTTACTTGTAAATCACATGTAAATTTTTTATTTAGTTGTAAATCATTTATTTTACATTTATAAATCTTTGATTTAGTTGTAAACCCTTTATTTGTATGGTATATTGATGTATAAATTAGTGATTTTATTTTTGTAATTTTTTATTTTTATGTAAATGTTTGGTAAATCTTTTCTTTATGTAATTATCAATTTATATAGAATTCCTTTAGTAAATTGTTGGTTTAGAACAAAAATTCTCTATTTATGTAATTATCAATTTGTGTAAATTCTTAATTTATTTTGATATTTGATTTACTATGTGTAAATTATTGATTTACTAATTTGCAAAAAAAATCCGATATTGAACGATCCATAATCCTAGCCCCCAAATTGACCAAAACCACTCTCAAATCCAATACAAAACAACCACCACCACCTCACCATCATCGTCATATTGGTCATCATTGTCGGAGGGCCCCGTCATTATCATTGCTCCCCGTCGTCGTTGTTGCTGTTGTCATGACTGAGAGAGAGAGATCCCGTTAGCGTTGGCTGAAGATTGGCACAATGGCCGAAGATCATGAATCATGTTCCGTCAATCCGTAGCCATTGATCCTGTCAGAGATTGCGAACCTCGTGCCAAAAATATCTCGTCAATCGCAAGCCAGCTCCCGTCAATCCCGTCACGACTTCAATGACAAAATATTACAAGCTCACAACCATAAAAATGGCGACAACAGCAAGAGAATGACGAAGACCTACAAAACATAACTAACAAACCCAGAAAAAAGATAGCGATTAGATCAAATCTATGATCGCGAGCAAACTACAACAGCGACAGGCCAGTGTGAGGGGGTGCAATTTAGATCTAGCTCTGATGATATAGATCTTGTGATCTCGCATCGTTGTTCGTCGTCTCTAGTGATCTCTGCCATCAAGCTCCAATGTCCACCGTGATCAAGCTCTGGTTTCTTCGCGATCCCATAGCTGACGAGATCAATTGCCGTTGCCATCTGGAAAAAGACAGATGAAGCCGTGATTCTGTCGCAGTCGATAATTGATCACCGTCCAAATCCTGCTTTGATTTTCTGTCTAAAAGGATGGATTTTCACTTCTAGCATGTATTTTGTAAAGTTAATGATTGTGTTGATAAACTTGTTAAACTTGAGATCATCAGTTGTAATAGGATGTAATAGTCTTGTTATCCTAGTTCACCAGATTTTTATGTATATAGGAATTATATTGATTTATCATTTTATAGATTCATTTGATTTTTTTTTTTTAGTGTTTGTTATGGTTTTCTTTTTATAAATAATATGAACCTTATTTGAGGTGTTATTCATTAAAAATATATATATTTCGTAAATTATTCACAGTTAATTATGTCATTTCGGCCAATTTTTTTCTTTCACAAGACAAGCTAGGGATGAAATTAGCACAAGCTTTTCTTTTCTTTTTAAATTTAAAGAACACCTTTGTGATTTCTAAATATAAAAAAAATTAAAAATAATAATTATAACTATAACTTATAACTATGTAATACTGATAATGATAATGATAAAATAATGATACAGAGAGTTTTTCCAAGGATAATTGCAACTATCGAAAGAGAGTAATAAGCAACAAGTAGCAAAAAAAAAAAAAAAGCACCTTTCTCCCCAATGTAACCACGTTTTCTTTTCCCTTTCTTGGTGGAGAATCCAATGTCGCAAATGGAGTCGATATTTTCCCGAGAAAATCCTTTCTCGTTGTTGAAAATCAGCAATGTCGCCGGGGCTCCGGTCGCTGTAATGTCCTTCGATGTTATGACGAACTCCAGAGACGGATCTACTCCTTCCACGTACTCGTTATCTTCCGCGTTCTAAAAAAAAAAAAAAACACAACTAGAAAACAATTAATATTTCCTTAAATATGTTCTCAATGTTTCGAAAATGAGGGTTCGCCTTTTTGGTAGATTCATTTTGTTCCATATTGACATGAAAATGGAAAATTAATTTTGAGTTAAAAAATCATTTTATTTGATCCGAAATGGCGTTTGTACAGTAATAAAACTATTATTTTGATTACAAAAAAAAAACCTATTATTTTGAAAAGTGGATAATTTATGAAACTGTATCTTAATAAATGTTGAACACAATTATTTAAAAAATCATGTATAAAAAATGATTTTTTAACAAATCTAATGAAAACCTTAATGATTTTTATTATTTTTATATTAATATTAAAAGATGAAAGATTTGAACTTTTTATTTTATAATATAATTAAATGAAAAATTATCATTAGATTGTGCCAACAACCACATATAACATATTTTTATAAGGTATAAAGATGGAAATTTATTCCTTTTTTCATTACCAGCACATTGAAAAAAGAATATCTTAATTAGCGATGAAATAAAAATTATGATATTTTAAAATTTAAGTGGAAAAGAGAAATATTTTAATATGATTATGTATTGTACAAAACAAGTTTAAAATGAAAATGAAACCCTTGTTTACGTGTTCATTTTCAAAAAAAAATCATATTTTAAATTTGAAAGCTTTTTATTTTAAAAATAAGATGATGTTAGGATATGTAAATAAATTTTTCTTTCTAAAATTAAAAAATTGTTTGAAATAAGAAAAAATAATGTTCAAAATAGTATAATATAAGAAGATTTCAAAAAGATTCATTTTTTAAAAATGGTAATATACAAAATAAGTTCGAAAATAAGATTGCTTTCCATTTTCAAAATGAAAAAAAAAAATAGAAAGTGTTGAGAAAAATACTCTTTTACTACCTTCTTTTTTTTTTTTCTATTTTCGAAATTAGACATGTTATCCAAACAAAGTGAAATTTCTAAAATCAAAGGAGGTAAATGATAACTCTAGGAAATAGAGTTATCATAGCTGTTTTTTAGGTTTAAAAATATGCATTGTTCAATGAGTTTTTAGTAATTTATCAATTTACTAAAGTATTTTTTGATTTTTATATGTAGAACTTAGTTTTGAAACATTGAATTTAAATTTTCAAACAAGTCTTAATAATTTGAAGTTTCCTACAGATTTGAAATGTTAAAAGCTTTTAGAAATGAAAAGTCATACTTTTAAGAGAAAAGAAAATGTAAGATCAGAGCAAATTGGCAAGGATGCTTAATTTCAGATGATATTGCAACATTGCTAGAGCAAATGGGCAGAATTTGCTACACCAAGTTAATAGGTCAAAACATAGCTGGCAACAAATTTAATTGCTGACTTAGGCAGAAAGGACAAGCATGTGAACTGTCTCACACTAAGGACACCAAACAAAATTTCAACCCTTAGATTTGTGCACACTTGTACATTCCTCCTTAATCCTAGCATATAAAAGAAATCATATGCCTTTTGGAAAAGAAAGAGACGGAAGAAAAGGGAAAAAAGAGGGACAACCAAAAAGAGAAAGGAAAAATACCAAAAATAGATAGAAACCAAGGAAGAAAGGCAACATACGGTGCCAAAAGGCAGATTTAAGCAATTTTCAAAAGAAGGAGCTGGAAATCCACCGTCAATTACCGTGGACTTTGTGTATTTTTGTTTATTTCTCCTTCAAATTTTCGGTTGTACTTCTCACTCTCTCTCTCTTTGAACAATGTTTCTTTCTTCTTTGCTGTTTAAAGAATCAGTCATGAGTTAAGTTATTTTAGACTTGGATGAGAGAGTATCTAAACCTATGACTCAAGACTTGTGTGCTTAGTTTGCCATTTCAATGTTATGCAATTTATTCAACATTGTTTGTTGTGTTAATTTGTGTTCATTGACTGGCCATCTTAAGCATAATACTGTGATTCTAATTTGTTGAAAAGCTGATTAAAATTAGACCCATGTTGAATAGTGTGAGTTTGGTTGGTTTTGTGCATGGAATTAGCTAATTTTGCAAGTTAAATAAGAATGTATGCTTGCCTCACATAACCCAATTAAAATCTAGGCTTGATCTGATCTCATGTTTTATTTTTGCATAAAAATATTTTAAAAATGAAGTAAAGAGATAGTAGCATAAGTAGATCGCAAGACTCTTGTGAATTTTGAGTCATGTGTTAACTAAACAACATTACTTTAGCATAGCTATAGCATACATAGCTCAGGTTATAGGGGAGAGAAAATTGAATTTCAATCATTTCATTTTTAATTGTTATTTATTCTAATTTATTAAATGTGCATTTAACTTTAACCTTTTTTATTATTATTTTAGCGTGTTAATTTCAATTTACATTTTTTTTATCAATTTTTCAAATTACTTGATTTAGTTTTTATTGAGATTTATAATGATAACTTTCTCTATAAGATGATACTCGACCATATCACTTTATTACTTGATTACAACACGTGTACTTACATAATTATATTTTGTGGGCAATAGTAATTTTAAAAGAGTTAATTTTAAAATGAGTCTCATTTTCATTTTTATTCTGAAATGAAAATAAAATTTTAACTTAGAATATGATTATCAAATACCATCCTCGTTTCAAAACGAAAATGAAATGAATTAACCTTCGTTGGGATTGCATATCCATTTTCGAAATAAAAAATTTTGTTATTTTAAATAAGAAAATCCATAACATTTAAATATGTAAAACAACTTACTTCTTGAAAACAAAAAATTATTTTAAATGAGAAAATATAATATTAAAAATAATACATTTTTAAAAAAAAAATTTCCTTTTTCAAAAGAGTATAATACAAAATATGTTTAAAAATAAAATAATTTTCATTTGTAAAATAAGAAGAAAATGAAAACAAAAATTTAGAAAATAGTTTTCCTACAAAATTTTTCCTGTGGACCAACCAAGCCTCTCCCTTTCTCTCTCTCTCTCTCTCATTTTCTCTTTTTTAATTACTTTTATAAATAACCTTTAAATTATAAATTATACATCTTTATTTAAATTAATCTCTATTTTTTAAAATTAATTATTCTGTTTTTTTTTAATTAATTATTCTGTTTTTGATATAAAAAAATTATTCAAAATGTTATTTTCATTAAATTAAAAACAAAAAATACATAAACAAAATAGTTATTTTTAACAAATTTTTATATACCATAAGATATTTTTAATAATTTTTAATAAAATAGATATCAATTTAAATTAAGATTTATAATTTAAAAATTAATAATCTCTTAATTAATTTTTATAAAATTTAAATTTTTATTAAAATAATAAATAAATGTAATCATAAACAGACTGTTTTAAACGTATTTATACATATCAAAAATATAAAAATCGATATAAAGAAAAATAAAAATCAATTTAAATAAAAATTTATAATTCCTAAATTATTTATAAAAATAATCTATCTTTTTTTTTTTATTTTATTGTTACCTGAATGAGCTCCATGAGAAAGTGAACGTCTTTGGCATAAAGTTCAGCGGAGAGATACTTGACGGCGTAGTGATAGCCCCGTGTGCGACGGCTTTCGCCGGAGAACTCGCTCCGTATCTCCTCTATGTGCTCTCTCGGTGACGCCATTGCTGTACAACAGCTCAATTGAAGACTGCTTGAGAGAGAGTGAGCAGTGTAAGCTACCGACAGTACAATTTTTACTGGTATGTATAAAACACAGTGAACAACTTCGTGGACAAGTTTTCTTCTCTATCTCTCTTGTTTTTTTTTCTTTTTTCTTTTTTTTTTTTCCCTCTCGCGTCTGTCTTTCTAAAACTGAAAACAAAAAAGAATAGAAAAGTAAACCTTAACGGCGAAGGAAGGGAATTAAAGTGAGAAAAGACAAAGGAAAGGACGATGAGTATAATACGGGTTGGTGTACGGAAAGCAAATTTTCCGGACATTTTAAATGCTGATCTGACCGCTGTAAGTCGTTGTGCCTCTAAGAAGCCTTCAGTCTTTTTTTTTTTTTTTTTAAATAAAATTAATGTATGATCTTTAATATTTTAATAAAATTAAAATTTCAACCCTTTTTTTTTTTACTTTTTAAAATCTTGTTTGGTATATTTATTATATTTATATTATATTTAAATATAATATGTATTTAGATAAAAAAATATTTAGATTATATTTAAATAAATATATGATGTGGTGGATAAAAATAGAAAGAAAAAGAAAAGAAAGAGCTAGTATATTATATGATTAATAAAAATAATAATAAATAAAATAATAAATAATAATTATATTAAATTTAAAATATTACGTGATTGATATTTAAATATAATATTTTTATGTTTAAGTGAAAATTACATTATATTTAAATATAATACGAATGTGATATTACAAATAAACAAGGGATAAACTTTTTAAAATAATATAAAATAATTCTTTTCGTTGTTATATATTAAAACTTTAAAAAAATATATTATTTAAATCATATATAATTTATTTTTTTGTTATTAAAAAAATTTACATATATCATATATTTGATTTGTTCAATCTAATTTTTAATCTTTATTAACAAAAAGAATTATTTTGTATTCTTTTAAAAAGATCAGAGAGCTTTTTGTAGGAAAAAAATTAAGATTAAATCATAATTTTATAAAAAAAATTAAGGATCAAATAAATATTTTTTTTTTTTCAATTCAATTATAATTTATTTAAGAAATTTTTTCCCTTTTTTACTTAGATTGTTAAGTTAATTTCTTAATTATCTAATTTATCATTAAAAACAATTATATATCATATGTTGTGAATTGTTAAAGAGTAATCACACCATATAATATATCTTATAAGTACTAATGAAAATTAAGCATTTTTCTTATAACATAATAAATTAAGCATTAATTTATCCCTTCTCATTCTTTTTATCCCTCTCTTTTTCTCTCTACACATAATCAGTTGACTCTCTTTCTCTTTCTCTCTCTTTCTCTCTACCTAAACCCAACGGCGATGGTGACGATAGCTGTATCAGTGGATTTCGCAACGACGGTGGAGGATATCGATGATGATGATAGATGGGATCCACAGTCATTGTTGAGCTCCAGCCATTAAGTTCTGATGCATTCATTGTTAGAGAAAGCCCTCACATGATAAGTCAATATCTACGTTAACGACAATGAGGTCGTTGTAATTCTCACATTCGTGATCATCGTTGTTGGAGACAAAGCCGTCACCTTGAAATACATAATCTCAACCATCGACAAATACAGCGATGGCAATTGATCTGGAATCTCACCTGTGAGGGATTTCGCGAGTTTATAACGGAAGCACTATCGCCATCAATGCTGTGATCTTCGACCAATAGGAAAGAGACACAAACAGATAGGGGAGAGAGAGAGAGAGAGGAAATAAGAAAAAGGATGGAAAGAGTTAAGGTGTTTTTAAATCTGACGAGGTGGAGGATTTGAATGGATCAAGACAAATTCTGACAAGATCCGGCATGGTTGTTGGTATTTGTGGTTATTAGTTGATATTTATTTGGTATTTTTTTGTTGTTCATTCCTTTTTTTTTTTTTTTTTTTGCTATGAATGGAAATATAAGAAATATTAGAAATACCAGAAATGTTGTGAATGAATTTATTAAAACTATAGGAAATGTATTAAAAATATAAGAAATATAAGTATTTTCTCATATTTCCATGGAAATCCAATATTTCTATTATGGATTTTCGCAAGTGTATGAATTGAACAAATAATAAAATGATAAATAAAGTATCGTTCTCATGCTAATAGTGTTATTAAGTATCGAAATCAGTTAATTTTATTTTTATTTGAGCGATCGAAAAATGTTATAATTAAAATTATAAAAATAAATGAATATAAATTGATAACACACAAGTAAACACACAAATGTTAGGAATTATGGTTTCACCGTAATTAGTCAAATTTGATTTTATTTAAGTATATTATTATGATTTTATATTCATATTCGTTAATGGTTAACAACCCTTTTTGCTTTATGTACTTTTTATCAAGTTATAGATAAATTCTACATCTTTATAATTAAATTTACGTAAAACATAAAAGATTAGTAAATTAAAATTCATAATGAATAGTATCATCCATGTAAGTATCATATATGTGAATAATGTCATACATATGTACAATGCCATATATGTGAATAGTAAATATACGAATCTAAATTCAATGATAAAAAATGTTCTTTGATAAATTTGTGATAATTAATAATATGAACACATAAAAACAGATATATATTTCTATTCTATCCCATATTTTATGATATTTATTCCAGAGTCACATCATAAAAATCTTCTCTTGCTTTCATTTTGATTCTCAATTTATTCAAAAGTTGGTTAGAAATTTGAAAACATAAAGTTTAAAAACAAATACACCAACAAATACGACAATCATAACAATATGCTTAATTTAATCAAACCATTGTAATCAGGCTACGTCATAATTCCTAGTAAATATTTATTTAATTTATAAAGAAAAATAATAACACAACAAGACAAATTAAATATAATAACAAAATAAAAGAAAAGAGTATATAATAGTTACTAATATTTATACTAGCAGAATCTTTAGAAACTTTTCTTTTTATTGATACAAAAATTACAACTTAAACTAAAAAGAAAAAATTTATAAGCAATCTATGCTTCACATAAAGCTTTACACTAGAGAGCTAAGTCTCAAAGCTCCCTACTTTCTTGCCTCCTCCAACTTGTTTCCTTACCTGCCTTTTATAGGCCAAAAAATTGACACTATTCCTTCACAGATCAGCGATGCTTTCGATGCGGATGCATGAAACAAAAGAAGAAAAGAAGAAAACAAAAACAAAAAAAAAACCTATACATGTCTAAACTTTGGGTGTACAAAAGAAAAGAAAAATGAAAATGAAGGAAAAGAAAAAATAATAATAAAATAAAATAAAAAACATGGGCTCTTAGATGTCTCCTTATGAATCCAAAATTAAAATTTATCATAACTTTTTCATACGAGCTCCAATTTGAATGACTTTTTTTTAAAATACTCGTATCGATAAAAGGATCAAAATAAAATCAGTGAAGTTACAGTTTTCCTGATGTAAATAGTAACATCTGGTGGAATTTACTTTTAACACATGAATTTTTTATCGTTATTTGATACTGCAAAAAAAGAAAGTGCTAAAATTAGACATTTCTAAAATAATGCTATAGGTAAAATCATTAGAAATATTAAATTTTTAGGTTATTTAATCTACAATTATTTAAATAAAGTAAAATTAAATAAAATATCACAAAATTTATATAAAATCTAAATTAAGGTAAATAAAACAAAAATAAATTAAAAACAAATAAAACTCTTAAGGATAAACTAATTTTTGTGCAAAAAAAAATGACAAAATAACTTTATTTTATAAGGTTATCAATTTCTATCATGATCTGATCCCTTCGTTGCTCGTTACCGTTATCACCACTGATGTGATCTGGTCTTGTTGCCACCATTGCAATGTCCTCTAGTGAAGTACCATTAGAAATGGGAAGGAGAGAGGGAGGTAGAGAGAGAAAGAGACTAAGGAGAGAGAAAAAAATAAGGGTAAATTTAGTATTTTAATATGTAATTAATTTAAATTATATTATTTGATTATATTAGTTTTAATTTTATTATTATTTTAAATCATCATAGTTAAATATGTTATTTGATTAATTTATTCATTGTTAAAATGAACACTTGCTTTAAATGAGAAAGTCTATTGAATGATTTAATAAGACTAACAATGTTTTTCTTTTTCCATTTGTTTTTTACACATACTTTAATAAAAAAAAAAGATTAAGTGGAATTAATTCAAAAATTTAGAAGATATAGTGAAAGTTTTGAAGTTTAAGATGTAAAATAAGGATAATTATAAAAGTATAAAAAGTATAGATGGGGTTGATTTTTTTCAAATAAATTTCAATGGAATTATAATCTTTTTTTTCCTAGATATATGCAACTCGATTTTCAGCTTTGAAGGATAACAAATAAATAATTTGTACTATTTAATTTTTTCAGTGTTCGTTATGTGAAAATTGAAAAAAAAAAAAAACAATTCATATAGTTTTTATTTTCTTCATAATCTTATTATTGAGATTTCAACTACATATATATGCATTTTTAAAAAAATAAATAAATATCACTTTTCTTTTGTTTAGATGGGGGGTTTATTTTTTAGAAAATAAAACATTCTTAGTTGAAACTAGAAAATATTCTATGTTCAAACACAAAAAAGGTATTTAGATGTTTGAAAAAATTTCACTTCTAGAAAGAGAAGGAAGGAAAGTTTTTTCAATTGTGAAAAAAGTTTAATATCTAATATAAAAATAGAATCAAACTAATTTTGAACAAACAACTTTTTGATATATTTTTAAATTATTGTCAAGTTTGAACTCCATTCAAACATATGCTTAATATTTTGCACCTTGTGCATTCGATCCTAGGATCTAACATGAGAATGCATCACAAAAATTGGATGCATTTTCACCTTCCTTCTTTCGTTTCATTGTTTGCCTATCTTTCTAATCCTAATCTAAGTAATACTAAGACCTTGTTTGATACATGGATAGGATAAAATTATAAGATTAACCCGTCGTTTAGTGATAGTATTGCATTTGTACCATCCAAAGATAAAAGCATTCTATTTAAATATCAATTACATTACATTTTAAATTTAATACAATCATTATATATTATTTTATTATTTTTATTAATCACATCACATATTCTCTTTCTCTCTCCTTTTTTTTTTACTTTTACCCATCACATCATATATTTATTATTAAAATATAATTTAAATATTTTTCATCTAAACACATATTGTATTCAAATACAATGCAAATACTTTTTCTCCAAATGCGAATTACATTCAAATACAATACAAATATAATGTGTTTACCAAACGAAGTCTAAGATTGTATTGAATATGACTTGAGAAGATTAAAGTGAATCTTATTCTATGTTTGGTCTTTTGTCAAATTAGAATGCTGGAAATAAAATTCATTTGATGATAATTAGATCAAATTAAATTAAATAAGTTTGCTGAAAATTGATGTCATTCAGTGACTTCTAAAGAAGAGAGATATCAAATAAAAATTAATTATTCACAATCAAAAATAAATTTTTAATTAAAAACAATTCACAAAATATATAACACCTCATTCTCTCTTCCCATTCTTCGTTTCTCCATAGTTAGCTCGCCGATACAAGAATCTCAAATTTCACAAGAAATCATTTCTCGTCTGGTGTTTGATTTCAACCCAACTCACAAAACCAAAACCTACTGACAATTTGATAATTATGAAATATCTCTCTATTTCATAAATTGTCAATTTCTAATCCATATAAATAACTTAAAAACACGCTCTTGAATGAGTATAGGTTACATTTAAAAAAAAATTAAAAAAAAAAAACATAGAAAGCAATCTTCCATATATACCGTAGTTCATCTTCGTGCTTTGTTTTTAGTTTTTAGTTTTTTTTTTTTTTCTCGTGCTTTGTTCTCAACAAATGTAATATTTAGTTTTATTTCTAACTAAAAATTTCACGAAATAACAAAAACTCAAACCTACCTAAACGCTGATATTTGAATGCATCAACAAAACAAAACTCGAAAGGTAAATACTTGTTTGATTCATGTGTTTAAATCTATAATAAAATAAAATTTTTAAATTTAAACTAATTAATTTAATTATAATTTTTATTGATTTAAAAAAAAAAAAAAAAAAAGGTAAACCTAAAGTTTAGATTTAGACTACTCATTCAAAAGTTCTACGTTTGAAACTAAAAATATATATATATATAAGGAAAAAAATAAAAAATACAGGGAGGAACACCGGCAGGTGACCACGCTGTCACGCTGTCACGCTGCCTTGCTACGCGGCCCTCCTTCAACATCCTGAGGCGCATCTGAAAAAAGTCTCCTGCTACTACCTAGCGCCAGCCACCGTCTAAGACAACCCACGGCAATTCACCTATCCTACCACCGCCCAGCGCTAGCACCCAAGACGAACCACCAACTTTCACCTATTTTAAGCCAAAAAATATATGCTGTGTTTCTTGAAATTGTAGTTGATTTGTCTAAGATTAGTTTTAATGTTGTGTTGCTGTTGAAATGCGTTTCGTGGGTCTCGCTAGCACTGCCCCTCCCGCCACCACCGCAAGGATTTGTCGGAATTTGGGCTTCTTTTTCTTCAAGCCATTCTCATAAAATCGGGGTAAAAATTATATTTTGATAAATTATAGAGGTTGGTTTATAAATTATTTTTGTTTTGTTTGGCTATAATGTAGTATATTCAAGTTCAATCTTTGAAATCTGGATTGATTAACGAGTTTGAATTCATATTTTTATGATTTAATTTTATCTTTTTATAAAAAATAATAAAAATTAAAATCAAATCAAATAATTTAAATTTAAAAATTTTATTTTATTTAAAATTTAACTTTCAAACCAAATAATATTTGGATATTACGATATTGGCAGGGAAAAGCATTTATCCCCCACCTTAGAGTTTCTTCTTCTTCTTTCTTTTTTTTTTTTTTTTTTCTTTAAATAAAAGTGAAAACCATCAATTGAGATTGTAGTGACTTTACCGCAGACAAAATTTAGCTGCTTGTCTTTTCGCATTATATTGAGATATTCACCTCTTCGACCTCTCTTTGGGCTGAAATTTCGCTTCTTTCGGGTTGCAGGGTAAAGGATTAAAACGTATAGTATTCTGATTAAGGCGATGTTTAGTTTATTGGTTATGATTTAAAATTTTGAATCTAAGGGGTGTTTAGTAAACATATTACGTTTTAATTACGTTTGAATATAATTCTTTTTTGAGTGTTGTATTTAGTTAAAAAGTATTTGTTTTGTATTTGAATAAAATGTGTGTTTAAATAAAAAGTATTTTAGAGTTGAAAAGTTGATACGATTGTTTTAAAAAACTTTTAAATAGTAATTATTTTCGTAGTACTGTTGAAAATGATTGTATTTGAATGTAAAATTTTATATTTGATGTAAAATTAGTTTTCGTAACACTAAAAAACATTTATCAAACATTCTCTAAGTTTATTTTGTTTAGTCGATAAAAATTATAATTAAATTAATTAATTTTAATAATAAAATATTATTACATTTCTAACTTAACTTATAAACTAAATATACTCTTAGTGTCTGTTTGGAAAACATATTTTAAACATATTGAAATACTTTTTACCACCAAACACGTATTTTGAGTTTAAAAATATACTGCATATAAACAGTAGTTTAAAATGCAAATACTGTTTATTTGCACTCTCGGTCTTCGTTCGAATATATTCTCTGCTCACTGTCAGAGAACGCACATGGTCGTTTGTGCTCCACCCTCTCCATAGCTGTCGTTTGCGCAATCAATGGCAGATTGCCCTTTCCCCCGATTTTCTACCTACCACAATCTCCAATCTCCGAAATTAAACACTCCTCCGAAGACGCACACTCCTCTGCATCGGCCGGCTCAGCCCACTGCGCGGTCACCTTGTACCGATCGTCGACAGCCTTCTCTGTCTCCGTCAACGACCGAGGTTGCAAAACGTTCAGCCGACCGTTTTTGGCTGTTAGGTGTACAAATCTAGTCTTCGGGTCACTGCCGCCGGTCGACTTAGGTATGTATTGATTACGCTATTTTCAGGTTTCGCACGGCGACTACTCTGTTGGCCGCACTGTAATAGTGTATTTGGCTGAGCTGTGAATTTTTTGTGGGCAAACTGAGATGATTCCGGCGCTATTTTCATTTTATATGTCGCTCGATTTCCCTCTTCGTTCTCTCGCGCAGTTCTAAAATTTCCCCCTTCGTTCCCAGTTTCTGTGTATGTGTCGCCATCCGAATGGAAGCTTGTTTCCGATCGTAGGCTTCACGAAATAGCAACTGTGGTTCCACATTTTGCAGATAAGTTCAATTGCTAGGCCGAAACTTTTTGGAGCAAGAAGAAACCAAAACAGGGTTCAGTGTTCTCTTCAGAGTGGCCATGATCTGAGACGACACCACGGTGAGTTGTCGTTTCCTTCTTGAAATGTGTCTATCAATGTAAACGTGTTTTTAGCTGAGCTGTGAAATTTTTTTTTCCAAAGCTGACATGAATCCCACCATATTTACAAGTTATTTGTCGCTTTGTTTCCATCAACGTTCACTTCGTGCAGTCATTAACTTTTCCCCTTTCTTCTCAGTTTATGTCTGTGTGTCCCTATCCGAATGGAAGGTTGTTTCCGATTGTAGGGTTCACGAAATAGCGAATGTTGTTGTACATTTTGCAGATAAGGTCAATTGCTGCCCCGCAAACGTTTTGGAGCAAGCATAAACATGACAAACTATGCCCCTGTTTTCTCTTCCGACTGGCTGTGATCTTAGAAACGGCCACAGTAAGTTGTCGTAAAAGTTGTTGAAATTTCTCTGTACATGCAATCGTGTTAATGTAGCAGATGTAATAGCCTTGGTGAACTAGTTGGCAAGAAACGCAGTGAGTTAATTGATGTTAAGTTGTTCGTTGTTTTGATCTGTTTACTGTGGTTGGACAATCGGAAACAAAACTTGTTGTCTTTTACAATACAAATATGCATGATCTAGTTTGTTCTTGCATTTTCAGATTGTGTTGGTGCTACACTATTTACTTGTCGTTTTTCAGGTTGTTCATTGTCATCTATGGTTGGTCCATGTATGCCCTCAACGGTACACAATCTTCTTCTCGATTATTCCTATTTGTCCTCCTTTCTTTAGTTGTCGTTTCCTTTTTACAATCCCGTTTTTTAAATTGTTGTTGTTTCTCAATAGCTGTCGTTTCCTGTTCCTGCCTCAATCATATTTTTAATTTGTTGTTGGTGTTACTCTTTTTTTGCGTCTTTTCTGTTTTAATTGTTGTCTTCTACTTGTCTCTTCTTTTGAGCTTGGGTAGCATTAATTTTTTATGAAATTGGATTCAGTCAAAAAGTTAATACAATAACTGTAATTTGAATTCTATGTTGAGCATAGTATCGTTTATTTGATTTAGAAAGGGGAGTTTATCCTATTGGCACTTGCTTGGTGCAATTTAAAGTTTTTATTATTCTACTTGGTTGGTTGGATGTTTTGTTGTCTTTGTGAGTGTGGCAAAACTGTTGATAATTGTTGTGTAATTTCTTCCTACATTTTCTTCTTCTCGTTTAACCTAGACGACAACTGACGAGACATACAGGCCTGTCCATTTAAACCGATGCTGCCAGTTTGTTCTTCCCCAATCGGCATCTCTTAGGTTCACCTAAAGGAAGCACGTCGTAAAGTAATTGTCTGGAGACAAGTTGGCGCGTGTCATATTAACAAACAGCCTCCCAATCTCTCACCAAATTATTGGTAAGTTTTGCAATCATGTTTAAATAGTGTGTTGCATATAGTTTAATTGTCTATGAATAAATACATGACATCGCATTGTTGATGGACCAAACGTGTATGTAGTGAAATAGTGTATGCACCCTAGTTCTAGCCTATACCGTCCCAAGGGTGACAGATAAACTCATGGCTTGGTAAATACATGTTTTATTGCCTCAGTTGGCTTTAATCACAACTTGTCGTATATTAGTTCATTGTCAATCCCAACCTCAATACGCCTCCGTGCCCCTACACCGAAACCACAGGAACACAATCAGATGCCCTTTCACATATTGGCAAACCATGTAGAATAAGGTCGTGTCGACGTTCTAGTCGAATTTTGAAACGACGAAATTCCGGCCGCATTCACCGTTTCCATTGTCCACGGAATCCACTAGTGTCTGAATCATGTTATTCCCCTTCAGTTGATCAGACCGAAGCCGAGTCTTCAACCGGTTCAAACACGGTACTAATTTTCTGCTTCCATCTTTGTCTTTTTTTAATCTATTGACTCCGTTTACAATTTGAGATCGAGTACGCATGTAATATAACCATAAAGAATTGTGTAGCATCATTTTGACAATTTTGTTATCAGTATACGTAGATGTGAAATTCATTGGAAACAAATATAAAGCTCAACACAAGTACCATAATTTCTGTACATGTTGATGATATTTTTTTAACCTACTATTTTACTGAATTGACCAACCCAACAAAAATTGCTCTACATTGTTTATGTAGATGCCGCATAGAAGAGATGGATATAAGTGGACTGAGGAGAAAGAATTTGAACTACTTTCCCGTCTTCAAACATACAAGAATATGCATGGTGGCAGGTTTCCCACATCATCAATTTTAACTGAATGGGGCACCGAATTCAATCCCCCATGCACGGCTGTGCAACTGAAGAGTAAAAAAGACCGTATGGCTAAAACATACAAATGTTGGAAGGCACTGAAGACGCATACTGGGCTTGGCTACAACCCAGAGACAAAGAGTATCAGTTACAGTAATGAAGTATAGCAGAGCTTCGTGGAGGTAAGGACGTTTTATATATATCGATCATATGTTCACGGTTGCATATTTGTTTTGCATTTAAATATTACATTTATAAGTGAAGTAATCTTGTCAAATAAATTATTGGTTGAAATTATTTGTAACACATTACATTTATGACAATGATGTACACTTTCATGCAAAAATATGGATCTGAGGCACGTGAGCTTCGGTATGACGGTCTTAAGTTTGAAGATTTATACTTTAGTATATTCGATGAGCACGTCGCATCAACCGAATACATGACAGGGAGTGGAACAACATTTGTACTTGATGGTGACATATCACAGGACACTCGATTTGGTTATGATGAAGAGTCAGGGTTTGATACGGATACACATCAACCAAGTAGTTTGAGAAATCAAGAACAGTATTCAATTCGCAAGCAAAAATTGCACAACGAAACTGTCATGGCACAGGCAATACAGGAGATATCGAACCATTTAACTAAGCGTGCATCAAAGCGTTCAAGAACAGATTCTTGCGATTATGGAGGTTCGCGGGATGCAATTGCCGACTGTGAAAAGGCTATGCTGGCTCTCGGAGTTGGATTTGAGGATGTAGTGACAATGATGCATTTCTTCTATGAGAATCGTGGTTGGATACCGACCTTTCTCGGATGTGCAGATGGTACAAAATTGACGTTTGTAAACGATATTTTGCGTCGGTAAGCTCAATCAAAACCACCCAGTGACCCTCCCATCCCACCGCATCAACCCAATGAGTAGATTGTTTATAGGACGGTATCCATTTTCAATATCTAATTGTAATTGCATTTGCATCATTAATAGGTAAAACATTTGAAATATGTTTTAGGTTAGAAAAACTAAAGAACTGTTTCTGGTTTAATTGAGTGATTCGAACTGTTTTTCATGATGCGTCTTCTACTATTATTGTTGATTATATTACATTTATGGTAATACAGGTTGAAGACATGTCTCATCCATGTGATTCGGTATCCATAAACGCATGTGCTGATAGTGGTAGTGAAACTGATACTGATGAGGAGGAGACTTTGGCTATTACAGCATGCCTACTTATTGCAAGTTATAAGATGAATACGAAGTATAAACAACCTTTACATGATTCGATGTTATCTGGATTGATGCGCGTTAATGAAATTTTGAATGGAAATCCAAACAAAATAAAGTAAAAGATTAGGATGGACAAGAGGACATTTAAGGCTTTATTTACGTTGTTGGAAAATCGCAGACTGTTGCAACAAACATACCATTTAAATGTGAATGAGCAATTGTTTATATTTCTGTATATCATATGTCAAGGGACAACAAATGCTGAAGCAGCAGATCATTGGAACCACTCGGGTAAGACAATATCTCGATGGTTTTTTGCTGTACTCATAGCTATATACAATCTAAAGGACGAGGTAATAACTCCTCCAGATTATGAACGTGTGCAACCATTCATTAATCAAAACCAATACAAATATAGGCCATGGTTCGACATAAGTAACACATACTTTTATTGTTGAAAATTTTTTAATATTTGCATTTTAATAAAATCTACTATTAGTGAGTTTGTTGTTTCCAATGATACAGAATTGTATAGGGACCATTGATGGAACTCATGTGTCATGCGTTCCACCAGCTCGTAACGCGGAAGCCTGGCGAAACAGGAAAGGAACATTCTCACAAAATATCCTAGCAACTTGTTCATTTGACATGAAGTTCACATACATATGTGCAGGATGTGAGGGGTCGGTACATGACGCTCGTGTACTTGATCTGGCAATTGACCGTTATGGTTTTCCCATTCCACCAGTAGGTTAGACATATTATATATGGCCAACAACTCCTGTGAACGAGAGTATACATGTTTTCATATAATGAATAATACTTTTTATGTATGATATGTAGGAAAATTTTACTTAGGTGATGCTGGGTTCGCTAATAAGACAGGATTTTTAACTCCTTATCGGGGTGACATGTATCATTTGCCTGAGTATAGGCGTCGTCTTCAAGGTTTGAGTTCACCGCGAGAAGTTTTCAACTATACGCATAGCTCGTTACGCACTTGCATCGAGAGGACATTTGATGTATGGAAGGCAATGTTTAAAATTTTAAAGAACATGACAAACTATCCAATTCGGAAGCAAGTTTTAATACCTATCGCATGCGCAGTCGTGCATAACTTCATCATCATGATTCGGGCGTGGGATAGACTTCTGCGACGATACGATGTTGATGGTGTACCAGTCAATGAAATTCATCAAACGACGTTGGACATGCAAGATGAAGTTGAAGACGCTTTACCAGAGGGGCATGAAGTTCCAGACGACAACAATAATCAAAATCAAATGAATCATTTTAGACATTACTTGATAATGCAAATGTGGGACAAGTACCAGCAAAATCCATGGTATAGATAGTCGTGGTCCATGTATGGCAAACGGTAGTGAATAATACTTGATATTTTTACACCCGCAAGTGCACGTATCGCACAAATAATGTTGTTGTAAGTAAGTATCGTTCCCACAGAGACTAAATTAGCCTCAATTGCTAATTACCAATCTAATTTATCCTAATTCTATCAAAACAAGCAAAAGATGATTTTTCAATACTTGAATAAAAATACGAATGAAAATAAAAATAAACACACATAACTGCACCGAATTATAAGCATTCTCATATCATTCTGAAAGGTGGACAATCTAAGAACAAGTAGTAAACACAAGATAGAATGAATAATCATGAGTAGGCATTAATAAAGAATAAAGAATTTTAACATCTAAAATTGATGTTAAGGTTCCATCCCAAACTTACGAAAAGAAAATTTAGTTCATCCTAAACAAACTAAAAATAATCATGGTTGATTTAAACATAATCAAAGAAGAAGAAAGAGGAAAACTAGATTTTAGAATCCGAATCTAGTTTTTTCCATTTGCATGTAGGAAAACACGGGTTTTACCTTTATTGTAACACAAGCTTAAATCATGCAAAACAGTACAATGCTACTGAATGTAATTACAATGATTAAAAATTGGTGACTGAAGATAATAATGTAGATAAAAGAGTATCCACATGTATGAATGTTTCTTTTAAACAAATTAATTTAATTATTTTACATAAATAAATTAATTTAGATTTTTTTTCAATATTTTTACCAACAAATTTCATTATTCACGTTTTACTTTTTTATCAACTTTTATCAATCACATCAAGACACCTTTTTTAAAATACAATTAAAATACTTTTTCATCCAAACACACATTTCATTTAAATACAAAACAAATACTTTCAACCAAATACAACATTTAAAAAACAAATTTCATTCAAATATAATCAAAATGCAATGCGTTTACCAAATACCCCCTTAATCTTTTTTATTACTGTGTTTCTTCTTCCAAAAATTGAAAAAAAAAAATATTTTGAACCAAAAGTTTTGTTAAAACCATTTACCCAAATGTATTTTGATTGAGATTCCTCTTGCTTTAAAAAAATTGTTCAACAGGAGGAGTGAAACTCAAGCTTGTCTCGTAATTAAGTTTGAACTTAAAAAAGTTTGTTTTAAAAAAAAAAAATGAATTCGAACCAAACCTTTCAGTTCAAACTCTAATATATACTTTTATTTATCAACAAAAAAAAAAAAAAAACTCTAACATATATTTTGAGGATCTTTCGCTTCTATTTCAGTTGTCGTTTTCGCATTGTCATTGTTCGCTTCATTGATCGTCGTTTCTCTATTTTTTGTCGTTTACTTGCTTAATAGTCGTGTCAAATTTGTTAGCTAAATATACGGTGATTGTCGTTTTTACCTTTTCATACTGCGTTTCTAATTTTTCTACTGTTGTTGCTTTCTCATGTCATTGTCGCTTCTTCCCACGTTGTCCCCACCCCCCCCCCCCCCACCCCCCCCCCTTTTTTTTTTTTTTTTTTTTTTTTGGTTAGGTCTTCAACTCATGCTCAATGGATTGTAAACACACATACGTATGCTACGCTCGATTAGCTACATGTCTCTCTCTGCGTCTGTGATATTTAGCTAGTGCTTAGTCGCTTTAATCTAGGTGGACAAACCATCAAACCACTAATTCCAGTCCATGCTTAAAGGAAGCCATAGTTGCATTGTCAAAATATTAAACAACAATTCAGTTTTTAATGGTAAGCAACAGAAAAGCAATCACTCATGTTTAGTCAAATAGTTACAATATAAAATTAATATCAGAAATACAGAAAAGACATTTCGGATAGTTTCAGAATCATAACTTGTCTTTCCCCAACTAGCACAGGAAACACATTATATTTCACAGCTATAAACATCATTCAAACATGGCTAACTTACACATAATCACATTCTTATAACAAAGAAAAGAAAATGAAAGCATACTAGTACCAACACAAAGATAAGTTACCTAGTTAGAAGGGAAAAAGGAAGACAGGAATTCCTCATCCTCCATGAAAATCTGCAAGTTCTTCGACTTCATTAAGAAGGAAACCGCTTCATCGTCGAACTTCAGCAGGAAAGCCAACTTGAGCAGCTCAGTGAGATCATTTATATGGTCCCCATTCTCCCATAACACACCCTCAGCTATCACTTGGGAGAAATACGTAGCACGCTCGATGCGATTTGCTGGTCCTTTAGACTTGTCCATCTTTTGCGCGAAGAGTTTCGAACTCTCTCTGTCCCAACGTACCATTCGACTCGCTCTCACGGTCAAAGCTTCTCCACAAGATAATGGCAGATTGTAGCTCATATTGATTGGTTCAACCGTCTCAACAACAGTGAGCTTGAGAAGACCCTCCACCGCTTTGTGTCTCTCTTCCGATTCCATTTTGATGGCGGCATCAGCTAGAAAACCAAGGATGAGCTTGACCAAACCTCTCCCAATCAAGGCCTCTGATGGAATCACCCGTTGGTCTGCACCATTTGAGATAGACATCTCTTCCTGTTGCACTGATTCGGAGATGGTGCGAACGCCTATTTTCTGAAAAACCTCGAGCAGCTTAGTCCGCGAGAGAGTAGGCAAGCTTGGCTG
Source organism: Antiaris toxicaria (assembly GCA_035233585.1). NCBI lineage: Eukaryota > Viridiplantae > Streptophyta > Magnoliopsida > Rosales > Moraceae > Antiaris > Antiaris toxicaria. Next base: position 3,120,022 of record CP141155.1, on the reverse strand, counting down.
AGGATACCAGACAAAAATTGGGCGAGAGGGGGACTGTTCGAAAAGCTCCCTCAGTTGGAGATCATCAGCAATGAAAACATCCTTCTTGTTCAACAACACAATACCGTCGGAGCCTGAGTTCACCGGCACTTTCACCAGCTCATGAAGGAGAGTTTTTTCGGTTTTTGAGGTACATTGTTTGGTTATGTATTCCCAGAACTTGCAGCACTCGTCGTGTGACAGTACGTGCTCTGTACTCTCCCAAGACTTCCAAAGCTTGCAATAATCCTCAATGGAAGGACTGTGCTTGACTTGAAAACAACTGGAGAAGAAGAGAAGATTTTGCTTGTAGTATTTGTCTAGAATGGTCAGCTGCGAACTGAATAGTCCGCTCTTATCAGACACAACACAAACTTCCGGACGGACCCAGTTTCCTCTGCGATTTCCATTCGGGATCCAGATCCATCTCTCCTCGTCACTTTCAGGCTCCCAATTGAATCTACTCAAGTAATCATATATCCTTACTACAGTCGAAAACTCAAAGTGGAAGTTAAGTTGGCCGGCGATTAAAGGACATCCTTTCTCCACATCGACTATCACCCCGATTGCCTTGAGCACCTCTCTGTAGGATGCAAGTTTCAAGCCATAAAATTCTTCATCAATGAAAGGACCATCAGTCTTCTTTAAATACGAACCCCATTTCGCATCGAACAACAAGCACTCTTTAGGAGATCTGTATCCAGAATATGTCTTCAACCATGCTTTAGAAAGCTCTTTCGAGAAATCATCAGGAAAAGTGTAGCCTTTTTCTTGCAACAAAATGTGGATGCATTCCAGCAGTGAAAGTGCGTTTTCGCGAGTTACGCAGCTAACATCATGAAAACGAAGGCCACTAGCTATAAGCTTGACTCCATCCTTGAAGTCGATAATGACTCCCATACTCTTCAACTCTTTCGCGTAATCACGGATGGCCTTGCCATAGTAGCCGGCACTATCGTTGATGAAAGGGAGGCGAGCGATTGGAGAGATGGATTCCCACTGAGAACCATAGAGAATGCAGTTCTTTGGACATCTATAGTAATCACAAAATCGCGTGCGCAGCCACTCCACATCACGGATGCAGCTTTTGAGCTCTGTAGGTAATTTATGAGCAGTTCCCCTTAGAACTCTGTAAGATGAGAGAAATGAAATGACATTCTCCTTGGAAATGGATTTGTTCGACGCACGCTCCCTAAAACAACGAGCAAATAACTTAGCCGCTTCTTCAAAATCCACCACCACTCCCAGTTGTTTCAACTCGTTTTTGTAAGTGGCAATGCCCTCGTCATAGAAACCGGTATCAACCAAAGGCACACCATTGAAAACCCGAAGAAGGCAACCCCATTCAGGGTCAGGCCAGACACATTCACTCGGTGTCTTGAAACCAACACTTGTCTTCAAACATTTAGTACTCTTTAGCGTTGTAGCAACTTTTTCAGGATTTAGACGCGTACATTGCAGTATCAAAAGAAGAGCATCGGCTGAAAGAGATGACAAACCTGAAGATGGCTTTAGGTAATCAACAACAATCTCGTGACTTCCGCTGATTCCACTAAAACCCACTACCACGCTTAGCAACTTAAGTTCTTCCTTGAAACCACAGATTTCTTCGCCATAGTATCCTTCATCAATGAACGGAATGTTACTAACTTTTGATGCCGCTCTCCAATTCTCATCAAACAAGACAGATTCAGCCGGTGACCTGTCACCACAAGATGTCCTTAACCATTTCCCTTGCTTGATACTGCTAACAAATCGCTCCGGCGGAAGACAGTTCATCCTCAAAAATCTGATGAATTCCAATATGGAAAATACATTGCTTCTGGTTAATGAGCCATAAGCCGCAAGAGACATGAGACGATCGCCGATGAATTTGCATGCTTCTGCGTATTCAGACATTACTCCAACAAATTTAAGCTCCTCCATGTACTTCATTATCTCAATGCCATAATAACTCTGATCAACCAATGGTATATCAACAAGAACTGACCCACTTTGCAGAAGGTTGCCCCAAAAGTGGGATGCGCTAAGTAGGAATGACTGAGAAGGAGGTCTAGAAACATTACAGCCATTCAAGGTGACCTTCAACCAGCTTCCTTCCCTTATGCTTGTCAAGAACTTGTTCGGGAACTGGATGTACTTCACTCGAATGTTCCGAATCCACTCCAAAAGCAAGAATGTGTTCTTCTTGGTAAGCAGTGAGGACACGGCAGTGACCTGAGCGTTGGGAGGAGAGATATCGGGAACATCACATGCTTTAGCATGACTTGTAAGGAAGCTTAAGAGCTCCTTCTCCGGTGTAACTAACTTGCCAGCAACGTGGAACGGTCTCATGTAGTCTTCAGCTAACTCAACAAAACCGTCTTCTTTCCACAAATTAGAAGCAACCAATCCTGCCCATTTGCTTCCATTGGCCGGGATGAGAATCCCTCTTCTATTAGTAATGACATTTCCACAACTGTCCACGAGCGGCATTACACTACACAAGTGATCGACTTGCCTCTCCGACAGAAATTTCTTCTTCGACAGGGAGTGATATAAAAAGTGGGCAAGGGAAACAACAAGCTTCCGCTGTTTCTTAAGCGAATTGCAAACGAGAACTGCAAAGTCGTTTACGTCAACTACGCCAACCTTCACTTGCTCCTGGAGCCATTTCAATAATGTCCTCCCCTTAGAACAGGACTGTATGGCTTCCTGAGTCGTTCTTGGCACAAAAAAGCTGGAGGTCATAGACCCGAATTCCTTGTTCCACCCAATCAACCATGAGATTTGACGAGAATCGCTAGCTATGTAAGCGTAACTCTCAGCACAAATTATGCTGAAAAAGGAGATGTTCCCATTAAGATCCTCATATTTGATGAGTGGAATATTTTTAATGTTTGTGTACTGAAGTCTGGACCAATTCTCAGCAACAAACAATAGAAGTTCCAAATAAACTTGTTCAGAGACACCTTCCACAAGCAGAGAGCCCTGGATGAACTTGGCATACCATTCGTTATCCACTGGCTGGACTTCGAGGAAATTGAGTACGTGATCGAACGCTACTCTGTCAAAAGCCGAACTCATTATGTACTTTCCATGGTTGGAGAGACTAAGCAAGCTCACCCCTTCTTCCCGCACCTTGTCTAAGATATTCCGGAAAGCAGGCATTAGCCTTCCGACATCGCGAGGTTTGTGGAAGAACCTCTGCTCGACGAGCTTCTCACTCGGAATAATTTCTTCTTCAAGCAACTTTGCTTTAATAGACTGCCTGACAAAATTCAGTTCTTCATAGTTAGAGGGGCTGACGGGTAAGAACTTGAACATATCAGGTAAAATCCAATCTGGTGCATCTTTCACTAGCGATTTAAACGCATCTACAAAAGCAATCGGCACACAGTTAAGGATTCCCCGGTTCCACTTGTTGTCCAGCAGAATGGTCTCCCTTGAGGAAGCTAGTAGAAAATCCGCCTGAATTATGAAAGGTAAGTTCGTGACCATCTCGGTAGGAAGAAATGCGTAAACCCCAGGTGTGCTGGTTCCTCTTTGAACCAACTCTCCGTTTGGAAACGCCAGTGTGATCACCCACTCCTCAACTTCCATTCTCTTCTCTACTCTACACTCATTCCGAACCGCAAACTTCTGTTTCCACATGTAATAGCAGCACTCTTCGTCGGATCCATTTTCATTCGCGGATAGATGAAGAGTAAAGGATTCAGCATCGATGTTTTTTCTTTGTACTAAATCAGTCTCTTTCGTTATAGCTATTGCATTCACGGTATTGAGCCTCCGGTCCTCGTTATCCTCCCTCACCGAAAGACGCTTGATCTTGGACAGAAACAAGAGAACTTGGGGGTGAATGCTGGAGAGTTGGCGCTTCACCGGCTTGACCTTGTCCGGCTTCAGAGGCAGGATCAGTACAGTTGTTGGAAGGGTAGAACCAGAACCATATATCTGGTGTATTTCGGATACACTTGGGTTCGCATCAACCCATTCGGGCACAATGTAGCCAACATTGCAGTGCTGGCAAGGCTCTTCACTGAACCGAATCTGATATCCGTTGCTGAATATGTAAGGCCGAGCAGTGATCAAGAATACACTCTTGAACCCAATTCCTGCAAATAGGCCAGAACTTCAGTTAACATGACTGGTAGGTTTTTCAGTATTGGCATTTATGATAATTTAGTAAAAACCAAAAATTTTAGAAAGTTTTAATGTAGGTTTAGAAGTTCAGTGCAGGTTGTGCTACATGATATTACAACACCTACTGCAATATCGTGAAGATATTTTGAATTTCGACTTGAACTGAGAATATTATGGTAAATCAAGTTAAAATAAGATTTAGAAAGATATTTAAGAAGTGGATAAGGTTGAAGAAGAAAAAACGAATTTAAATTGGATTCTTTAATCCTATTTAAATTAAGATTTCAAAAAACTCAAGATTTGCTTATATAAATTGCGATTTTGATTGGGAAAAATGTGCAGATATATTTAGAAGTGGATTTGGATAAGATCTGCATTTTAAAATTCAGCAGATTTGAAATTTGAATTTTGAGATTGTTACAGAAGATGTTATAACATTATCTGTAATATTTTCAAAATTCAAAGTAAATCCGAGATTCTGAAAAGTATGTTTGGAATTCTATATAAAGGCTCAAAATATTTGTCTTTGGCACAGAGAACAAGTGTTGTGATCATGGGATTTTGAGTCTTTGGTAATTTTGAAACTTATACATTTCTGCGTCTTTCGGGAGAAAGATTTGGCGTCTTCGGGAAGAGACAATAGTAGTTGAAAGGATTTCAACGTATGCTTGCAAGGGGATCTTGTTGAACATGTTCATTGACTGGATTTAAGACGATCGGCGACAACAACAAAAAGGGAGTCTTTAGATTGCATAAGTCCATTGGTGCTTGTAATCTTTTGATAGTTGGTAAAATATTCAACATCTGGACGTGGTATCGAGGAGTAGGGTAACCACACCTCGTTAAAATTGCTTATCTTATTTATTTACTGGCTTTTAATAATTAATTAATTAGATTAATTAATTAAATCTGGTAAATTATATAAAAACGGATCTTATAACATGACATATGTGGTCGTAGGTGTAGCTTGGCTATAAGTTTACACCTGACTTCACTACAAAGTATAAAGTTCGAATACCCTAACCCCACCATCCCCAAAATCAAAATATATATAAATAAATGCATGACATATGTAGAGAATATACTCAGCAACATGGCATGACATGTGTAAGCTTATGTTTGGTGTTCAAGTAATAAAAAATTAACATAACTTAAATGCAATAGAAAAATCATTGGACACTTTTTAATACATTTTTAGCCTAAAAGAAACTGATTTAACTTGTAAAGTGTAAAATAGAGCATGAAATTTCTTGGCCTAATTTATTTGTGGAGATTCTAACAACATAAACTGATTTCATAGAAAAATATAGACTGCACTTTCATACTTTAATATGGACGAAGAGAGCTATAGTAAGTAATAATTATAGAATTAAAATTAAAAAAAAAAAAAAACAACAACAACCGTATGTGCAAAGAGTATACTGTAGATATATAGTATCAGGGTGTTTAAACAAATAAATAAAACAGCTACTATTTCAGAAACGACAATGACGAAACATACGACAATAAAGGGAGAAAACGACGAGGAGCAAAAGCGACAATAAGAGAAGCACGCTACACGAGTCACTAGTATAGTGGACAACTTGAAAACGACAATACATATAAATAACACCGTGTCAACAAACATCATACCAGACAAACATAAAAAATTAAAAAAAACGACAATGATATTAAATACGACAACTGACCGAATAAACGACATAAAATGAGAAACACTGAGAACGACAATCAAAGAAACATGCTAGTTGCAACGCAACCGGAAAACGACAATCTACCCTAAAACGCCAACAAACAAAACAACGACAACAAGAGAACAAAATTAAGCTACTTACTAAATTAAACTTGATATTTATGCTATAAATAACACATATATAAGTTTGCATATATTATACTCTCATTAATACACATAGATAATTATAGTTTCTTAAACCACTTGCCTAGATTAAAAGTTATCTTTAAAAGGAAATACATAAAGTCATACAAAACAAGAGTTACAAACAGAATTGATGAGAAGGAAACGACCATTTAACTCAACAAGCAAAAATAAAACAAGATGCATTTGTACTAAACAGACTCTTTATAGGACCAAAATAATAATAATAATAAATGCCCCCGCTGTGATTTTTTTTAGGACAAAAATTACAAAAACACCTTTTTGATAAAAAAAACTAATAAAATCAAAATTCTATTTTGTTAACTCTATTAAACTTAAGTTTAAAATAACTAAAATATACCCAATAAATCTCAACTATTAATCTTATTAAACTAACTATTTATTTTTTTTATTTTTTAATTTAACCTTTTATTTGTTTTAACTTAAAAAGAATTTACCTATAAAAAAATACCTTTTTTATTTATAAGATATAAAATAATAAATAATATTTTATCATTAATTATAAATATATTATTAAAATATGTTAATGCTTTTTTACCATAACAATATTTTATTTTGAATAACAGCTTTATTTTTATATTCTTATCATAGTTATATGTATGTTTTTTAATAATAAGTTATTATTGTTCATTAAAATTAAAAGGAGATTTTTCAAAAAATAAAAATAATAAAACATTTTTAATTAGAAAGTGAATTATGATTATAAATATTTAAAAAAACCAATTAAAATATTGCTTTAAGTATTAAATAAGGCTAAAAATATTATTGTATACCTTCATTTATAACCAAAGACATTTTTTTTTTATGCAAAAAGGGATATTTTTAGTATTTTAAACATAATTAACAGTCAACTATTTCTGTATTTTTTTTAAAAGATAAAAGATTGATGTTGTTATTTTTATTTAAAAGAGTTTTTATATAATTTTAAAAAAATAAAGAAAAAATCAGTATAATTAACTAAAATAAAAAAAAAATCAATCAAAACGGAATCTGTAGAAAGTCATTAGTAAAAATGATCACATCCACACTTCTTCTCATTAAAAATAAAAATAAAAATAAAAATAAATCAGATGAATATCAGCGATTAAACGTTATTTAGCAACGTTTTCCCAAGGACGTGCGAAAGCAGCAGTGGAGCCACATCCACTTTAAACCTAATAGAGATGGTTGCCTGTGGAGACCAATTAAGTCCCTAATTTACCCCTATTGAAATATTAAAATTATAAAATTTACTTAAATTTTTCTAAAAATTCAATTATGTCCATGCTTTGATTTATAAATAATTATTTTATATTTAACACCCTAAATAAAAAAATTCAATTACAATATTATTTAAATTTGTATTTTAGATATTTTAAAATTGATTATTTTAGATTATCAGGTTTAATGATTCATTTATTTAAAATATTACGTTCGTATTAAGTTATTCTAAATATCTTGAAATTTTTTTCTATTCACATCATATTCTCTTTTTATCTTAATTTTTTTATTTACTTTTACTAATAACATCAGTATTTTAAAATAAAATACAATTACTTTTCATCCAAATACACATTGTATTTAAAAATAAAATTAATATTTTTCATTCAAATATAAAATATATTTAATATATTATATTTAAATATAATACAAACTTAACACGTTTATCTACCTACTTACAATTAAGAAAAAAAGAAAAACATAAATTTGAAACAATATTTTAGTTTGATGCCTCCTAAGAATTTATCTGGCTCTGCCGCTGTGCGGGAATATTTTCAAAAACACTTGAAACAAAACCAAAGTACCAATTTAAAAAAATAAAAAAAAATCCAAAGTTCCAAATACCGCCATAGTAAGGATCCGACGTTTATAATAGTTATTAACTCACAATCACATAGAATTTCTCCCAAAAAAAAAAAAAAAAAGAGTACCTTTCTCGCCGATGTAACCGCGTTTCCGGTTGCCTTTTTTGGTAGAGCGTCCGACGCTACAAATGGAATCGATGTTCTTGGGAGAGAAGCCTCTCTCGTTGTTGAATATCAACAAAGTCGCCGGAGCTCCGGTCGCCGTTATGTCCTTCGATGTTATCACGAACTCCAGCGACGGATCCACTCCCTCTCTGTACTCATTGTCCTCTGCGTTCTGCATTTCAAAACGCCATTTCATCACACATTCACATTTATCAAAAAGAAAAACAAAAAAAAGAAAATGAGATTTTTACACTCTCTGTTTTCCTTTCCATTAAAATTGACTCTTTTTCCATCAAATTCTCTGTGCACCACAATAGTTTAGTAATCATCTAACGTGTCATGCTTAAACCTCATCCCAAAAACAGCATAAAAATCCAGTAAAGAGACTTAAACTGTAACAAATTTGCCGACCAACAAATTGCAAGAGAGAGGGGGGAAAGGAAAAGTTCGGATTTTTAGGTTTTGATTTTGTTTGTTGTTTTTACCTGGATGAGTTCCATTAGAAAGTGGACGTCTTTAGCGTAGAGTTCAGCGGAGAGGTTCTTCACGGCCTGGTGGAGATCCTCGGTGAGAGGATTGAGGTCGCCTCCGATGGAGAATTTGGACCTCCTTATCTCCTCCACATGCTCTCTCGGCGTCGCCATTGCCGTACGAGTCAGCTCCAAAAGTCAAGGTCGTTTCAGAGAAAGAAGTCGATGGAAAAAGAAGAAGAAAAGGAAAGCAGGGTACTAAAATGAGAGTACGCGTGAGTGAGTGACTCGGTAAGCAAAACTAATATAACTTTTTTTTTTAACTATTTTCAAGGGGGGTTTGGTAAACGCATTGCATTTTAATTGTATTTGAATGAAATTTATTTTTTAAATATTGTATTTGGTTGAAAAGTATTTGTTTTGTATTTGAATGAAATGTATGTTTGGATGAAAAGTATTTTAGAGTTGAAAAGTTGATGTGATTGTTTTAAAAATGTTTTGAATAGTAATTGATTTCGTAACACTGTTGTAAAATTTGTATTTAGTGTAAAATTGTATTGTATTTGAGTGAAGTTAAAATGAAATTTTTTACCAAATGTCCCCTAAGACATGTAGGGAAACATTTGTATTCAGAATTTGGAATTGAGTAGAGTTTTTAAAATGTATGATTAATAAAAATAAAATAGAATAGTTTAAAATATAAAAAATTTTAAAAAATTAAAATATTTTGAAAAAATAATAATATAAATTCTCTAACTTCTTTTAAAAATTTTATGTAATTTTCTTTTTAAAAACAAATCATTTAATTTTATTTTGAGTTTAAAAAAAAGTTATAAACTTAAAATTTGAGTTTTTAAAAATGAGAAAAAAAAGGTTTTTAAAAATAAATAGTGAAACTTAAGGGAAAAGACCCAAAAAAAAAAAAGTAAAAGGTGCTTTTATCGACTCTAGTGTATAGGCATTTTGATTTTAATAATTGGATTAATTTTTTAACTGTTTGATTTATAGTTAAAAATATTTTTATGTAGTATAATATAAATTTGAAATTTAAATTCTTAATAAAGATATTTATATATCAAGTTGTTAAAAAATTAATTTAGGCTTTATTTGATAAACGTATTGCGTTTGAATCTAATGCATTGAATATAATTTGTGTTTAGAGAAAAAGTATTAGTATTACATTTGAATGCAATATGTGTTTGGATGAAAAGTATTTGAATTGTATTTTAATAATGAACATGTGATGTGATGCGTAAAAGTAGAGAGAGAAAGAGAATATATGATGTGATTAATAAAAAAATAGAAAAAGTGAAATAATAAATAATAATTATGTTGAATTTAAAATGTGATGTGATTAATATTTGAATGAAAATTATATTATATTTAAATACGATATAAAACGTCTGCTTAATAAATATAAATAGTAAAACCAACTAATATAATTTGCATAGTAAGCTTTAGCCAAAAAAAAAAAAATTATATAGTAGATAATTAGCTGTCTAGTCTAACATCATCAAATTTTCATTCAATATCGTAAAGTTTTTTTTTTTTTAAACATCAATCTCATGTTAAAGACTGGTGTAGGAAAAAATTGAAATCTTTATTTAAGATATTAAAAGATAATTGATATAATAAAATTTGAGAAAAATTATTAATAAAAGTTAAAGAAAAATATAAAATAAAAAAATACAGTCTAGAAAGGATGGATTGGAGGTTTCATTCAATTTCGTTGAAGTTTTTTTTATGGCTTGAAATGTTTTCTTCTTTGATGTTGAAAAACTTGTAAAACCTATTATTTTAAAAATGACAGTTATGACGTTTTCTTAAGAATAAATATTTATTTGCCATTACAAAACAAAAACTTTTTATAAATAATGTCATTTTATTATTACAATTATAAACTTGAAGCCGGGCTACACTTCGTCACAGTGTCAAGTGTGGATTCTTATACATACAACCAGAATTATCACACGTTATGTTAACACAATTGACAAAACAAAATAGTAACTTATCATTATGACTAATAGAACAAAATATATATTTGTTTTTGTTTTAAACCTTTGCCGAAGGATTTTAATTCTATCACTTATATATGATCGAGTTTAGTATAAAATTATTATTAATTTATATTGTGATAAAAATTAAGATTATATTTATGAATAGCTCATCAATTATAGATCTAATTTTAAATTAGTTTTTTCTTTTAATTTTCAAAACTAGTTATTATGTTTTTTTATATATAGAAAGTCATTCAAATTATCATTTTTGTTTAGAACATCATTTAAAATGCTCATTCTATTAAATTGGAAATAAAATGGGTATTTTAAATAATTTTCTATACATCAAAGACATTTTAAATAATTTTTAACAAAATATGGATTAATTTAAATAGAGATTTATAATTTAGAAACTACTCATGAAAATAATCCCTTAATTAATTTTTTATAAATTCAAAGTTCCATTAAAATAATAAACATATATATATATGAAATGGTCATTTTGAACAAATTTATATATATTGAAGAGTATAATGATCAATTTTAAAAAAATAAAAGTCAATTTGAATAAAAATATATAATTTATGAATTATTTAAGAAAATAGTTAAAAAAAATTATTGTTCAGTTTCCCATTTTTTTCCCTTTATTTTTTACGGGAATTTGTGCAGCACCCGTTAAAAAAATATATTCAAATTTTGTATGTTTTTTATGGAGTTAAATGGCATAGATACATCTAGATAAAGTATTATATTGGTATTAAATTTAGATGTAATATATGTTTAAATAAAAAATATTTATATTGTATTTAAATTTAAAATATATTTAAATAATAAATACATATATAATATAATATAATTGTTAAAAATAATAAATATTAATTATATTTAATTTAATTTATAATATAATTAATATTTAAATAAAATTTATATTATATTAAAACATAAATATGATGCACCGTCCAATCTATTGTTTGTTTTAATAGAAGGAACTTAAAAGGCAAACCTTCTTAAGGAAGGCAAAAAAAATTATTGGAAAAAATAAATAAAGCGGGAAGCGACAAAGAAAGCGGGAAATTGTACGAAAAGTAGTTATTTTTCCACGCACTTTGTACGTTGATTCGACCGCTGGATCAGCGGATCGCTCGCTACTCCGATTCTTCGGCTCTCTATATTTTTCTAAGGAAGGAAAGTGTGAACCGTGGAAAAAAAAGGGTAGGCCCAACCAAGAAACTTGGGGACTAAGGGTTGAAGGTTGAAGGACCGAAGACTTCACTATTCTTCCTTGGCGTATGATTGATTGATATTTTTGTTCCACGTGGCATCAATTGATAGGGTGTTAGCTTTTTTTTCTTTTTCATTTTTAAGTTTTCCATAGAAATTTGAACTTTATAAGTTTTATGAAGGTACATGTAAACAATTAAGTTGTATTCGAAGCGGTGTTTGGTAAACGCATTATATTTTGATTGTATTTGAATGAAATTTATTTTTTGAATGTTATATTTGGTTGAAAAGTATTTGTTTTGTATTTGAATGAAATGTATGTTTGGATGAAAAGTATTTTAGAATTGAAAAGTTGATGTGATTGATAAAAGTAGAGATAAATAGTGGAATTGAAAAGTTGATGTGATTGTTTTAAAAATATTTTGAATAGTAATTGTTTTCGTAGTACTATTGTAAAATTTGTATTTGGTATAAAATTAAAATTAAATACTTCTCCAAATGCCCCCTAACTTTCTATGTTTAAAATTATTATTATTATTATTATTATTTTTTTTTTGTAATTGTTCATTCTCTTGCATGATTGCATCTTAAACATTTGTTGTCAGATTCTAGTCTAGAATTATCGTTTTATAATGAAATTTGTTTTGAATCATGGAATGAGAATTACAAAGGTAGCGTTTGGTATTATTTTTGAAATCTGTTATGTTTTCAAATTTTCTGAATTTGAGATCGTTTTGGAAACAATTCTGAGAACGTTTTTGAAATTGTATTTGATTTTTTTCTGAGTGTATGTTTTGAGAAACAAAAAAGAAAAACTGTGTTTGATTATATTTTTGAAAATCAATCATTTTATAAGTATTCTATAAAAACATATTTATGTTTGATTTAAAAAAAATATTATGAATACTAAAAATTAAAAATTAATAAAATTTTTTAATTGAAAAATAAATTAAAAATTAATAACCATAATATTTAAGTAATTACTATATCAATTAAATATTAATTAATCATAATAATTAAATCAGAGAAATGGGAAAAATGAAATCAGAGAAAACGACTTTTAGTCGTTTTTAATTTTACGTTGAGAATAAAGTAGATTTTGAATTCGTTTTGAAATCTGTTTTCAAAAACAATACAAACCAAACACAATTTCACACCGATTTTGAAATCAATTTTCTAGGAAATCGTGAAATCTGTTTTGAAAACAAAACCAAACACGCACAAAATTATTTGTATTTGGATCTCTTTATTTTTTCCGTACAAAGAAACTTCTTTTCAAAAACTCATACTATCTTTGGTAAATAAATTTTAACGTTACAAAAATTAATTTTACACCATACGTAAAGTTTTACATTTAAATACAATCATTTTTAACAATGTTACGAAAACAATTACTACTCAAAAGTTTTTTAAAATAATCACATCAACTTTTCAATTCTAACTATTTATCTCTATTTTTACCAGTCACATCAACTTTTTAACTCTAAAATACTTTTCATCCAAACATACATTTTATTCAAATACAAAACAAATACTTTTCAACCAAATACAACACTAAAAAAAAATTGTATTCAAACGTAATTAAAATGCAATGCATTTACCAAACATCCCCTCACTCTTGTATAAGGCCTTGTTTTTTTTAATTTCGATACTCAAACTTTGAATTTTTATATAAAATGAGATATGATATTACTATTAATTTATACCTATAATCATCTTTTATAATGATATTTTATTTATTATTGGAATGAAAAATTAATATAATATTATTAAAATCAGTACAATTATAGTAATTTCATATTTAATTTTATTAAAAATTCTAAAATTTAAATCTCTATCATCCTAAAATAAAAAATGATTTTATTATATATGTGGTACAAACGATAATCACAACCTTAGAATCTTTTATCCTAAAAAACATAATAGGTTATCCTTAAAAACTCGAACGAAACTCTTTAAGTGGATATAATATTAGAATTTATTAACAGATATTCAAATAAATACACAAAAGATCAAACACATGCATAACCCAGAGAAATGCAAAGAGACAAATTTAAAAAAAAAAAAAAAAAAAAACAACTAAACACTGACATTAAAAAAAAAAACATAAAAATAAGTAGGTATGAAAAACCAGCATTACTACAAATTCAAAGCAAACTAAGAAAAAGAAAAAAGAAAGAAACAACAACGATAAAGTTTCCAACAAAAATATGACCATCAATATTTGAAATAGCAAAGAATAGATTGGACACAAAACACTCATTTTTTCTTTTCTTCTTCTCTAAAGCCATCTGGAGGAATTATATCTAGACTCTATGACTACATGCAATTTTCTTATTCAAAATGAATTTGGTAAATCAGCTAGGTTGGTGGTTCATTCACATAGTCGGTCTAACAAAAAATAAAACGTGTTCACTCAAAACTAGTTTCCCATGTTGTTTTATCCTGTTAGAAAGTTGTATCCTCAAGAAGTAAGAACCTTTCGATTATTTAAGAAGGAAAAAAAAAAAACCCCCCACACCCTCCATTGGGTCTGGTGCTTAAACCACTGGAGATGCAGGTTTTTTTTATTTTATTTTGTATTTTATAGAATATCACACAATACACAATTTATATCTACTGACATATATTATCATTTATATTAGAGAGAAACTACGTGGGTGTATGATTATATTTTTTAGAATGATTTTCCATTTTGAAAACTATAGAAAATGAAAATGGTATCAAAATAACATTGGTTTATACAATATTTTCAAAACAATTTCGAAAACATCATTTTTAACTATGTTGTTTTTTGGGTATTTTAAAAATGAAAAAAAGTTGTTTTGCTTTTTTGTTTTCATTTTCTCCTTCCATCTCCTCTCTTTCACTTTGTCTATATAGCGTCAATGATGACAATCATGTCTGATAATAACTTTCATCTCTAGTGAAGAGCAACGATCATGGACTGGTAATGATGGCGGTAGTCCCCTTGCAACAACAATCACTGATTTGTAACGACAACCATCGACTCGCGATTTAAATCTCACCATTGTGGCCACTAAAAACTTAGACCACTAATATCTTCCACCCCTACCTCTCATTGCAAAACCCACTACCAAAAGTTTTTTTTTTTTAATTATGACTAATAATTTATTTTTATTTTTTTAATTAAACATAACTATGTTTTCATAAAATATTCATTTATGAAATAGATTTTCAAAAATATAACCAAATAGAGTTTCATGAATATATAATCAAAAAATATAATCAAACACAGTTTCAGAAATGACCTTAACATAATTTTCAAAAAATTATCTCATTTTCAATTTTTTTAAAAATAAAAAATATTTCAAAAATAATATCAAATGCCATCTATATTTAGCATTGTTTTTCCTCTTACACCCCCAAATCGAAAAATAAATGACCTTAATGGTGGAACAAAATTGTTCAAAGTTTGTAAAACAACCATGTAGTCCCTGAAGTCCTGAACTTATGTATGGAGTGACAGTTTTTTTCTATATATTCATTGATTTATCTTTTACAAAAAAAGTCCCTAAAGCAACTTTTTTGCAGTTTTGGTACTTGGACCAAAAACTGACGATTAACTTTTGAAATTTGAGACGAGGTGCAAAATATTCTGCTTACCATCCTTCAAAGCCTTTAAAAATTAGGAAATCTGCACCTTACACGGCTATTTCCATAGACTTCAAAATTATCATTTGACGGAATATGATTATTTTTCTTAAAATTCAAGGCTCCTCGTGAACTTTAATTTTAAGGCTAAAGATCAAAACTGCGAAAAAAAATTAACTCACTCAACGACCTTTTTGCCTAACAAAAAGTTTATTTTAGTCATCAAATTATTACAATGTTAATAGCAATAATAGCGCCAAGACTCCATCATATGTTCAATTGCTATCATTTCATAAGGACCTACTAGTTTTTTCAATTTTTTTTTTTAAATGAGAATGCACATGGACCTAATAATTGTATCAGCCTGATATATAAACTAAAATTTATTTGATGTTTAATTTTAAAGAATTTCATTGTGGATAAAAAAATTAATATGTTACTAAATATAAATTTTATGTTGCGTCTCCTTTAATCATCATATTTTAAACGAGTTTTGTTAAATTTATATTTTTTCTTTGATGTCGTTTTGTTATAATTCAATTGCCTGAATTTATATTTAGTAACTATTATCACATAAAATATTAAAGGACACCGGTAATAAAAAGTGGTACCACATCAAACTTGAAGATTAAATAGAAGGTTTGGTAAACATATTATGTTTTAATTGTATTTGAATATAATTCGTTTTGAATATAATATGTGTTTGGATAAAAAGTATTTTAAAATTGAAATGTTGATGTGATTGATAAATAATAAAATTAAAAAATTTTATATAATAATTACTTTCCTAACATTATTAAAAAAATTATATTTAAATATAAAACTTTACATTTTATATAAAATTGATTCCCATAATAATAAAAAACGTTTTTCAAATATGTCGTTAATTTATCTTTTATTTGAATAGGTGTTAAATATTATTGACATCCTGAAATTTGTTTTTTAATAACACTGTGAAACTTTTTTTTTTTTTTTGAAAAGACATTATAAAGTATTTATTTCATTATTCTTTTTTGGCCTCAGCATCCAATCACCCTTGGTACTGCAGCAGTCGTCCTTTTCTTTCTTTCTTTTTTTTTCTATTCTCTTTGGTTGTTAAGGAGAACAGAGAAAAAGCCATGGCCTTTAGGAGTAATAATTAACATCAAGTGATGACTCTCACCACTACACAAGACTTAACTCCCAAGGTATTGAAAACCCATGAGAAAGGGTTTTCCTCTGAATAGCTTGAAGCCTCATTTTTCTGCCTCGGCCCTGCCCTTGGACCATCTCCATTGTAAATACTAAAACAGATTCTAAATTGACACACACACAAAATAAGAATAGCTTTTTTTTTTTTTCATTTATTATTTTATTTACTATATGGTGCTTTGAATCTCACTCAATTAAAAATAAAAATAAATCTATACGTTAACCAATAATAATCAAGTACACAAAATATGATATAAGTCAAATTTAGCATAAAAGTTACTTATATTAGAGAGTGATTTTTTTTACCTAAACGGTAAAAATGTGACATTGATGTATTGATTTATTACTGCCTTATACACGCTTTAGATCCACGTTTTTCTTCTCCTGGGATTAGGGTAGAACTTTAATTTAGTTCCTGTTAGATCAAGAAACAATGTGCAATCGACCAAATAAGAGAACTCCTGGAAGCTATAAATCAAACAACCAACAATGGTCGAGATATAAAAGTCCTTAAATATAAGTGCACGCTACCAATGTTTGCACCTTTTTTTCATCAGCACTAGCCAAAAGACTTTTAACATGAGCACTTGCGGAACATATACAATACAATATATGTATATGTATATATATATATATGAATATAAATATAAATATAAATAAATTTATCACGCGACGGTGATAGACTCATCACACATGACAGGTAATAGGTTGTCACGTGACGCCACAAAACAAAGGATGCGGTAAACCGTTCACCAATCTTTTTAAATATAGCTATAGATACACAGAGAGAGAGAGAGAGAGAGAAATTGCTCTCTTATATTGCTTGAACTTAAGAACAATTATTACCCTCCGTTTGATAAGAAAGAAAATGAAATGGAAAAAAAAAAAGTTATAAAATATAGAAAATTGAAATAATGCAAAGGATTAGTTTCCTTTTAGGTCGTTTAGCTTAAAAAAAAAATTAAATAAAGAAAAGAAAAGGAAAAAAATAAGAAAAATTAAAAAAAAAAAAAAGAAAGAAAAGAAGATAAGAAAATTATACAATTACTAATCTATTAACTTGCAAAAATAATTTTAATTTAAAAATAACAATAAAACAAGTAATTTAAGACATCACTGAATGGATTCAAATTTTCATGTAAAATTAGAGATCAAAATTAATAGATTCTATTCTAATTTTTTATCTTTCCCTCTTTTTTTTTTTTTTCCCCCTTACTGTAGAACAAACTACTTTATTATTTTTCATCAAATTTTTCATTCATCTACCTCCTTCTCTTTTGCATTACACTAAACTCAATTTGTAACCAACCATTTGCACAATGTGCCATTGCAGATATAACTAGAGCTACTCCGCATATCACCGAGACCTACTTTTTATTAGCATTAGCTGTGATAGTACTCAATCACCATTGAAACCACAATGTTTTGAATACACCATTGACCAACCTAAGCTGCTCTTTCCTTCACCATGTACAGGGAGACACTTCTTTGACAAAGATTCTGTAGAGACTGCACTTGCTTCCAAAAATTGTACAACAAACGGGGGCTCCATTATACACTGAATATACATCGAGTCCTCGTGGGATCTCGTCACGTGGATTATACAACAAAACAATGATAACGTAAAAAGGTACAAAAATAATGGGCACAATGACGAGCAAAAAAGATGGCATTCTGAAAACCAAACACGCTTTGACAAAAGAAGGGAAAAAAAAAAAAAAAATTCCAACAAATAACTACTTCTTTCTTTTTTCTTCCCCATTATTCGAACCTCAAAAAAAGAACTCCGAAGATTATTATTTACTCTTGAAAAATAGATTTGTTGATATCCCTACCGAGGAAGGCTTGAACCCACGGATTAACTTGCGCGATGGGGCCATCCGGGGGTCCTCTCTGCTGGTTTTCTTCCTCGAAGGACCCCCAGGAGCCCCCATGCTCTTGACAGATCCTGATGACCTGGAATTGAACACTGATGAGCCAAAAGAAGCGTCGACCACGCCAAATGACAAAGGGACCTTGTTTGTTGTTTCTTGTGGGTGTCCGACTGCTCCATCCTGATGGGGAGGTGGGAATTTCTCACTCTTGCTCTTTGTGTTTGTTTGTGTCACAGCTCTCCACCTCTGGAAAGAGAGTTAATGAGGGTAAGCACATATTTTTTTGAGTAAATCAGGTAAAATATGGAATTGTGTTTCTGGTAATTTCGTATTAACAAACTTGTCACCCATTGTGATCAAACTTAATCAAACCAACAGAAAGCGAGTCAAAGGTCACAACAAATCTATAAAACCTTTCATACGAGATAAAGAAGTTCAAAGCTTTGCTTAATGGCATACGAGTGAGTAACGAGTTACAGAATTCACAGTTGGTTTGAGGTGTTCTAACTTCGACAAAAAGGAAAAACAAGCTCATATAAGATTCAAGAGAGAGAGAGAGAAGCATATTTCACATACATCTAAGTTTGCTTGAATCTCTGCATTAGCTTCCGGGACAGGAATTGCCCGACCAACTCGGTCACGAACCTTGACCTTTTTGGCACCTTCAACAACGCTAGCTTTTCCATTTAGACCTCTTTGCCTGAGGAGGAAAATAGATATTAGCCGTCAACAAATAGTCATGCTGAGTTCAGAAGATGGTAAAGCATTCAAAAAGTAAACTATAACCTTCTAGCTTCTTCTTCACGTAATTTTACATCCAGTTCTTTGCTGGGAGGATATTTTGGTAAGCTTGATGGCTCACAAGGAAAAGGCTCAGTGGTAAAGAACTGCATAGCACAACGCATAACATCGTGTATACAGTGTCAGCTTTGTTCCATGAAAATTCCACTAAATGCACATTGAATCATTTCAGAGTAAAGAACAAAGCATTCTTTTCACGATTAACAAAAGAATTAAACATACGAGTCGCGATGACATTTCCATGCTCAAACACGATTAACAACATTGTTAGTTTCATGTTTGTAAAAAAGCTCCTCGAAGGGAGGATACTCACTTTGCTTTGTAGAGCATCAGTTGCAGTGCCTCGTCCATCTGGGTCTATTGAAAGAAGAGATTCAATTAGAGGTAGTGAAGAAGGAGGAAAATCATGGAATGTTTCTGCTACACAGCGCTTGTATGGTTGTTGCGGCTTAAAAAGTGTCGCATTTGGCAGTCTATATTTCTTCCAATATTCCTCAGATGGGGAGCCACATAATTTAAATATCTTGTGCAGTTGTTCAACCTGGCAAATTGAAGGATTTGTCAAGCTCAAAACTATACATTTCAAGGAACACACACACACACACACACACCCCATGAACCCAACAAGAGTGATTAGAAGCAAATCAAAATCCTAATTCGCACTACAATCTCATCTGACAGAGAATATCAATCGCATAGGATATTCATTGTACTTTTAATAATGCGCATAACTAAGAAGAAAAAAAATCTCAACCAGAAAATAAAGTACGTAGAGGTAAGATTCATTAATAGTTACAATAAATATATGTTAAACACCATTCAGTACACACTTTTAAGGCGATCCCATCAAGCATTAAGCCTTACCATTACTTAAGTAAAAAAGCAAGCCTAACCTCCTACTGACAAGATTCTGTCCCCCAACTGTCTGGTTTTCCAAAATCTCCACTATAATCAGAATTCTCATTCGTTCTTTATATGTAAAAACATAGCTTGTTAACTAAAACACTAAATGCAAGTCAATGAAAGTGCATCTATCAACTGAAAAGTAGTTCACAAAGCAAAACGCCAAAGATGAGATGGCCAATATGCATTTTAATTCAAATTAAACAAAAAGTGGTCCATGAATCTGCATATGCAAAATCGTTGCATTAAAACTCTAGAATGAATCATTATATCTGAATCACAAAATAAGTAACCAACCATAGTATGTGTTATTTTAAATCACTAGGATGGACAAATATATAAAACCAAAAGATAATACCTCAGTCCGTCCTGGCATAATTGGCTTCCCAGCAAGTAACTCCGCCAAGATGCATCCAGCACTCCAAAGGTCAATATTAACGCCATATATTGTGGCCCCAAGAAGAAGCTCAGGAGGACGGTACCAAAGAGTGACGACACGACTAGTCATGGGTTGCTTGTGCTCAGGATCATAGAAAGTAGCCAGCCCAAAATCAGCTATTTTTAAGATCCCTTCATTGTTAAGAAGCAGATTTGAACCCTTGATATCACGGTGCAAAACGCCATTGTTGTGGCAATGCTCAAGCCCGGACAACAACTGCTTCATATAGCATTTGATCTGCCATATAGCAAAACACAAATTTGCTCCTAAATGTCTTATCATCTATGTGAAACTAAAGAGCAAGAAGACACCCGAAAAATTAGAAAGGGCAGGGGACCATAGTCACTCAAAAACGTCTTTTCCTTCCCACAACTTAAATTATTTTTCCTTTTTCACAGTTTATAGATTAATGGAACACGAAATTTCTATGAATTTGCATGCCAAAAAAAATCTAAAACTTGAAGAATCTCGAAACTACTAGTTTATGGGGCCCAATGTTTCTTAGGAAGGTCTTTTAGTAACATCAAAGCTAACAAAAGCAAAAGGACAAACACAAAGGCATTATTTGTTCCAGAACCCATTTAGGAAAACCAAAGTGATTAAGAATAAAAATAAAACCCACCAAAATCCAACTCATATTACCAAATCCATCAGAGGAGTGAGGAGAATCTACATTAACAAGTACACAAAAACTAAAAAATTTCAAAACCACTAAATATAGCCATTGTTGAAAATTAGAAATGTACCTGAGCTTCAGTAAATTTGACTCCGGGGCAGGCGGCGAGGCCGGCGAGATCGTGTTCCATGTACTCAAAAATCAAGTACAGACTACAAGACATTCTTGAAGTGGCTAAGCCTTCGAGCTTAAGCACATTGGGATGATCAAGCTTCCTCAGAACCAGAATCTCTCTGGCCATGAATTTTACACTCTCTGGCTCCAGATTATCGAACCTAACCTTCTTTAACGCCACTATTTTGCCGCTAATCAGATCCCTAGCCTTATACACGTTGCTGTACGTCCCTTGCCCAATCTGAAGAAGAAGAAAAGACATGGAAGGGGAAGAGATTTAACACAGAGAATTGAAAATGAACAAAGGAGTTAGGGTTTCCAATCGAGCGACCGACCGACCGACCTTCGCCAGTCTCTCGAAGCTGTTGGCGCGACGAGGAGTCCAGTCTCGGATCGCGTCGCCGGCGGCGGCTAACAGCCACGGAGGCCAAACACCTTGCTGCTGGTTGGCCAGTAAAGAGTCCGACAGCCTCGGCTTCCGCTGCTCAGTCGTCGTTGGAACATCCGCCCGAGCATCGCCTGTGCGCCTGGTCCTCTGCCTCTCCGTAGCCTGCTGCTTCCTGACTCTGACCTCAACGGCCCTGACGGCGGACGTAGTCGGCTCCCCAGACTTTCTTCGGCGGCGCCTAGATCTCCGGCGATCGGCGCCCGATTCGGTGCCGAGAACGCAGCCCATCAGTCACCTCTCCGGCGTCACAGAGCGCCGGCAATGCATCCGAGCTGAGCTCGCGAGTTCCTTAAGGTCGACGAACGCAGCACGAAACCCCGCCGTATTGGGAACGGCGCAGAAACCGAGAAAAACGGCGGCGACTTTCACCAGCGAGTGTTGCAGAAAACCGGAGCCCAAGGTTGGCGTCTTCACTGGGCTAGCTAATATCAGTGCTTTAGAGAGAGAAAAAGATATATATACATATATATATATGTATAGAGAGAGAGAAAAGAGAGAGTACTTATTGCGTCTGTTGTCTGTTGTTTTGAAAGTTGAGACACGGTTTGGGGCTATAATTACGAAAAGGCCACTAACCGCGGGAGATGATAAAAATAGAAAGAAAATATATATATATTTATATATTTTTTGTGATGAAGATGATGACGTAGCAATGAAAGGGGTGGTCTGAAAAATGTCAAACGAAAAGGAGACTTTTTGACGCAAACCGTTTTAAAAGGTCCAAGTTAGAATTAGTGTATTTTTCTTTTCTTTTATTTTCTTTTTATTTGTTGGCTACTTTGTATCGCAATCACGTAACATTGACTGCTCAATGCACCACAAAATCCAACGTTTCCAACTAAAAATATGTGCTACTACGGTCCTTTTGGTCTTTTTTGTAACTTTCTTTCTTCTACTCAGGTGTTATTAGGTAAAAAAATTACATTTTAATTTTATTCAAATGTAATATAATTTTATATCAAGTATAAATTTTATAATAGTATTACAAAAATAATTACTATTTAAAATATTTTTAAAACAATCACATCAATTTTTCAATTCTATTATTTATCCGTACTTTTATCAATCACATCAACTTTTCAACTCCACTGTTTATCTCTACTTTTACCAATCACATCAACTTTTCAACTCTAAAATACTTTTCATCTAAACACATATTTTATTCAAATACAAAACAAATACTTTTCAACCAAATACAACATTCAAAAAACAAATTTCATTCAAATACAATCAAAATGCAATATGTTTACCAAACACCCTCTTAATGACTCATTTAGATCATAAATTACATTTATTATTTATTCAGCTCACATATCGTATAAAATAATAATTTAATTTAGTATTACTTTACTTTTTAAAAAATTAATTATAATTTTTATTAACTTTTTTATAAAAACAAAAAAATATGAATTAAACTAAACTAAACTATATGGCTTAGGAACATACCAAAAAACCCATAATTCAATTGATCCACCTGAATCCACTCAAATTCAACTTGATTAACCCAACATGACTTAATCTAATTTTAAGTCTAACCTGACCCATCCAACTCAAGTATTCATTAGGTGGATTTGCATACAAATTTAATAACTCGATATAAATTCAGCCCATACAAACAAGCATTTGTTTTTTTAATATATTCTAATTATATATTAATTAATTTTTATTATGATTTATATATATGTATTTCTACTAATATTGTTAATATTTTATTTTTATATTTCCTTTATTATGATTTTTATAAATTTGAAATAGTTTTGATTTTGTAAACTTTATATATAAGATATATTATGAATTTGTTATTTTTTTCATATGTTATTTTATTTTAAATTGAATTATTAGCTTTTTTTTATTATATGCTGAACTCGATTAACTCATTCAACCAATCCGACTTTAATTGTGTGAATTGATTTTAAACTTTGGATTATTTGGATGGGTTAAAAAAAATTTTAACCCACCTAAACTATTTTAGTAAGTTAAAAAAACCTAAAAACCCATCCAAGTTACCTTATATTCGCCTCTATGCTGCATCAATATTTTCATTCAAGTGTACATAATAGAAATGCATATTTGGATGGTTTTTATCAAAAATAACATTTGATTTGAATATTTTAAATATAAAAAATAAATATAGAACGGATTTTAAAATATACAAATTTAGATTTGGATTTGAGTTAACTTTAAATGAATATATAGTTTTGTTTAGAACAATAGTTTAATTTAGTTTAATTTGAAAAAATCTGTTGACTTTTTAAAAATTATAAAAAATTAGTTATAATTTTTATTGATTTTTCATAAAAAGACAAAAAAAAAGTACAATTTAAACCAAACCATAGAGGTAGCTATATAGGCACTTACACCATTAAATATTTATTAACCATATTGACACTTACACAGCTAAATATTAAGTTTAACTTGAAAAAATTTGTTAATTTTTCAAAAATTTATTATAATTTTTGTTTATTTTTTTAAAAAAGAGAAAAAAAAAAGAAGTTAAACTAAGCTAAAACTATATGCCAAACATGAAATAAGAAGTAGCCATGTCAGCCTTGTCAATTTAACTTAACTTTGTTCGTCAATCTAACTTAATCTAGCTTGAAAATTAAGTTAGATTAGACATTTCATTAAAGTAAAGTTTAGTTTAATTTGACTTATATTGGAGATTATAAAAGTAGAAATAACTTGTGTTAGAAGTTGTGTTAAAATAATGAAAATAGATATAAGAAATAGTAAAAGTGGGTCAAATCAAACTAAATTAAACTGGAATCAATTTAAATAATTTAACTTAATTTACAAATTAAATTAATCTAAATTAAACTAAATCTGCGAATCAAATAAATTCTTAGTCTCTATTTGTTTTCAGCATTGTATTCACATTACGTTCAAATGCAATGTAATTTTCATTCAAACGTAGATTATTACATTCAAATGTCAATCACATTACATTTTAAATCCAATACAATCACTATTTATTATTTTACCTTTTCTTTTATTTTTATTAATCGCATCATATACTCTTTCTTTTTTCTTTTTTTTTTCTTTGTACTTTTACTCATCACATCATATATTTATTATTTAAATACAATTCAAATATTTTTTATTCAAATATACATTTTATTCAAATGTAATATAAATATTTTTTTTAAATATAAATTATATTTAATATATTGTATTTAAATATTATATAAATATAATATATTTATTAAATAGGGTCTAAATATTTATTATCATGTAACCTAATATAATCTTTTTTTTTTAATATATTTTTGCCGGACATTTCACGTTATTTTGTTGAAAATGTTCAAATTTCCAAGAATAATGAAGTAATTCTAACTACCGCGCCAAGGCGTATTAAACAAGGGGTATGATGATGGTCAGCATTTAATACTGAAGGACAGAGATAAGAGTTTATAAATAGAGAGAGAGAGAGAGAGAGATATATGGAGAGAGGCTTGCAGTTATAGTCAAACTAGAAATGGGAACGAAATTTGCTGTTTTGTTGAACGCGGTAGAAATTTTCTCAGCCATACTCTTTAATTCCTCTCACCAAACACCCCCGCTGTTGAGCTATTGTCGTTTAGGGACTGTTTGGGAACGCTTGAAGATTTTTTTTTGTTGAAAAAAAATTATTTTAAAAAATATGTTTAGAGGAAAAACTTAATTAAGGTGAAAAAATATAAAATTTTTAAAAAAATTTTAGAAAAAAAATATTAATATAAATATTATTTCATTCTTTTTAAAATTTTATATGATTTTAAAAAAATTATCTCATTTAAATTTATATACATAAAATTATAAATTTTTAAAATTTAAAATTTATTATAACGTATTTTTATATATAAATAATAAAAAATAATGAAATATTATAAAAAAAAATTTTAAGAAAGCGAAAATATTGTGGCAAACGAGCTCTTAGCGTCAGAAGGCTAAAATAATAAAATAAAACCAATTGTGCAGACATTGTCGTTTTAATTATTTGCCGGTCAGATTTTTTAGTACCCCTTTTATTTTTTATTTTTCTGGTGCAAGTGACAGACCAGATTCCTCTCTTGTATTAATGGCAAGGCCTTGCAACAAGAAACGAGGGTCCTTCAAAATAGATTTTCCCTTAGCATGCGTTTGATGAATGTTTTTATTTTTATTTTTATTATATTTAAATACAATGTATTTTTTTTTTGAATATAAAAATATTTCATTCAAATATCAATTATATCATATTTTAAATTTAACACAATTATTATTTATTATTTTACTTTTTTTATTATTTTTATTAATTACATCATATATTCTCTCTCTTTTTTTCTCTCTATTTTTACCTATCACATCACATATTTATTATTAAAATACAATTCAAATACCTTTTATCCAAACACACATTGTATTCAAATGCAATACTAATATTTTTCCTCTAAATATAAATTGCATTCAATGCATTACATTTAAACGTAGTACAAATACAATACGTTCACAGACAATAAATTTATCTGCTACCGAACCAACACGTTACACATTGGTGGATAATTCACCTTGTGTTGTCCACTTATCATTCAGGACTGCCCATAATCCCTATTGAATGCATATATGCACTTAAAAAAAAAATCTTGAATCATATCTCGTGTCATAAAAATATAATAATTATAATCAAAAGACATATAAAAATATCGGTTATGTTACCTAAGACACTCGATCTCTTAAAAATCTCAAAATTCTCTCCTTTGTAATCTTCACACTTTCATCGTTTAGGACTATCTTAATGTCCTATAATGTATTTTTATTTTTTTTACAATACTCACAGTAAGTTTATGCTCTTATGTTTTTCCGTAAGTATTATTTTTTAATTGTTTGATTGATTTTTTTTTAATTAATTTGATTGGTGAATGTTCATATTCGATATTTATAGTTAAAAAATAGTATCTATTAATAGGATAAACAAATATTTTCTATATATTTTTTTACAGAGCCAAAATAGTAAAAAAAATTTTAGAAAATCAACTCAAATAAGTGATTAATAATCGTTTGATGTGTTGTTGCATGTTAATATAGCATTTGTGTCACACCCTTGTTAAGAATGAGGTCATAAATTTGATTTCCTTTACCTCTAAATTAAAACAAAAAAAAAAAAAGAGAGAGAGAGAAGAGATATTTATAATCATCAAGCGCTATTACATTTGCCCCAAGTTACTATTACATCGGTCTCTAAGGACTTTTCCCTATTATTAAGAAATATCTACAGTGAAATTTCTAAATTTACAATATAGAAAAGAATTATTGTTTTAACCATTTGATTAATTTATTAACAATTTGATTTATGACTTAAACAAGTATTTTTTTTAAATGTTGATATACATAAATCAGATTATTAAAAAAATTATTTTAATTGTTTAAAAAAAGTCCTAACATGTAGAGTAAAAGAGGTGGTCTTACTGTTTAAGGGATTTTTATCAAGTATTAAAGGGATTTTTAATTATATAAAGAATTTGGATAATCTCTATAAAGAAAAGAAAAAAATCATAGGTAGACACGATTTTAAGCTATCTTTTTTAATTAAATTATTATGACTTATCTTTAAACCGTTTATTTTTTATTAAGTTTTATTATATTATTGTATTTTTTAGTTTGATATGATTTGGAATTGTAAATTTAATATTGTGTGAGATTTATTTTCTTTTTTTAAATGAGGTTTTTTTTAACCTTATTATAGTAGAATTCTCAATAAATAATTAAACAATCAAATAAATAACTTATAGAACAGTGGTCGCAATAAATTCAAGTCCAGCGCCTTTGTCAAGTTGGCTGGTTTTATCAAAGTCCCGTGGATGGATGATTGGAGATTTTGATTGAGTTTTCAATTAAAAAGTCAATGGTCAACATATTAAAATGTCAAAAAATAGTTTTTCTTCTTCTTCTTCTTCTTTTTTATTAATTGTGTAATAATCTATCCTGTTGTCTATTAGAATATTTGGATTAAAGACATCGACCATCAAACGCGATAAATGAGTAAGACAAATAATCATAATATTTCAAAATTAATGAGATATAGTAATTAGATTAGATGCTATGATATCTCTCATTTGAATCTTGTTAGTTGGATTATATGAAGTAGTGTTCTAGTTACAACAAAATGTTAAATATTGGGATTCTTTTTACCAAGAAATCTATGTATAATACATATATATATATGTATTTACATGTGTAAAATCTATATGCATGCACGTAGGTACGTTAACAAGGGTAAAATCGTCAGAATAGCATCGTAAATGTTATGCAAAACACTATCTTTTTTTTCTCTTTTTTTTTCTTCTTATTTTTGACACTCGTTATATGCTTGCTTGTGCTTCCCCAAGTTGTTGTTTGAAAAATTCTTCAAGTAAAATAGGACTCTTTCGTGGTTTCTACTTTAAGTACCATAATTTTCAAATCCGAATTTCTAACACATTACTTCAAGACATTGAAAAGTGGAGGTTTCAACTAAATTAAGCTGATTGTGACATCTTGAAACTTCAATGGTCTAAGCCCATTGATCTAATAATCGACCCTCTAGAAAGCTTATTATTAATGATTTTAAAGAATTTTATGATAAGGTAAAGAAGAATATCATATTGGTACGATACATTTATAAACTGCTAAATCAAATCATGTTATATTAAAGGTATATTTTTAATTTTATATAATAATTATATTAATCTAATTATTTCTTATTAGTAAGACACACAAAATACATTCTTTTTATAAAATCACTTTTATGATAAGACACTTTTTTTTTAATCATACAGCAATTTTTTTAAGTCACTAGATTAACTTTAATAATTGGATCTATCAGATGAGGTTTTCTTTTTTTTTTTTTTTTTTTTGTATAATGTATTTTTCTAACATAAAAATTCACAAATTTAATGGAAATTTGATGTAATAACTAAAACCTTGCTCTATTGATAAAGCAAAACGATATGCTTTTAAAGCACAAGGCTGGGCGTATAATGCACACAAGGAACCCAATGAACATTCTCTTTTTTTTTTTTTCTCATGAAAAGAAAACAAGACAATGTCTTTGGCCGTACTTTGTTGACAAGATAAAACCAATAATATAAAAGCGTAAAAATTGGCCTGAGAAGGACTTGCATTAAATTAACAATAAGAATCATTTAAGTTCAACAAGTTTCAAATCAACTATACGAGAACTTTATTATAAAAAAAGGACACTATATTTGGGAGAGTTTAATTGCTATTATTCTTGCTATTTTCTTAATGATACACCAATTAATTAGTTCCAATTAAGGGCTAGTCAATGGAATTAAAAAAAAAAACAAAAAAAAAAAGTGAGAGAATGAGGGAAAGTGTGAACGTGTTGAACTTTGCAAAACACATAAGTGTTGGTAATGTTCCCTGCTCTTAATTTTGTCTGACAAACGAAAAGAACTTTTCAGATGCCAAAAATCATTTGAAAAAAAATGCATTTAATTGAAAATTCCTTTTCTACGTATGATTTTGGCGTTTTGGCTTTTGGTTTTGGGAACAATTCAACAGGGCACTTGTGTTTGACACCAATCCACTCGAAAGAAACTGTGAAAAGACATATTGTTTTCTTTGCTTTGAAGAGGAAAGTATGGTCTAAAAGCTTCTCCCCCAAAAGCTGGATGGAATTCATAAAAAGTAGTCTCCATTCCCAGTAGACGAAGTAACATGGAAAAGTAGTACCTAAAAAGTGTGGTTACCTAAAACGTGGGGGGTGATTTGTAAGTTGGTCCCTCAAAAATTACGTATCTTAGATTATTTTTGTTTTAATTTATTTATATTTTGAACGGCTAAAAGTCAATAAAATAAAAAATGGCTCTTAACAGCTGAGAAAGTAGTAAGAATAAAATTCTTGGATTTGAAAAATTTCAGTTCCTTTGGATGCTGTAGAGTTTTCATGGAAGATGTGAGCAACTTGAAGAGAAGTCATGTGAAAGAACTGCCTACATTAGCCTCACAGCAACTACAAAATTGATTTGTTCAAGTTGGGAAGTCCACTTTCCTCCACACCTTCTATGAAAGGCCCGCTTGCATTAGAGACTAAGCATTAATTAAATTTGGAATTCTTTATCTGGCAGAAGGATTTCTGGTTTTTCCTTTAATTGTGAAGACTAGAACGGGGATTACCATGATTGAAGCTTTACTTACCACTCAAAGGAGCTGTAACATGGTTAAAGGCTTAAGTATTGGATGCAATCTCTTTGACCGTAACGTAGAAGTCTATCTGAAAGGATATAGAAAGGGGACCCAATTATTTTTTATTTTTAGTGGTTGACAAGACTCTGCAGCAAAACAAAATACAACAATACACATAAGAATAACATACGTTGAAGATTTACAAATCAAAATCAGAACAAAAACAATTGATTTAGACAGAGATATGGAAATAAGTAAAACTTTTGTATGAATGTATGTTTTACAATATTAAGATGAATGTGATAGATCAGACAAGAAATTATTATAACTCGACATATAAATAGAAGTGTGCTGCAGAAAGATCATTCTTTTTTTTTAATTTTTTTGAGGGTGGCAGAAAGATTATTCAGTTTCAGGTTTGTGTACTTATTTTTGCTAACATTGGTTGGAAACTATATATAGAAATTGGGAAAATGATGGCATGGCCTTTTCTATTGATTTGATTGTGTATATATACATGATTTCAAAATACAAAATTCAAACTTTCCTAATATAGGTGATTTTCTCGAATCAAGGATTTCCTTAAATTAAAGATTTTACAAATCAAAGGCTGTATTTGTTTTTGTTTTAGAGATTGATTTCACAGTTTCCTAGGTAAACGTTTTTGAAAAGGTTTTGAACTCTTGTTTGTTTAGCTGAAATTTTGAAATTTTGACTTGAAAATGCTGAAACCATTTTTTTGTTTTTTGGCTTAACTTTGAAAACAGCTGAAAGACAGTTTCAGTTTTTGTTTTCCTCAGTAGGTGCACACGAATCCTTTCTCTGTCTACCAAGCCACACATAAACCTTTTCCTCATCACTCCCTCTGTGTTACCTCTTTCTCTGTCTCTCCTTCCCAGCGATCAACTCTACCACCTCTTTCTTTCTCCTTCATCGCCATCAGCCCGAGCACTCTCTTGTTCGTGGGCTCGACTCTGTTGTCTTTTTCTCCTTCATCACTGTGGCCCTAAGCTTTGTCTCTTCGTGGCGTTGTCGTTCTTGTCCATCACCGTCGCCATCAACGGTTTGTCTATCTTCTCTTTTGCTTGTCTTCCTTGCAAGGTAAGCTCCTCATCTCACTCGATTTCTATTTTTTTGTTTTTGGACTATTGATTTAGTAGATTTGACCCAGAAATTGGGTGTTAGCATAAAATGTATTGGAACACAAGCTGCAGTATGCACGCATTCCTTCCTTCCCCCCACCCCCTCCACCCTACTATCAAGTGGATTATATAACTTGTCTTGTGGTTGGCTACCAGTTTATATCTGACGAGGAAAAACGAAACATTTGCATACACACTCATATAGAGGCATTGGCATAGGTAACCCAATCATTGGGTATAATATAAGAGGTTGACCATGGCTTTTGTAAAGCCATCTTCATAAGCAACTTCCAAAGTCTCCCCAAAATACCTTTTTTTTGTCTGTAGAAAGGATGAAGAACAATGAGAGGAAGAGGGCCATCACCATTGATACCCTTTCTAATGGTGGGAGCCTTGGGATTGTTTATTTATTGGCCTTTGTTATTGTCCCTCTTAGAGATTGTAATCGTCCCTTTTCAAATAGGATCAACCCTTGTTGTCGTGCTACTCATTTTAGTCTTTCTTGTACACATTCTCTCCTCCTTTCCCACGCTTGGGATGACATGCTTTCCCTCCACCTCCACCCCCACCTACGCCTCCAAAGATTTGTATTTAGGATGGTTCTTCTCTTGCTCTTCTTGGTCCTATATAATCTGGTCTGATCTCTTGGTCTTGCCATTTGTATGATGTTCCCATGGCATCTTGTGTTTTTTGCATATACCAATGTTGATCCAAATTCTATGACTTCTGTTCTTGCTTAGAGTGAGCTCTTTTTATCACACAACCAAAAAGTTTGTGTTAGAGATCTCCTATGTCTCAAAAACTAAAAAGTGATGTTCTAGATAAAGTCTACCCCTTTACTTATAATATAGCGGTTATGTTTTTTACAAAATTTGTCCTATAAGTGGTTGTTGAATTAGTCCCTATGTGGAATGAATTGGGAGATCATTGCAATTGATCCTTTCTATTCTTGGCTTTTGTTGTTGAGACTTGAACTTACTTGCATAATACTCGTGCCCTCTAATACGTAAAAGTCCAGAACTTGTAATTGGGTGTTTACTTATACGTAATTGATGTGAATAATGTGTAAAATTCCATAGATTTTAGTGGCATGTTTACTTATATAATTGAAGTGGATTATATATAAAATTCAATAGATTTTATTGGCATGTTTACTTACGTAACTGAAGTGGATTATATGCAAAAAACAGAAAAGATTTTATTGGCGTGTTTGCTTACATAAACACAAAAGTGAATCTCTAATGGGACTAATAATTAGAGAAAGAAAACAAATGTCAACACAGAAGCCAACCTTATAGAAATACTTTTTCTGAAGCTTAATTGTAGTGTGCACGCATCTTTTTACTCTAATATTCAAAATCTTATTGTTGAAAATTTGAAAATGATAAATGTTGTCAAATTGTTATGGACTACTCATATATGAAAACACAAATAAATAAAAATAATTTGAACTGCAATGTTGAATAGCAGATAAGGATGTTCTTGGAGAAGTTGAGTGGTTTTTAGCTTTCATATCTATGAAATATCTACTACAGTAATAAACATTTGTTACATGATCAAGCACATTCATGGAGTAGAAATGAGGAATCATGCAAGACGTTTTACTAAATGTAGATTCATCAATCTTTTGGCAGCAAATACTTTGCATCATTGAAACATGAACCATTTTCATTTTTTTAAAATTAAATTTGGGTTCATAGTTTGCTTACTTGGTACTCAGACACTATCATTACTGTAAAAGCATGGTCAGTAGAACTTATAGCTTAAGCAGCAGTGTTGATTCCTTCTTTGCCTCCTTATTTTTCTAAATGAGACGAAAAATCAATGTTATTTGAATGGAAATGTTAAGAGGAAAATCTGACTTTGAAAATATGCAAATAAACTTATGCATGTTTGGTGGTAATAAAAGAAACTGTCGTGTTAAAACCAAGTATTGGAAATGATTCATTTATTATTGTAGATAGAATAGGTAATTTTTTAGTTAAATGTTACTTCTACTATTAAGAACTACTTTTTGTGATGTACTTATAACTAATTATAATAGTTAATTAGGGTTTAATTGATATAGTAAGTATTTAAATATTATGGTTATTAATTTTCAATTCATTTTTCAATTAAACTTTTTTTTAATTTTTAAGGGGATGATGCTTGGAGACATTATTTTTGGGTTGGAAAAAGATGTTTTGGAAAATGTGTTTGGAAGAAAAAACTGTTTGGGGTGAAAAAAAAAATTTTAAAAATTTTTTTAGAAAAAAAATATTAATATGGATATTATTTTGTTCCTCTTGAATTTCTATGTAATTTTAAAAAAATTATCTCATTTGGACTTGTATACACAAAGTTATGAACTTTTAAAGTTTAGAGTTTATTATAGCGTTTTGGAGATGTAAATAGTGAAAAGTGGTGAAGTTTGGGAAAAAAATTAGTTTTGGATGTCTGGAAAACGTGTTCCAAACACACCCTAATTTTTGGTATTCATATATTTTTTTAAAATAAACATATATATATTTTCATAAAATACTTATGAAATAACTGGTTTTCAAAAATATAACCAACCACAGTTTCATTTTTTTTGTTTCTCAAAACATTTAAATAGAAAATATAATCAAATACAGTTTCAAAAATGATTTAAACACAATTTTCTAAACATTTTCATTTTTAGTTTTTTTTTTAAAACATAACAATTTTCAAAAATAATACCAAACGCTACCAAAGAATAAAAAAATCTAAACTAGGAAACTAATTAAATAAATACATAAATGAAAAAGTAAAATTACAATTATGTACAATTGCTAATATGCTTCCGTAAGATAGAGCTCTGAGAGAAGAGTCCAATTTTGGATCAACGTTTGACCAAGTAGTCACGAGGAAGAGACTTGGTAAGTGCATCAGCTAACTGGTCTTTGGACGAGATATGGGCAACTCAGAGAGCACTGCTTTGAATTTGATCTTAAATGAAGTGATTGTCTAATGCAACATGCTTCATGCATGAATGAAAAACTGAGTTGGAGCAAAGATGAATTGCACCAACATTGTTGTAGTAGACCATGGGAACTTGAGGAATAGTACTCCAAGTTTGGTTTAAAGAGAACATACCTAACTCAATTCAACAACACTGCCATCAATTGATTTGATATTCATACTCTGTGGATGAGTGAGCGCTAGTACATTACTTCTTTGAGCTCCAACAAGTGGGATTGTGCTCAAGATATAAAATTTAAGCACTAATGGAAGCATAGTTAAAAAAAAAAAAAACCATGTCTATCCAAAAAAAAAAAAAAATAGAGAACTTCCTAAAAAAATATATCTTTTTTTATTTTATTTTATTTTATTTATTATATCATTGCGATTATACTCCAATGAGTTTCTAATCCTTTGATCCTCCCTACGCATTATTTAAAATAGAGAGAGAGAGCACAACAATTTTTAACATGGATATGTTTATGTACATGGACTAGGAACAATAAAGAATTCACTAGTAAAAAGCACTATGAATAAGCTTCCATATAATAAAAGTTACAATGTACAAGATTGGGTAAGTTGCCTAATATTTACAAATTACCTAAAATTAAGAAATATTCTAAATTAAAACAATTACATATAAATCAAAATTTTCTAATAAAGATTATTACATACAAAATAATAACTTTCCTAAATAGACAATAATATCTTTCCTAATAAGTCCTCACGAGATGGAACTCTAATAGGAGATCTAATGAAACTTGAATGATTAATTTTTTTCCTCTTTTTCTTATTTTTTCTTCTTTTTATATTTTTCTTTTTTCTTCTTCTTTTTTTCCCTTTTTTTTTTAATAATCAATAGATAAATAAAATAACAAAGTGTGGATGAGAATTGTCAAAAGAAGAGGGAGAAGGCAGATAACACTTAGGTGCTGAGACAACAATCGTCAACAAGAAACGGCGTATGGGCATTGGAATGGCATAAAAAATGGAGGGAAAAGGAACAAGGCACATGGGCACTAAGACGACAATCGTGAGAACAAGACGCAATGGTGTAGGGACGACAATTGTCAAAAAAATTAAAATAAAATGACGTACTGTATAAGGAGGATCAAAGGATCAGAGACTCGTTAGAGTATAATCACAATGATATAATATTAAATAAAATAAAATAAAAAGATGATTTTTTTTTTAAGGATAGACGTGGGGGACTTTTGTGTTTGTGTGTGTGTGTTTATTTTTATTTATATTATTATTATTATTATTATTATTATTTTGTGAATGATGTACATGAGATGAAGAAGGGTGGAGGGTAGTGGATGGGTGGGGGGGGTGAGAATTATGTGAAATAATGAGAGTGTGTAAGATGAATTATGTGAGGGATGTGAGAATTATGTGAAAAGATGAGAGTGTGTAAGATGAATTGGGCTGTGGTATAGATTTTGAGAGAGAAAAGTGAAAAACAGAGAAATGAAATGAGGGGAGGTGGGGGAGAGTGTATGATCTTAAGGCTCTGATTTTATAAAGAAATTAAGAAAATGTTGGCGTAACCTTTTCCATTGATTTAATTGGGAATTTATACACGATTTCAATATACAAAATTAAAACTTTTCTAATCTAGATGATTTCCTTGAATTAAGGATTTCCTTGAATCAAGGATTTTACAAATTGAAGAATATAGAAAATCTAAACTAGAAAACTAATTAAAGCATTTCAGACATTTTGCACCAACAACGTAATCTAAGACTTCGTAACATTGTGGTTACATTTGGAAGCTATAGAGTCTACGGACTTTGAGACTTAGCAGGTACAAGATATGCTTCGAGGAATTGTGAAGCGATATAGAGAAGGTGGACAATTAACCATGGGGCAAAGCCTTGTGCTCTTCGAACATTGACCATTTTTTTGTTATGGTTGGTTGATCTCAAAATTTGTATCTTTTGCAAAATACCTTCTTATATTTATAGCGTGTTTGGTACACCTTTTTTTTTCATTACATTTAAATGCAATGTAATTTTCCCCCAAATATAAAAATATTTCATTCAAATACCAATCACATCACATTTTAAATCTAATATAATCACTATTCATTATTTTACTTTTTCTATTACTTTTATTAATTATATTATATATTCTCTCTCTTTTTTTTTCTCTCTCTCTACTTTTATCCAATACATCACATATTTATTACTAAAATATAATTCAAATATTTTTCACCCAAACACACATCGCATTCAAATGTAATGCTAATACTTTTCCTCCAAATACAAATTGTATTCAATGCATTATATTTAAATATAATACAAATGTAATGCGTTCACTAAACAAAGCATTAGAGATTAATGATTGAGTGCGGAATGCTTTATTTGGAAAAAAATATGTATCTTAGATTATTTTTGTTTTGATTTATTAATATTTTGAATGGTTAAAATTCAAAAAAATAAAATAAGGAAATAGAGCCCTTATTTAATTCATTTATTGGAGATAAATTTTTAAATTAGAATTGATTAACTTTTTAAAAATTAATTATAATTTTTATTAATTAAAAAAAATAAAAATTAATATAGAATTTTTGAATTAAACGAATCCATAAATATATTAACTCGAGTGACTATTTCTATAATATATCTGAAATGGCTCGACTTCCCTATATGGGCTAATTCCTGTTTATTGGGCTTTTATCATGATGGCTGGGACTGAGGAAAGAGGAAATTGTGAGAATATTTGAGATTTCTAACTCACTTAATTACTAGTTTAGATTTTTGTTTTATTGATATATTTTACTTAATATCGTAAGATAGTAAAAATTTTAAAATTATTATAAATAAAACAATATTTTAAATATGAGTAATTTTTGGAACATTCCTAAAAAAATTGAGAAAATCCCCATAAAGTAGCCTAATTTAGTTTTCATGTACCTAAAGGCCCGTTTGAGGGAACTTTAGAAATTATGGAGGTTGGATGAAAATGTGTGTTTGTGAGAGGATTTTGAAAAAGTAATGTGATATGGAACATAGTATAAAAATTAAAATATGTTTGAAAAAAATATGTAAAATAGATCTTGTTTTGTTTATTTCATCGTTATAAACATTTTGATATCAAAATTATTTTTTTTGATATCAAAATTATTTTTTTTGATTGAAAAGAAAAAAATTATGAATTTTTAAAATTTAAGTTTTTTAAAAATGAAAAAGAGATAAAGTAAGATATAGAAGTACAAATTTTGGATTGAACTATAAAATACTGTTAGGGAAAATTGTCTCAAACAAGGCCAAAATGCTACATGTACCTTTCTTCTTTGTAAAAAAGGAACATTGTATGCCCCTCTTTCCATCTTCATCGTCAAAACAGTCGGTAATGAAATGAAAAAGGTCTAATTCAAAAGATGAACTCAATTTCTCTTACACAATCGTGTCTCCAATGTCGCACCACCCATTAGCCAAGACAAACGTTTGATTGAGACTAATGGGTATGTAATTTGAACGCATTAAAAGGAAAAGAAATGACGACATGGTTGTAAATGCACCGTCTCATTGGTATTAAATGCCACATGCACTATCTCAAAAATATGGTTCAAAAGTTCAGAAGATGTAGGAAAACCTCTAATGTTAAATTAAAGAATTGAGATATTACATTAGCATGATTTGGTGGTATTGAGTCTAAGCCACAAGCAACAAAGGACAAACAAAGCCTTCCCTAGACAGCGAAAAGGGGAGCCACACAATAGGCTGATATGTCAACTTCTCAATAGGGCATTGCCTTTCACTGCAGTTCTGTGGACAGCAGTCGAATGTCGTTTTCCTCTTTTTGTTTGAAACAAC
Source organism: Antiaris toxicaria (assembly GCA_035233585.1). NCBI lineage: Eukaryota > Viridiplantae > Streptophyta > Magnoliopsida > Rosales > Moraceae > Antiaris > Antiaris toxicaria. Next base: position 3,082,221 of record CP141155.1, on the reverse strand, counting down.
ACCGAGACTAAATCATTGCTCAAAGCAAAAACCCAATTTTCTTTTTCTTCTTTTTTCTTGTTTGAAGTAGTGTTTTTTCTTTCTTGGTCAGAACCACAAAAGCGTAAGAAAAATATTTGAGTGAAGAGATGGGACTTCTGTGCTGCTGTGACTCGGAGGACTGTTTTCTGTTGGGGCTGATTATGGCTTTCGTCATCGCCATGGCTTTCTTTATCTTGTGTCACCCTCCTCAAAGAAGAGTTGCTATCTACAGTTGCTATTAATATTTTATGTGATTGGTCTTCTTTCTTTGGTTGATGTCAAACCTTTTTCACTAGTGTATGGACTACCTTGTAGAGTTTCTACGGGCAATATTTCGACTTCTACTTTTTTCTTTTCTTTTTTTGTTTTTTTCCTTTTTGAGTAAATAACTTCTACTTCTATTGTGATGTGTTTATCTTAAGCAAGAATAAAATGGAGTTGAATTAAATAAGTGAAAATTCTCTTGTGATTTGCTTGGTTACTTTTTTTATCTGACTTTACAAATGCATATTTCTACTTATTTTTATTTGAAAATGATTAAATTTGAACTCTTCACATTTTGATGAAGCTAAGGGGGCGTTTGGTAAACGCATTGTATTTTGATTGTATTTGAATGAAATTTGTTTTTTAAATGTTGTATTTGGTTGAAAAGTATTTGTTTTGTATTTGAATGAAATGTGTGTTTGGATGAAAAGTATTTTAGAGTTGAAAAGTTGATGTGATTGATAAAAGTAGAGATAAATAGTAAAGTTAAAAAGTTGATGTGATTGTTTTAAAAATGTTTTGAATAGTAATTGTTTTCGTAGCACTGTTGTAAAATTTGTGTTTGGTGTAAAATTGTATTGTATTTGAGTGAAGTTAAAATGAAATATTTTGCCAAATGTCCCCTAAGTACATAAAATTTTCTTAGTGTTTATGTTTGGTAAAAAGAATGAAAAAAAAAAAAAAAAAGGAATGAGAAGTAAAATATCAAGGTGAAGAAAATAAAAAGAAAGAGAAGGGAGATTTTTCTTTCATGCTGCTTAGTTAAAAAAGGCAAAGAGAATATGAAATCCAATGCGTTTTTACAATCAGACTCTAATATAAATAAGAAAATGAAAGAATAATCAAAGTCAAAATAACAATTTTAGGCTACAGGTATAGTTGTTTTTGTTTTTCCTCCAAAGTAAAAAAAATTGAAAAATGACCAAGTGTCGTGAATTTACAACTTCCTTTCTCTAAGAAACATAAGTTTAGTTTTTAACTTGTGTTATCCAACGAACTACATGTCCCATCTTTAAGGAGGAGAGACGTCATATATTTTCTTGCATAGTTGCATGTAATACATCTGTCATCTTTACACAAGGCGGAACTTTGAATGCCCAGTTGATTCAAATACCTAACAGGAGCACATTTTCCTAGCCTAAATTAAATGCATAGTCCAATGTCAGTCAGAACAGATGTTCGAAATTCGATTCAAAAGGTCCCAATTTGGCTTTACAAAAAGATAAAAGCAAATTGACAAACGAAACTTGCAGTTTCCCAACATTGTAAAGCAATTAATATTTGACACTCCGTGGTCCGTCCATCTGCCAGAGGTAAAAAAGCTTGGTGAAAGTTTCATTTTGGTGTAGCTTAACATCAGGTACGTACAAACAAGACGAGTTAAATAAGAAAATCTTATATATATATATATATAGATGTGTGTTTTCAAAACATAATCCTCCTTGTTAGTACAACCCCCAACCTCCTAAAGTCGGATTGATGGATCAAATCCTTAAAAACAAGACAATCTGCTATCAGTGGTAGAAACTCTTAACCGGAGCAAAGCTTCTCGAGGGCTAAGTTCTCGTCTCCGCCAACGGATTCCAAAGTACTCCTCACCTGAGCCTCGGGGAATCCCATCTCTACGAGTTTTTGTACCTGTACATCAAAACAGTTCCTTTACATATCGCAAGTTGTGATTAATATTTGCATAATTATATATCCTCTTTTTTTTTTTTTTTTTTTCACTTTTAGAAACTACAAACTTGACATTTTAGAGGACGTTTGGAGAAAGAATTGCATTTTAATTTTACTCAAATACAATACAATTTTACACCAAACACAAATTTTGCAACAATGCTACGAAAACAATTACTATTTAAAACATTTTTAAAACAATCACATCAACTTTTCAACTCTACTATTTATCTCTACTTTTACCAATCACATCAACTTTTCAACTCTAAAATACTTTTCATCCAAACACACATTTCATTTAAATACAAAACAAATACTTTTCAACCAAATACAACATTCAAAAAACAAATTCAATTAAATACAATCAAAATGCAATGCGTTTACTTTTCAACGCCGTTTACCAAACGCCCCCTTAGATTTAAAGATTTAGTTTCAATTTTGTCACTATAATAGATTTTAAATACAAATGCGCAATGAAAAGATCATTATACCATGAATGGATAGAATTATGCATAACAAGAATAATAAAGAACAAGAAAAATATGCTTTCTTCTTCTCCTCCATCCTCCCCAAGCAAACAAGTTTTCTTCTTTCCCTTCCTTAAATCACGCTTTTTTTTTTTAGAACAAAAGAAAGAAAAATAACCGAACTAATTAAAAATAAATCGTAAATGAAAGGAAAACAAATCAAAAAGAAAACCTGTTATAAAGCAAAAAACCAAATTAAGAAGGATGATCAAATGGGAAGAATCGACTCAACAAAGACTTGGGAAAGAAAGAATAAATGTAGGAAAATGGGTGTAATGATTTTGGAGTTGTGGGAAGTAGGAAGTAGAAGCGGGTAGTGAAAAGAGAAAGAGAAGGAGAAGTTGGCGGAGGGAGAGCAAGGTTGAAGAGGGAAGTGGAAATTATTTTACCTTCTCTTCAATCCCACGTGATGATGCCTTGGCAAAAGTTTCTGTCCAGTACCGAGCGGTGCTGACAAACGTCTGATGCTGTTTAATATACTGTAATGGCATCACAGAAGAGTATAATTAAGATCAATAGAAGACACTCTACAAGAAAGACAATTAGATGAGAAATATTCAACCAAGACTAAAGGCAGCTTGTTAAGGATATCCTTACTATACTTCTTTCTTTTTAGACGATCCCTATCGTCTTTCCGTTGAATTTGATTCGTTTATAGATATAAAGGAGTTTTTTATGTACTGCATAGTAAATATCCAAAGAACAGAAAGTACAATTGATAGGAAAAGCAAACATCTAAATAAGACATAATAGTAGGGCAAACAATAGCAGTAAATAAGACCTGTTGTGCCACAACAGCATCTTGAGGATCATCAGGTTGTGGAGCAGAAAGTAATGCTTGTACAGAAAGAAGAGCTGTTTTCAAAGTGAGAGCCGGGCTCCACTGATCCTTCAAGATATCCAAGCAAATCGCTCCACTCTGACTGCTGATATTCGGGTGCCTTGAACGAGAGATACAAAATAAGCATTAACATCCATAAAACAAACTTATGAAATGAGCTGAAAACATAACTTGCAACCGATATAAAACTGTTTAGCATCCTAGAAAAATCAGCCGAATTCACCCAGCTGATTTGTGCTCAAAGACGTTATAACCGGACATAAAATTTTCAGCTATTACAGAGCATTATGCAACTCATCAACAGAACGTACTAGTGAGGGCCACCAAAACGACTAAACGAGTGACATTACTGAACATTAGCATAGACCAAAGCTCCAGCAATTATGCCCAGTTGGAGAATTCTAAATTAGAGAAAATTGTACTAATTAAGCGCATATGGAGCTTCACATATGTTTTGCATGTTCTCTAATCTATCTAGTTATAGCAAAATCCATTATAAAACAATTCTCTTCTTGTAAAGTTTGATTTTTTTTTTTTTAAAAAGGCATTATTTACAATTCTTACAATTTTTGTCCTTATGTATCTAATGCAACCAGTACCATGTGTGAAATCATTCTTTGCAAAATTCCCTTCGTATATAAAGAGAATAAATCACAAATCCATTCAAAAACAAAAATAAATAGATTACTGAATAAACCAACAGAAAAAAATTTACACATGATTTCATTCCACTTACCATACTTTAGTTGAAAACTGCATTTTGGGAGGCTCAAACGGATACCCATCTGCGAAAGCAAACCCGTATAATTTTAAGGTTAAATTATAACAAACCAGCTAAAAATTGAGTCTTGAGCAAAACTCAACACATTGAATATCCTAATTTAGCACTATAAGGACCAAATTAAATCACTTTTTTCGAATTCCACGAAATGAATTCCATAAACAAATCAAAAACCGAAACTCTTTTTTTTTTTTTCCCTTTTTTACAAGGAATGCAAGAAAACCGATGCATTCCAATTGAGAAATTGGAAGGAACCTGGCAAGGTGATGTCGATCTGGAAGGTGCCGCCCTCGTAAGGGGTTCCCAGGGGGCCGGGGATTGTTCCGACGAGGTGGGCGAGAGTGGCGTCGGACTTGGGGGCGACTCTGATGCCGGAGCCCTCCACGTCTTTACTGCATTCTTGGAGCTCCTTCTGGACTCGAGCGAAGTCTATCATCTTCTCCGACGAAGGGAAGAACAAAACACAGCGGAAAAAAGGATGTGGAAACCCACGATTTCGGGAAATGCGATTGAATTTGGTACCAAATATGTACGTATATATAATTTGAAAGTAGTTGATATCTCTCTCTCTCTCTCTAGTCTCTACGATTTGATGCTTTGCTTTGGGAAAGCGAGGGTATCAACAATAATCAGCTCTTTTCTGAAAATGTGATGGGCCAATAACAAAAAAGGAAAAATTAGGTAATTGTTTATTGGTGATTTATCATAGTATACGAAAATAAATAATAATTTTTAGAAAATAATAGAATTAATGCCTCGAGGAAGACATTGTATTTATATTATATTTAGAGAAAAAGTATTAGTATTGTATTTGAATATAATGTATGTTTAGATAAAAAGTATTTCAATTATATTTTAATAATAAATAAGTGATGTGATGGGTAAAAATAAAAATGAAAAAAAGAGAGAAAGAGAATATATGATGTAATTAATAAAAGTAATATAAAAAGTAAAATAATGAATAGTGATTGTATTAGATTTAAAATGTGATGCGATTGATATTTGAATGAATTGCGTTTGTATTTGGGAGAAAATTACATTGTGTTTAAATACAATACAGTTTAAAAATGTGTACCAAACGTGTCTTAAGGACCGTGTGAATACCTTTTTGGGATTTTTTTTGAAAAAATACTGTTTTTAAAAAATATTTTTAGGAAAAAAATTGTTTAAAATGAAAAAATATAAAATTTTAAAAAAAATTTAGAAAAAATTATTGATATAAATATTATTTCGTTATTTTAGAAATTCTATATAATTTAAAAAAATTATTTTATTTAAATTTGTATATGTAAAATTATGAAATTTTTAAATTTAGAATTTGATGTGAAATTTTAAAAATATAAATAATAATAAAATAATAATAAAATAAAATAAAATAATTTAACTACAAATGACCTCTAAACAACATGTTTTAAAATAATTTATTATATAAATAATTTATTTATATTAATTTATATTTATATACAAATAAATGGTATATTTATATTTTTATTAAGTAAATAAATTGTTTATATCTTTTAATTATATTATTTATTTAATTAAATTTATACTTATACAATAAATTTATTATTTGTTATAAATTTTTTAAAAATATATTTATTATAAATTCCTAAAAATGATTGATCGATCCAATCAATAATAATTACACCGTAATATTTGGTTAATTAATTAATCAATATTTTTAACATTAAAATATTTCTTAAAAACCCATATATTCTAATGCAGAAAAAAATGGACGCGCCTCGTTAGAGCTTATTACTGGGAAGGCGTTCCCAAGATTTTACGCCTCGATCCTGACATACGAAAGATTTCCATTTTTTATTTTGGAAATTAATCGTGTGAGTATTGAATTTTATATTTTTAATTAAGTTAAATATAAAATTATCATTAAATTATATTTATAATTATTAAAAATTTTCTTTGTATAATAATAGAGTGGATACTTTTTTTTTTTTCTTTGAAAGTCAAGATTTAAATAAAAAAAAAAGTAGAAGGAACTTTTTTTTTATTTTACAAGGGTGAAGAAAAATATATATTTTGATGCACTAATAAATCTCATATTTTGGGATTTGTCTAATATTCGATTTGTTAATGTCTTCTAACATTGTATTATAAATCATTGAGAATGTAATTCAAAATTTCAAATAAATAAAAAGAGTTTTTTTTTTGTCAAATTAAATAGATAGCTTCTTTCAATTATGTGACATTTGACAAAAACATTTAATTTATATTACTTTTAAATAATTATAATTTTTACCTAAATACAAAAATACTCCATTCAAATACTAATCATACCATATTTTAAATCTAATATAATTACTATTTATTATTTTATTTTTTTCTATTATTTTTATTAATCATATCATATATTCTCTTTCTCTCTCTTTTTTTTCTCTCTACTTTAACCCATAACATCACATCTTCATTATTAAAATATAATTTATATATTTGTCACTCAAATACATATTGTATTCAAATGTAATATTAATATTTTTCTTTCAAACATAAATTACATTTAATACACTACATTCAAACGCAATGGGCAAACAAAATGTATTCAAGTAAATTGATTTCTACATCTTTCAATGCTTAAATTTGAAACATAACATTATCTACAATATTCTTTAAGATGTAGATTAGACATGAATTTAATTTAATTTTTTAAAATGAAAAATAATATTCAAAAACATAAAAGGCAATACAATCCCTAATTCACGTATAAATTCCATCACAACAAATTTTCTATCGGTAAACGCAAATGATGTGGAAGATAAAATGGTATACTGAACTCACAAACATAAGACACTAAGGGGGCGTTTGGTAAACGCATTGCATTTTGATTGTATTTAAATGAAATTTGTTTTTTGAATGTTGTATTTGGTTGAAAAGTATTTGTTTTGTATTTGAATGAAATGTGTGTTTGGATGAAAAGTATTTTAGAGTTGAAAAGTTGATGTAATTGGTAAAAGTAAAGATAAATAGTGAAGTTGAAAAGTTGATATGATTGTTTTAAAAATATTTTAAATAGTAATTGTTTTCGTAGCACTGTTGCAAAATTTGTGTTTGGTGTAAAATTGTATTGTATTTGAATGAAGTTAAAATGAAATATTTTGCCAAATGTACCATAAGGGTCCGTTTGGATATCCTTTTAAAGATTTTTTTTATTGGAAAAAAGTTGTTTTAAAAAATATGTTTGGAATGAAACAATGTAAAATTTCAAAAATTTAAAAAAAATATCAATATAAATATCATTTCATTCATCTCGAAATTCTATACAATTTAAAAAAAATCATCTCATTTAGATTTGTATAAACAAAATTATATACTTTTAAAGTTTAAAGTTCAATGTAGTATTTTTAAGATGTGAGAAGTGAAAAGTGATAGTAAAATAAAAAAAATTATTTTGGAGATAATTTTTTTAGTCACCCAAATGCCCCCTTAAAAAAGTACATCAAACATCAAGTGTACACATGACTCTTATTAAATCCAAACATAAGCACTTTTTTAGATTTTTTTTTTTTTTTAGGGAATGTCCAATGAATAACATATCTCTTAAATATTATTTTATTTATGAAAATTTCAGAAGTTTTACCTTATACTATCAAATAAAATGATTACATGATAAAAATATGTGATACAAAGAAAAAATCCTAAACAGGGTTATTCCCTTTCCTCCATTTTGTTCCTATGTCGAAAGGCGCAATGAGGCTTTTGTGTATACTTGGGTCCGTAATGGATTCCATTTCAAACCCAGATTTTTTATTGGCCCCATTTGCTTTGTGTGTTATTTTTGAGAAATTATAATAAATAGTAATTTTTAAAAAATAATTAAAATAAAGAACAAATTTTCACAATATTTATAATAAATAACAAATTTATCAAGTAAATATTTTATTTATATATAATTTATCAAGTAAATAATTGATTTATACTTTATAAATATGTTATTTATCTGTAAATTTTTAAATTACCTGATAAATATGTTGTTTATTATAAATATTTTAAAAATCTATTATTTATTTTAATTATTTTTTTAAAACTACTATTTATTTCTTTCTTCCAGTATTTTTTTTTCTTGAATTTTGTAATTATATAGAGGTTCTTTTGATATATGGTAAATTAAATTAGTGGAATTGAAACATTAAAGAAAGGAAGAATGTTTTACAATTAGAAAAAAAAATATATAGCATTATAATTATTTATATATAATTATGTAGCATGAAACTGGAAAATCACTATAACAATAACTATGTAATTTTATTATTCCTAATATATTTCCAAAAAAAAAAAAGTTTTATGTTTCAAATTCACAATTTTAAACATTCAATAGTGTAATTTTTCTTACATAAATGCAGGATTTTTATTTGATTATATCACTTGTTTTCTTTCTCTTTTTGTTTGGACCTTATCTATCTCTCTCTCTCTCTCTATCTCTCTCTCGTCATCGCCTCCTCACCACGTCATCATTGTTTGTACTGCGTCAGCAGTCGTCATCCCTTTTTTCAAAAAGTTTCAAGATTGCACCATCGCTAGAGTCGAAGCTTAGATTTCCTTTTTTAGGCCATGAAACTGAGACACACCAATTGACAAACCAAGCATTTTTAGTCGGTAAAACCTTTCCCATTAGATAGTGATGTTTTTGAATTTCTTCAAAGATTTTTGATGCGATCGGTTATCGAACTGACAAATTTGGTTGGTGACCGACCGATGTACAACCCTAGCCATGGGTGGGAATGAGCCGAGATATCTTGGTGTTTTAGCTTTGGTTAACTTATGTGAGGACTTTAGTTTTCAGTTTGTGTCTCGTTTGGCTAATTTTCCAATAGACTAGCTCTCTAAATGGGCTAACCCCATCTCACTCTGTTGTTATTCTCATTGAGGTGCTCACCAATGATGATGAAGAACAGTGATGAAAGATTGCGACGATATGCCGATGAGGATGCAATTATCGTCGCTATGAGGTCTCAGTTCTTGCATTCTCGAAATTGTGATTTTCTTCGTCATGGTGGTTGTCGTCAAAGAAGACGATGATTTTGACGAGTCGAAAACATCAATTGCGAGGATGGTTAAGATCTCGTACCGTCGCTGATGAGATCTCGCAATGAGAGTTGTGATATACTCTCTGGTTGTTGGCTTTTCTTTTTTTGCTGGTGCTTCACCAAGGTAATGGCTGCTCTGTCCATCGGGCTTTTTCGATGGCGGTGACAGATGACTAGTGGGATTTAGGTGGGTATTTTGGGTTAGGGTTTGGTTATTTTGGGGCTGTATTGGGATTTTTTTTTTTTAAATCTTGGGATTATTTTGCAGTATAGATTATAGTAATTATATGTAAATATATGGATTTATTTAAAAAAACCAAATTTAAATTTATATGTGGAAAATACATGTAGTTGATTTCTGATTTTTGGGCTTAAATTGTTACATTGATAATATATGATAAATACATAAAATGATTAGTAAACACATGTATTTACTAATTTTCTAATTTTTGGTCTGAATTGTAATATATGTAACATATCATAGATATATATAATGCTTGGTAAATACATGTATTACTGGTAAATACAGATAATAGACAAGAAAAAACTAAAAATATAAGTAAGTAAATATTTTATAAATAATCATATTTACATTTATAAATAAGAGTAAATATTTGTATTTATTGAATTTGTAAATATTGATTCTATTAGTAGTTTATGAATTTACTAATAAATACTGATACTGATTTTGTCAATAGTTTATGAATTCACTAGTAAATATTTTAGGGGGCGTTTGGTAAACGCATTGCATTTTGATTGTATTTAAATAAAATTTGTTTTTTGAATGTTGTATTTGGTTGAAAAGTATTTGTTTTGTATTTGAATGAAATGTATGTTTGGATGAAAAGTATTTTAGAATTGAAAAGTTGATGTGATTGGTAAAAGTAGAGATAAATAGTGGAATTGAAAAGTTGATGTGATTGTTTTAAAAATGTTTTGAATAGTAATTATTTTCGTAGCACTGTTGTAAAATTTGTGTTTGGTATAAAATTGTATTGTATTTGAGTAAAATTAAAATTGAATATTTATCCAAATGGCCCCTTAGTATTTACTGGTAAATACTAAAATTTATTGATAAGTACCGGTATTTACTAGTTAAATTTAAACATTTATTACTAAATAATTTCTTTGAATTTTGTATTTAAATATAGTATTTACCTAGTATATAATCTTATAATATTTCCTAATAAATATAGTAAATATTTATAATTACAAGTAAATATCAAATTTACTTAAAAATAAATAATGTAAATATCACTATTTACTACTTTCACTTAATGAGTAAATATTCATATTTGTAAGTAAATATCAATCAATTTTTTGTTTTTAATTTATTAATTATAATTTTGACCTATAGTTCAAAAAAAACCCAAGTCTCTAAATTAGGTCTTATTAGTCCCCAAATTAAAAAAAAAAAACCTAGATCTAAACTAGGAGCTACCACTACCATAAGAGAAAATGGCAAGCCTATCACTAGTGAAGATGCAATCATGAGTCATGATTTTCACGATGATGGACATTGCTAGAGACAGTGATGTGTGGGTCATGATTTTTCTGATGAGGAGAAGATTCACGACTCTAGATCGTGATCGTGATCTTATTCTAGCAATCCTAGCTTGATCACCTTTTTCGATCATCATAATGGCCGTCGGTGACGGATTTTGAGGTTTGCAGCAAGGTTGGATCTCTGGCCTCCAGTAGCCAAAGATCGTAAAACACGTGACAATCGCGAGCTCGCTGGGATATTTTATTACAGATGATCTCTTCATCCCAATCGATAGGGGGCGGTAGAAGCAACAGAAAACGGCCACGACTGATCTGGTTTCAGATTTAGATTAGGAATATTTTTAGATTTACACCTTATTATTTTGATCTTTTATCCTATTTGATTACAATATTTTCAAACTAACTATAATTTTAAAATCTTATATTCTAATATGCTATTTCACTCTCTCTCCCAAAATTATATTATCGTGGAGCTCTCTTTAAGCCGCTTTCCCTTTTGCACAAACAGGAGAAAAGCAACTTGGGATGTAAATTCAACATAGACGGCAGGGTCTCCTCTAGATTCCAATAGCTTAGTGGGACAATGTGTTTGGGAAATTCATTTTCCATGACGCATCTACAGCTAGATAAATTGCAAAACTAAACCCGGCAGTGTATTGTCTCCATACATTTAATACTAAAAATGATTTCCAAATTTAAAAGGAAAAAAAAAAAGAAAATTTCCAACACCAAATGTACGCATTTACAGCTTGACAAGAGAAAAAAGTTAATTTTTTTTAATTTTTATTTTCAATGTGGAAAGAGGCTTAATTACAGTAATTTATGTTTTTAAGAAATAATTGAAGTAAATAGTAAATAAACTACACTAAATATATTTACAAATTACAAATTTATGAAATACATTTAATAAATAAACTATATAATATATTTACTATTTATTTTCATTATTTAATTATAAAACCTACCGTATTTACTTGTAATTTTATGTCACCACAATAATCATTCGGTCAATGAAATTGCCATTTAATACACATACATATAAAATAATAGGTCCTTGTGTCTTATCTTATCGTTATCAGTGAACTGCATTCCACAAATGTTTCAATTATATGCCCATGCTTCGTAACTTTCAAGTTTTAACCATAAAGTCATAAACTCTTCATCGTCAATGGCATCAAAGAAAAAGATGAAAATGGAGGACCAAATTGTACTTATACAACACGAATGAATGGTGGACAATGCCCTTTCGATTAAAGTGAAATAATTTTTGATGCCAACAACAAAGTTTGACGTAGACCCAATACGGTGTTTAATGCAATAAATATATACAAAGTATATAATATGTGCACATATACAAAAGATATACTACATGTATATACATGTGGTGTATATGGGAGGAAAAAAGAGAGCCGCAACGTGACTGCACAGAGAACTATTCAACCACTGGTTTATTTATAGATAGTTATTTATTTTATTTTTTTATTTTTGTGTTGGAGAATGGAAATAAAAAGTAAAAAAAAAAAAAAAAAAAGAAGGGTCAGAGAAAAAACCAAATATGTTGCGGTTTTCCAAGTGGAGCAGAAACAACGGGAGCAGCCAAGGGGAATTTCTGGTTAAAGTAAAAGGATTAAAGATGACCCACAAAATATTTTTGTTTTTGGTTTTGAATATTTGGGAGACTTACAATAAAGCGAATACTAATCACTCATCATCGCCATCATCATCGTTTCTCAGTTGCCAAACACCCACCACCCCACAACATCCATATAAACAGAGATAGAGAGAGAGAGAGAGTTTTTTGACAAAAGGACAAAACAGGAGAGAGAAAGGGGAGAGACAGAAAGGGAGACACAACACATGGAAATGCAAGTCACCGCTAACAGAGCGGAAGAAGAGACTAGAAAGAGAAAGAAGAAGAAGAAAACTTCAGAATGACATATATACATATATATATATAGAGAGAGAGAGAGAGAGAGAGAGAGAGGGAGGGAGATTTTCAGACTAATGGGTTGGTTTTGGTTTTATCTCTTTCAGGCTTAGTTTTTAGTTTTAAGTTTTTAGTTTTTAGTTTTTTTTTTAATTCATTTTGTTTTTGTTTTTATTGTTTAATATCAAAAATTTGAGCGTTGTCTTTGATTGTATCGCCTTTATCTCATCGACTTTGGTTTATTTTTTTTTTAATTGGGTATTTCTTGAGCTATCTTATTCTGAAAGATTGTCATCTGGTTCAAGTAATGTTTTCTATGTTCTGGGAATTCCATAATTCAACTGGGATTTTTGTTTTATGCTCGCTTAGACTAAGGTTCGAATTTAACATGGTTATTTTTTATGAAAATTGATTTTCTTTAGACAACTCTCTGATGTTTAGTATACCAATATGGACCCTTGTTAGAATTCTGGGATTTTATTTATTTATTTGTTTATTTTTGTTGAATTATAGAATATTATTTCATGACTTTGTATATGCATATTGAATAAGGAAAGTTAAGAGCTTGTTTTCTTTCTGTTGGTATTTTGTACTAATTTGTTTGACGCTGTAATGAAATTATAAGGGGCTTTTTGATAGCTGCATTATTCTTGGATTTATTCTGTTATTGGAACTTTTCTTGCTCTAGCGTTTGTATATGTGTTGGGTAGTGATAATCTTAGGCTTAAGCTTGGGACAAAATCTTATTTTTTACATAATTTAATTAATGTGATAAGTTTACTTATTTATTTAGTTTTGTGGTCTGTTATTAATATCTGACAGTGTTGTTTTTGCAGGATCATAAACCAGCTTATAGATGGCACTGGATTAATAATTTTCTTGGCGAACTGTTGTATTACACTTTGGTTACTGGTTTCTGCTTGACTTTACCGTTTTATGTTGATGAAAAACGAAATGGGATGCCTTTAGTCTGTACTTTCTGATTGCCATTACTAAAATTAATGCGTGTAAAATTTCTGGGGCTCAGACAAGGCCGTGAAACTTGTTTCTCATTTTATGCTGAGGACATAAGATAAGGAACTTGGTTCTGGTACATGAATGCAATGCCAATAGTTAAAAACGCCAGATAGATGGTAGAAGATTAAGCTAAGCAAAGGAGGATTTTTGAAGATTTAGATAAGAGGGTTTTAGTCAAATTTGAAGATGGGCTTGCCTCAAGTATCCTCAGGTGGTATCACTGAGGAAGTGGCGGCCTCAATGAGCACGTTAGTGCCGAACCAGCCTAGGATTGCTGGTGTGAGCAGTTGTGATTTGAGTGGAGGAAGCCTTGGCAATCGAATGCAGGTCGATTTACGCCGCTTTTCTTTTGGAGGATTCCAACGGAAATCCATCGTAGAGCTTCCAAAGGAACATGACTTTTTGAATACGCACAGTGATGGTAGATCCAATGTGCATGTATTCAACATGGGCCTTATGGAGCCTAATTGCTGGCGACCTCAGAAAAGTGGACAGAATGTTCATGCACCTGTTTCTAGGATTGTTGGTTTTGAATCAACCCCTTTAAGCTCTCCTCTAAATGTGGTAGATGGACACCAACATTCTTCAAGTGTGATCAGTAGCGCAAGCAATGCAACTGAGGCAAGTGGATCGCTTGTCCGGAAACGTCTGTTGTCTCCTTTGAATGAAATACTTCTCCAAGATCAACCCAGCAATGATCTCGACATTGGTAGTGGAGTTTACAAGAGTGATTCCTCAAGAAGAAATGCAAGTTCAAATGTTCATGCCCAACAAGACAACAAGAAAGCTCATATCGGGGACTTGAAATACTTTAGTAGTCCTGACTCGTCTACCTCTTGTTTTACTGAATATAAGAGTTCACCAGATGACAATTATGGCATAAATTCCATTTTCTTCACGGATGGCCCTTTCTTTGTAAACAAGGATCCAGTATCTGGCAATAATTTTCTATCATCACCTGGACTTCACTGCTCGAAGAAGTCAATTGTAAAGTCTCAAACTGGGGCAATAGCCATTCCTCAAAAAAAGGTGGCCTCACCTCCACTCTCCTTGTCACCTCTTGGTCCAAAGTTTCATGAAAAAATGAGGCCGACAAACAACGATACCATGACAAATACAGAAGACAATGATATAACGTTCAAGGACATGGAACAGTCACTTAATGTAACTCTTGCAGGCTCTTTATCTTCCTGGAATGAGCATGGTTTTAAGATGCCAACTAAATTGCTTCAGGAGCACGGTCAGAAGTTTGACCTTTTCACTGGAGTCAACGTGGAAGGAAATTGCGGTCAGAATTTGAAATTTACTCCTCAAAGTTTCAAATCAGTTAGAGCTCTGAGTGGACTTCCTGTTAGAAGGTCCTTGGTTGGTTCATTTGAGGAATCCCTGTTGTCTGGTCGGTTATTGTCTGGGAAAGTTAGTAAGGTTAGAACTTCTATCTGCACCATTTTTATTCAAAGTATAGTTTTTTCATTTTAACTTCATAATAATTTTTACACATTCTCATATGCAGAGAATTGACGGTTTCCTTGCTGTTCTGAATGTTACTGGAGGGAATTTCTCACCAAAGCCGCAGAAACTTCCATTTGCGGTATCCAGTGTGGATGGAGATAACTACTTACTGTATTATTCCTCAATCGATCTGGCAGGGACCGCAGAATCAAACACTTGTAGAGGCTCCAAGATTAAAAGGAGCCTTAGCATTAATAAGTCAGGAATAGAAAAGAGCCGACTTTGTGTACCTAAGAAAGGATGCATACAATTGGTACTTTTCTATTTGAATTAATCTCCACTCATCTTATTAGCTTTTAAGTACAGATCTCCAACTTGTGTTTGTATATGTTTGAGCTATATAGCAAAAGGATATGCTATTTACAGTTAAAATAGTCCTTTAGGGAAGTAGCATTAGATACCTAAGGCATAATATGAATTAGAAGAAAATTTATTGGCTACTTAGCTTTTCATGAGGTTATCTCTTTTATTGTTGTCCTCTGCGGAAATTGCAATTCAAGAGTTGGTTTCCTATATGATTGTTGCATGAAAAAGTTTCCAAACAGGAATGAACTTTTATGGTTGAAAGGAATATAGCTTTTCTGTGTTCCATGTGTCTTTTGTGCCTCCTAGCCTTTAACAAACATTTTTCTAGCTTCTGATCAAAAAGCAGTTCAGCTCTGCCATGTATTCACAAGCATATCGATCAAAAATTTGTTGTCATCTGCTGATGAGCCAAATTTTCTGTGGCAGGTCCTCAGCAATCCAGAAAGGACTCCCATACATACATTCCTTTGTAATTATGATTTAAGTGACATGCCAGCCGGTACAAAGGTAGGTTTTATTTTTTTATACAAACAATGAAATAAGTTTTGGGATTATATTAGGTCGTTTTCGAATTTAGAACTTGTCGGATGTTAGGAACTAGTTTTGTGGGCATTGCATAATCTTCCTTGCAACTGAATGTCTGTGGTGAGTTCAACTCTTTATGGATTGTGCTTTTTGTTTGAAGTAAGATTCTTATAGGTATGGCATTTGCCAATATGTTTTTGCTTCAAAAACAGACATTTCTGCGCCAAAAGGTCACTCAAGCCTCTTCTCCCTCTGCTAATGGTGCTGGTGGCGTTCTGCGCTATGCTCTTCACGCGCGCTTCATATGCCCTTTACCTAAGAAAAGTTCAAGGTCTTTGCAGAGATGTAAATCTGACCCTTCTTCTGAACCAGCAAGAACTAGCGACAGTGGTGGGGAACGCCGCTTCTACCTGTATGGTGATTTGAGGGTGGTGTTCCCTCAACGCCATTCGGATTCTGACGAGGGCAAGGTACCATACATTTTTAGTCATAGATATTGATCTGTATTGGGGTTTATACATTTGCCTGGTCTCATAATATCTACTGGTTAAATTCTGCAGTTGCAGGTGGAATATCATTTTCCATCAGATCCAAAATACTTTGACATCAACTAGAGTTTCCTTGAATGCATAATTTTATTATCAAAAGATAACCATGTTAATAATTTGTAAATATATGTAATGTACATTCCATCCTTTGTCATCCTTGGGGCGATTGCCCAATTTAACTGTAAATAACTTCCAGTTCTCAATAAATAGTTGATTCTTGATTTCATTCCTCGTCTGAGCTTTTCTCACCTGATCGCTTGAAATTTTTAAAATTATGTGTGTATATATGTGTGCGTTTTTAGGGTAACCAAGAGCTGTTTCTTTGTGTATTTGGAAATTTGACCTAGGCAAAATGTGAAGTCTCCTTACATTAGCCTTTTGTCTCAAGAGAATTGTATTGTTAGTGGAGGTTTGTTTCAAGATTCTGTGCATATGCTATAGTTACGTGATATTAATATAGGTTAGATATTACCGATAGCTTATATTTATAATAATATTTTTATTTATTATTTTTGTGTCAATAGAGATATAATAAATTTAACTATATATTCCTCTTACTAAAACAGAAAGTCTTTTGTTTTTGCCATATATTTCAGATTATATCTGAATAATTTTTGAAAAAAAAAAAAGTTTACTAATAGAATTATCATTTTTTGCTTTATTTTTTTTTCTATTTTATTTTTACAAGGAATCCAATGCATTTTTCAGTCTTTGCGGTTACATGTTTATATTTCACACGTCTCAATGAGCCTTGGGTCAACATTCAAAGCCTCTTTTACTAATTTTCGTGTAAATTTATGATTTTGTTCTTTTAGTTTTTTTTTTTTTATTCCAAAACAAAAAGTTGGGTCTTGTTTATTTTTGAAAAAAAAAAAAAAAAAGGTGGGACCTTGGGAAATCATTTGTATGTAATACAATGCAATGCCATGAGCTGCTGTAACTTGTAGAAAACATGATATCGTTTGTTTTCGGTCTATTAATTCCATCAGCAGTTTGCAACTTTTAATTGGATTTAACTAAAAAAATAGAATATTATATTCCCCGCTAACCATCTTTGTTCACGTCTTCGATAAAGATAGGTCAACTAAGCCATGTTTTATTTATTTAAATACTTCCACTAAATTAAACTTTTGGGTGTCAAAAAACTTCCTGGGTTAAGGTGGGGATTAAAAAAAAAAAAATCCCAGTCAATTTAGGGTGGTTGGCACTGAATTCAGAATACAAAACTTGAAACTTTTTTGTATCTTACTATGAATTCACACATTTATTTAGTCCACCATTTGGAAAGGGAATAGTCTATTTTAGTCTTTAGAAAAGAGTTTTACAGCTAGATATTTGGGAAAGTTTGTTGGTTACTCTAACAAAATTGGATTCACATGGAAAAAAAAAAAAAAAAAGGAATCATTGTCTATAGATTATAGATATTATCATGGCGTAGTGTAGAGGAGAAAAAACATTGGTATAATGTTGGCTAAACCATGGTTTGGAACAAAATGATGTTTTCACAAACTTGCCTCAAATTTGATAACTTTAAAAGAGTTGATAACTAAGGTGAACTTGGCACGTTGCAAACAATTTTTTTTTTTTTTGTCTATCGTTGAAAGGTAGTTTTGAAATTAAAACTACTATTGGAGTGAAAGCCTGTCTAGCAATTATAAGGTCACTTTGTTCTCTTCTTCAAACTTCAATTGAGGATCTGAAAATACCTATAAGTAAACTTAATTGACACTCACATGATTTTCTCAAAGCAAGTACAAAGTAAGTTCAAAGAAAAATAAATAAATAAATATATAAACGCACTTCTCTCCTTCTAATCTACCCTTATATAGGTGTTAGATTTTTTTATAGTTTAAAACATCATTCAATCTTGTTCACAGATCTTAGGATGACTATTTAGAATTCCATACCCACACCCATATTTCATTATGAGGTCACTCTTACAATTTGTGCATGACCCCACTATGTCTCTTAATTTATCCGATAGTCATTAAGTTGAACATCATGTTCTCCTTCCCCATGTATCCAATCTTATATTTTAAGTAAAACAATTCCGGTTCACGTTTCATTCTATCTTACCGCCATGTTCCTCAATGCATGATCACGTCATTTTCTAGACTTTAATTTCACCTTCCATAACTAGGTTAATGGAGCAATTCAAAGCAATGCTATTAATGCACGAAATTAATGTATCGTTTGACAAAAAAATTACATTTTAATTTTAATCAAATGCAATACAATTTTATACAAAATACAAATTTTGCAACAGTACTACGAAAACAATTATTATTCAAAATATTTTTAAAACAATCACATCAACTTTTCAACTCCACTGTTTATCTCTACTTTTATCAATCACATCAACTTTTCAACTCTAAAATATTTTTCATCCAAATACACATTTCATTCAAATACAAAACAAATACTTTTCAATCAAATACAATATTCAAAAAACAAATTTCATTCAAATATAATCAAAATGTAATGCGTTTAGCAAACGGTCTTCTAATTTATTTTCTTATTATAAGTAAAAGTTGGAAGGAGGTTGTCCTTATAGAAAAGGCCTACTCTTTTTAAGGGGGACAAAAAACGGTTGAATGCCACTAGCGTGTTTTTGGAGATGAAAAACGCACCCCGACTTGGTGGATAAGAAAGACCCTAATGAATGTCAAACCACATTATGAGCAAAATTTAATGGGAATATTTAGGCATAAGCAAGGCCACCCATTACAAACTTGACAAAAGTAAGGTGGTTGGTTAATTAAAAAAAAAAAAAATTGTTGTTTTAGCTGTTTCCTTATCCAGTAGAATTGTTCCAATGATACTTAATAAAGGTCATTGTTTATTAGTATAGATAACAAAGATACGTATCAAAATTTGACATCTCCTACTTTCAGCACTATTTCAGCCATAATATCTCAGACAATTTAACATAGAACCTGCATATGTTGGATTCGGGTCAGATTTCTTGTTTCGCTAAACAACTCAAATAAATTGTTTTCTTGTTGCAATTCTTTTGTGGGTTTTGTTTCAGTGAATGGCTTCTTGCAACTTATTGCATGAAGAAGTTGATGACGATAATGACACAAAAGGAGGAGTTTAAATTATGAAACCATGAATAAATGTAGGAATAGAGATGAAGAGAAATGTTAGGGAATGTTTGGTAAGAGTATTGTGTTTGCATTACGTTTGAATTACGAAACCATGAATAAATGTAGGAATAGAGATGAAGACAAATATTAGGGAATGTTTAGTAAGAGCATTGTGTTCGCATTACGTTTGAATGCAATATATTGAGTGTAATTTATATTTAGATAAAAAGTATTTATATTGCATTTGAATATAATGTGTGCTTGGATAAAAATTATTTGAATTGTATTTAAATAATAAAAATATGTGATGTGATGGGTAAAAAAAGAGAAAAAAAAGAGAAAGAGAGTATGTGATGTGATTAGTAAAAGTAATAAAAAAATAAAATAATAAATAATAATTGTATTAGATTTAAAATATAATGTGATTAATATTTAAATACAATATCTTTAAGTTTAGATGAAAATTGTATTGTAACGTAATGTAAATATTATGTAGTAACATAGAACCTGCATACGTTGGATTCGGGTCAGATTTCTTGTTTCGCTAAACAACTCAAATAAATTGTTTTCTTGTTACAATTCTTTTGTGGGTTTTGTTTCAGTGAATGGCTTCTTGCAACTTATTGCATGAAGAAGTTGATGACGATAATGACACAAAAGGAGGAGTTTAAATTATGAAACCATGAATAAATGTAGGAATAGAGATGAAGAGAAATGTTAGGGAATGTTTGGTAAGAGTATTGTGTTTGCATTACGTCTGAATTATGAAACCATGAATAAATGTAGGAATAGAGATGAAGACAAATATTAGGGAATGTTTAGTAAAAACATTGTGTTCGCATTACGTTTGAATGCAATATATTAAGTGTAATTTATATTTAGATAAAAAGTATTTATATTACATTTGAATATAATGTGTGCTTGGATAAAAATTATTTGAATTGTATTTAAATAATAAAAATATGTGATATGATGGGTAAAAAAAGAGAAAGAGAGCATGTGATGTGATTAGTAAAAGTAATAAAAAAATAAAATAATAAAATAATAAATAATAATTGTATTAGATTTAAAATATAATGTGATTAATATTTAAATACAATATTTTTAAGTTTAGATGAAAATTGTATTCTATTTAAACGTAATGTGAATATTATGTAGTAAATAAAGGAGGTATTAGTTGAGCATTTTGAACAAAGAGGAGAAGAAGGGAAATTGTGTAAGTTGGAACTTTTTTAAGATAAAAATCTTTATAGATAATATATGATTTTGAATTTTGATTTACTTATCAAAATTATATTAAAATGAAAAAAAATTAAAATAAAGGATCTTAGATGGCCAGTTTGACAATATGTGAATGAGGCAATTTGATTTTGTAAAAGGATATTTGGGGAAAAGTTTAATCTACAACCACTCGTTATGTATGAAGTAATATAAGGTAAAATGAGACGATTTAAAACGGATGACTATAAAGACTGGTCTTATAAAAGGCTAGTTTGACAAAAACCCAAAACAACACCACCTCATTATACATGGTAGGGCATAAAATTTGAAGGTTTTTGTGTTGCCCTACTTTGTAGAGCTAACATATTTTGAAACACATCTAACAGTTAAGCTCGAATTCTATGGTACATTTTTTTTTTCCTATACCTTATCTTATAAATCTAATTATTATTATTATTTTTTTTTCAGTTTATTATTATTATTTTGCTTTATTTTATAGCTCAATAGATAAGAGGGGTTTAGATAGAAGTTCTTAGGTTCGACACTAAATAATATTTTCTTTTATTTTTAATAACTGTAAATTATGTACTCTTCCTAAGTTAAAAAAAATATAATGTTAATGACGACGATGATGATAATATAACAATAATAATAATAATAATATTATTATTATTATTATTATTATTATTATTATTGTTACAACAAGAAAGTTGCCACTACACGCGTGTATTTGTAACTTCCAAAACCGTGGCATTCAATGTGGGCGTGGATGCTATGCCTTTGCCTAGAAAACGTGTCGTGTCAACCTTCTTAATTTCACTTTGCAATTTTTGCCAAACACCATCTCAATCGCTTCCTTCTCCTGAAGTACCCAGAAAGATGATAGGCTTTTTCATGGATTCGACCCAGGGAATTTTGATTGATTTGGCTATCCAATTCAAGAATTGGCCTTGACAAAGAAAACAATGGATATTATCGTTATAATTATAATCTTAATGAAATATGTTTTGGCTTTAATTACTAGTAACTCCTTCGATATCACCCATACGTGGCAGCTTAAGATGGTTGTGATCGCATGTTTAGCCTGATTAATTCCCTAAAACAAAAATGTTTTAATCTTGAATCTCCAATCATTTTATTATTATTATTATTATTTAAAACGTTAAGATAGTTGACCTTATTGGAGTGGCTGTTACCTAGAAGATAAGAGCATTGATGAGAAAATCCGAGCTTATACAATAGCCCCAAAAGAAAAAAGGTAAATTATCAGGAAAAAAAAAAAGATAAAAGTGCTCATTAAAAAAAAAAAAAACACTCTTTTCCCCTTATTGGATTTTAACTTCTTTAGTCAAATAATTATTTATTTATATTGCTAAAGGAGGACTCCTTTTACTAAAAAAAAAGAAATGCTATTTTCCTCCAAATTTTGTTAGAGAAGAGGTAAGTTTTATAATAACTAAAAAACACAAATACCCGAATATTAAGCCAAGATTTGGTAAACATTTTGGGTATGTGTCAAACCATCTTAAGGGCTAACACTAACTCATACAAGAAATTACGCATATCTAACATCCCAAACACCTGAAGAGGAAAAAAAAAAAAAATTATATATATATATACATTTGTTATTGTTATTATTATTATTTGCTGAATAAATATATACATTTATTATTTTTTTCTTGTTTGGTAGTCACGTACAATTGTCTTTAAAAGATTCCCCCACCCCGTTTTTCCTCTGTAAATGCTCCTCATAACTTCACACTCTTTCTCTCTGTCCGTTACCTCTCTGTCCCCCATTTTTTCCCTTCTCTCTGTTTCCTCTCTGTTTTTGCTCTGTTTTCTTCAAGCCCTTCTCACCCAAAGATCTCCCAATGGCCAGCACCGAAGCCAAGTTCCAACCAAACCCACTTCAGAAAACTCAAAACCTCTTCCTTGGAGCCCAAATTTTCCTGAGAATTCTGGCCGTTGCATTCACACTGACCGCGACATGGATCGTCCTCGCGAGCAAGCAATCCATCGAGATCGTCGGCATGACCTTCGATGCTCGTTACAGCTATTCCCCGGCCTTCAAGTAAGATCAAAGAAGACATAGTCTTGCTTGGTTATTCCCTTTTTTCTAATGCGCAATGAAGGATCAAGATTTTCTCAAAAATGTAGTTTAATTCCAAATGATTCTCTTACATTGTAGGTTCTTCGCTCTCGCAAACGCCATCGCTTGCGCCTTCTCTGCCATTTCTCTCTTCCTAGTCTTCTTTCTCCGTCGCCTTTCCCTCAACCCCACCAACTACTTCATCTTGTTCTTACATGATTTGGTGAGTACATTTTAGGCCACACTCCCCATCGTTTACGATTTCTATGCACTCTTTTTTCTTTGCTACACTTTTAACTTTCACATGCTTTACCAGCACAAAAAAATGATAAGAATTGTATAATTGAAGACATAAAACGTTACCAAACTAGCTAGGCCATAATTCTTTTCAATGCTGCATGCAGTTCTTGTTGTCATTGGTGCTATCGGGATGCGCGGCTGCGACGGCTATTGGGTACGTCGGACAATACGGGAACAACCACGCCGGCTGGGCGCCGATCTGCGATCACTTCCACAAATACTGCAAGAGGGTCACAACCTCTGCGGCCTTCTCTTACTTGTCTGTCCTTTTCTTCCTTGTGCTCACCGTGTTGTCTGCAAACAAGTCTAGACAAATTCAAGTCTAACCAAGACTAGCACCAATTTTTTATTTTTATTTTTATTTATTTTTATCTCCAAAGTTTCTATTCATGTGCCAGACGAGAAATAGAGTGATCATGAAATGTTGTAATGAAATTTGCCCTCACTTTGCTGAAATAAAATTGCGTTCAAAATTTTCTCTGTTCGCTTATGTTTCACATGTTTATTGTAAGGAATGTGATTTTTAATACATAAAGAATATTTTTATGTAATAAAGCTCAATTGATTTAGATTGTATTTTGATTGAGTTCTTTCAACCAAGTTCATTGTACGTACCAAGGTCAAATGTAGTCAGACAACATAAAATCCTAGTAGTTATACTCTTCACCTATTTGACGAAAGTGGCTTCCAAAAATTAAAAGGAGAAAAATTAATATAAATATTGAAATATAGAGAAATAGCAAAGCCAGATTGTAAATATCAGAAAGTAATTCTAGTTTTGATTATATTATCATGGGTGAAGCCACATACATGTGAGTGAGGACACTTACTTTCATTTACAGTTTGAAAATTTTTTTATCTCATTCTTAATTTTTATGTAAATTTTCAGGTGTGTCCTTATTTTATAGGAAAAACAAAATAATGTTGTCCTTTATCAAAATTTGAAATATACAATTAGGTTCTAATTTAATAAAATAATTTTTTTTAGTAATCCCACTGAAAAGTTTTGCTGCCTGCTTCTATGGTAGGCTTTTAGAATTAATCAAAGGGCTTTTTTATTTTTTATTTTTTTGATGAGAATATGAGCAGGGCAGCATAGAATGTCAAGACAAATTTTTTTGAAGAGGATTAACTACTCCTCTGTAAAAGCAATTTTCTGAAGAGACCTGTAACTTGACTTTCATTGCAAAAGCACCCGACCAAAAAATCACAATTCCACCGGCTTTGAATTCAATTGAAGATTTGAATTGAAAGAATAGTTTCTTTTCTTTTCTTTTTTCCCTAAGAATGAGAGATTTAACTTGAGGATAATTTTATACATCAACTACTTATAATAGAAGGATTCGCACGTCAAAAAATGGAAAGACATGAATTAAAAAAAAAAAAAAAAGAAACCTGTTTTCTATATTTGCATGATTTATTTTTTTCGTCGTTTTTGGGTTGTAGAATAGGCGCATTGTTTACCTCCCCTTCATGTTTATATCATCTTATAATTTGAGTTGCACTGTTAGGATTTGCTACAAGCTAATAGTTCACTTCTAATGTGACTTGAATTACAAGGATGTACTATATTAACTTTTTTTCCTCTCTTATTAGATTTATGCCTTATTCCCTGTCCCCCACAAAAATTATTTTGTCGTTTTCCGATTCTTGTGCACTTGCTTTTGTCGTTTTTTTTTTTTCCAACACTTTCATATTCTTACGTGATGTTTTCTATAGTTTCGTCGTTTGTTGTGCTTTAAGTTGTTAATTTGTTGTCGTTTTTATGTGGTTTTCTAATTATTTATTGTTTGTTGTCGTATTTCGTCTGTATCTTATCATTTCGTCTTTTTTGTTGTCGTTTGTTTATGACCCGGTCACTTTAGAGTTGCTTCCTACCTGCCACTTTTTACGTTTGTTCGTTATATTGGTTTTTTTTTTTTTTTTAATCTTTTGTTTACTATGTTGTTTTTAATTTATTTGTTGTCGTTTCCGTGCACGTGTTTTTCACTTTGTTGTCGTTTCTATAGGCATGTGGCGCATGTCAGTTTTAAAAGATGTTGCTTTCTCTATTTTTTTTTTAATTATTTTTTTATCTGCTTTCCTCCTGCGTTTGTTTTCTGTTCACGGTATGGTTTCCCTGATACCACCGATTCTTACATATTTGCGACGAACGTTTTTTTTTTTTTTTGTCGTTTTTAGGGTTATGCTGTTTCTCCATTTGCTGTCGTTTAGGAGAACCTGTCGTTTTCCAACATTGTCGTTTTATTTTGTCTTTTCACCGTTTGTCGTTTTTTTGGTCCTTATCGAATTGTATCATTTTTTATATCACAACATTGTCGTTTCTCCGTTTAATGTCGTTTTTCAATTACGGTGTCGCTTCTTTTTAGCTGAACTCTGGAGTTTCTAAAATGCCGTTTCTTATTATCCTATTCGACTTTTTTTTTTCTCCTTATATATTTTTTTGCGTTTTTTTTTTTAATTTTTTTTTTAATCTTTCGTCAAAATCCAATTTTTGTACCTCTTTTTTATGTCTTGTCGTTGCTGTGTAGCTGTCGTGTCCCCATATATTGTCGTTTGTTCATTCTTTTTTTTTTTTTTTTCCGCCTGTGTGTCTCTCTCTCACTATTTTATTGTTTTAACATTGTTGTCGCTATTTTTGTTTTTCACAGTAATTGTCGTTTCTTCATTTTTATACGATTTTCTTCACGGTTTCATGTTGAATTTATAAAATTATTTGTTCTATGTAGTATGTACTTTAATTATTAAAAAAAAAAAAGGGAAAATCTTCCTTCAAGCGATTGAAAATCAAATGCAAGCTGCTTATTCTAGCTCCTTCCTCTCTTTTGGTGCTGCAAATTGCAGACCAATGTCCTCCATCTGTCATCCTTCACTTTCATATTTTTTAAATCAAAAAAAGAATAGTTTATTTTACTGAGCTAAAGGCAGTATCTCTTTCCTCCATAACCTCTTCATATCTAGTGGTTTATGGCTTAATTCAATCTTAATCTATGATTTAATCGAACGCGGCTATCATTAGGCTAAAGGAAGATCCTATAGAAAATTAGGAGATTCCTCATAATTAGAATTTGTCACAATAAAAATAAAATTAAAAATTGAAGGCTACCAAATCCTAAAAGGTCCTCCAGTCTCATAGCTGTACTACGACTTTTACAACTAGCATTGGAAAAACATAACCAAAGAAAATGCCGCAAAGGTAGTTACTAGTTAGTCTACCTATATAACAAGTCCAAGCCAACTTGGCCAAAATAAGACACTATATATATATATATATATTATTTTTTACTTAACAATACCAAACACTATGTTATAAGGGGTAAAAACGAGTAAGGTAGGTCCTCGCGTACGTCGGTAGCAGCCAAGCCAACATATGTGCATATTTGGGACGGGCATGGAACAAAAGCACATGGTCAAAGAACAAATTCACATGGTTGAGAGCCCCGACTCCTCTCCCACGTAATCGAAACACAGATGTATATGCAACGAACAAGTTAGCTAAATGTTACCATCAATAGATTGGTATAATAATAAGGATATCTTTCTTTTACCTTTCGGATGTCTTTCTTTTGTCTTTCTTTCTTCTCTTAAGATGTACCATAACCCCACTTTAAGACTTCTGTCTAATTAATGTATTATATGACGTTGGGTACATGGTGATATGAGTAAAAACTAGGCTCACCCTTTTAGTAAAATTAGGTCGAATTCTTTTCAGTTCCATTGATAAACCTCGAGATTTCCAAAAACGACGAGGTGGAGGAAAGACAGATGGCATCAATGATCTTTTTTTACCCAACCAAAAATAAAAGGGAGGTGGGTGGTTAGGAAAATGTTAAAATCCGTAGCCATAAGTGAATATAATGACGTGGCAAATCACTGAAAACTCAACTTGCTTGAGATCCTAAATGAGTTATATCATAAAGAAAAAAAAAAAAAAGGATGGCAGGCTTGAAGTTGATTTGGTGGTGGTGTACACCAAATTCAAGTAGCGATTAATGAGAGAATTGAGAGAGAAGGGCCACTTCAGATATTCAAAGTGATGATGTAGAAATTAAAAAATGGAATTATCGCACATGATTTTAGCTCACTTTTGCATATAAATGGAATGTGCATATTGTTAATGGTGCTACACCACACCTACCAAATTGATTAGAGGCTATTGTAAGTATTGATTTTGTTTCTTATCATAATTTCATGACAAACTTGCTTGCAATTAGTGAAAGAACAAATTTCATTTACTACAGCTAATCACTGGAAGAGATGGTTTAATTTAATCTGCTTAACAGAGAATGTTTTGACAAAACATTCTGAAACAAGAAATGTGAATAAGATAGATCAGAAAACAATTTCATAAAAACCAACCTGTATTGAACTTTTACCGATAAGGATATGATATCTTATGAATTCAATCAAATTAAGTACAAAACTAGAATACGAGCTCAAACACTTAATTGCAATTTCAATCTATTATTAAGCTTTCAGAATAAAAGGAAAAAAAGAACAAAAGCCAAAATAGTTAGGTGACCAAACCTAAATTACGTGGATGCGTTGATCACAAAAAAAGCTACCAATATTTTCTCTACTCACAAATAAACAACAATTATCAACAAGGAAAAAACAAAGAGAAAAAAATCAAGCAACAGCAACTATTTTACATATACATCAAACAATAAATCATCTTCAGTTTATCTATACCCTGATTTGTCATTCTCACTTGAAGACAATTTTATCCTGTAATGTTGTTATTAAGGTTGTTTAGATCAGCCAAAAACACCCCATATCTTGCCACGGCCAAGGCTCTCCAAGAGCTTCTTTGAACCCTCAACATCCATCTCAACAACCTTCTGCAAGTAAGCACAAGCCCCGGCAGCCACCATCTGCTTCCGACACTTCTTCGAATGTGAAAGCGAGGCCAAAATCGAGACGGGGTATTTCTTGTCCAAATTCTGAATCGAAGTATCTAAAAGTTGAACCGTGCTCACAATTCCCTTTTCATCTCTCCGAAAAATCTTTCTGTTGACCGTGCACAACATCAGCGTCGATAAAGCCTTTGCTGCGGCTTCCTTCTCTTCGGCGGCTTTACCGTCCAGCATTTTGATCAGAGGACCAATGCAGCCGCATTCCCCAATCTCCCTCCTCGTTCTCGAGCTGGAACCCAGCTCGTGAACCGCCCGTGCTGCTGCAATTCTCACCCCTAGAACGCCACAATTCAGCACGCCAACAAGGCGGGCTACAAACCCGTCGGAGCAGAGTGCTTCTGCGACCTGTGGAAGTGAAGCCAAATGGCTTAACAAGTCAACGGCGACTTCAAGACTCCGAACCGACGGGGTTGAGTCCCAGAAATTCCTTAAGCACTCGATTCCACCTTCCTTAATGACTAAAAGCTTCAAATTTTCATCCTCAGATACCAAATTGCACAAACACCTAAAGGCATTTTCTTGCGCCAATGCCGTACCTGAGCTCACTAGGCCAAGAAGGACTGCAATTCCATTTTCCTCGATGAAATTCTCCTTAATTTCGGTGAAAGCGGCAAGATTTCTCAAGACTCCGGCAGCAGAAGCCTGCGAGCCGGGCGTACCGGCCTGGCAAATCTCCAGCAGAGACGAAATTCCGCCTCTGGACCCGATCGCTCTGGCGTTCTCCTTGGAAAAGCTCAGAGCTTGAAGGGCTAGGCAAGCCTTTTCCTTGGAAAATCCACTTCCAGAATCAAGAACCCTGAGGAGGTGGTTCAGAAGCAGCAAGCCCTCGGCGATCAAGACGTGCTTGCTGCTGTCCACCATCGAAACCCTAGAAATGGCCGCGACGGTCTTCTCCTTCATCTCGACGGAGGAGCTCGAATCGAGGAGGCGGACGAGGACCGGAACCACGCCCTGAGCGACGGCGATCATCACGTTCTTGTCGTCCTCGCTGAGGAGCCCCAGGAGGGAATCCATCGCCGAGTTTCTCGACTCGGAGGTCCCAATCTGCAACCGAGTTATCAAATTCCTCGACTCGGCCCGCACCGCCTCCCTCTTCGACGACGAGCCGGAGTTCGAAACGCCGCCAACGCCGGAGCCGCCGTTGTTGTCGGTAAGAACGCCGCTTCTGATGAGAATCTCTCCGTCCCTGACTAGGCGATCGAGCCTTGCGAGGACGGCATCGACGTCGCTCTGCGTCCGGAGCTTACCGTCGGCGAGGCTGGGGCTCTGGCACCTCCTGGCGACGGAAACGGCATCGGAGAGCGCGGCGGCGACGGAGCGGAGCAGCTCGAGGGAGAGGGAGTTGGAGGCGGCGGCGGCACAGTCGGAAGAGTCGGCGAAGTCGGCGAGCTGAGAGCGGAGATCGTCGAGCTTGGCGCGGATGAGGGACCACTTGCCCTTGAAGGTCTGGACGAGAGGGATTTCGGCCATGAGAGAGGAAAGAAGCTCAGTGGATACGGCGATTGGGTCGCTTTCTTCTTCCGGTGCTTTCATGGCGGAGGCGTGTTTGGTTTGTTATTTTCTCGCCCTTTTTTCCTTCTCTTTTTCCCGCGTAGACGGTAAGAAAAAGGAACGGGAAAGGGAAAGTGAAAGGGAATGGAAAAGCCGGAATTGGAAAGGAAACGAGGAGGGATTTGGTTTTATTGGGAATGAATGAAATAGAGAAGAGAGGAGAGAAGGAAGAAGAAGAAGAAGAAAAAAGAAAGGAGAGAGAGTCTAATGGAGGTGTGTGTGTGTGTGAGAGTGTGGTTGGAAATATGTGTTGAGCAGCGACGGAGAATCAAAGTGAGAGACCCAAAAACTGAAGAAGAAAATAAAAACAATTATAGTTATTATTATTTCTCAGAGATGATGACGTGGATGGCCTCGCTACACGCGCGAATCGCCGAGCGTGATTCCCACCACATTTTTCTTTCAGTCACGGATTCTGTTCTTTCTTCTCCGTTACGTTTTTTATTTTTTGTCAAAGAAAAAATTTCCCCCAGTTATTATTTCTAAAAATTTCTACATTCGGAGGACTCACAATTCCATTTTGGGTTGTTTCACACATTTCTCTTTCATTCTCCACCCTCGCTTTTATGCTTCGATTGGTAAATGCATTACATTTATATTACATTTGAATGCAATGTATTAAATACAATTTATATTTGAAAGAAAAACATTAACATTGCATTTGAATGCAATGTGTGTTTGGGTAAAAAGTATTTGAATTATATTTTAATAATAAATATGTGATGTGATGGGTAAAAGTAGAGAGAAAAAAAAGAAGAGAGAGAGAATATATGATGTAATTAATAAAAGAAATAAAAAAAGTGAAATAATAAATAGTGATTGTGTTGGATTTAAAATGTCATATGATTGATATTTGAATGAAATGCTTTTGTATTTGGAGGAAAATTGCATTGCATTTAAATGCAATGCAAAAAAAAAGTGTTCACCAAACATATGCTTAAACTAAAAATGATTAAACTAATAGACCCTTTTATGTTTAAAATTATCCATAATTACTATAAGGTAAAAAGTACTCTATTGCTTTAACTTTCTTTTTGCATCTTTTTTTTTTGTTTATTTGGATTTTTTTGAAAGGTTTATTTGGATTTTTTTTGCTGTTAACAAGAAAAAAATTTTAAAAATAAAAAAAAGACGAACAACATAACATATTCATATATATATATTAATAAAAAAATATGTGCTATTTGAAAAAGTTTATCTAAGTAAGAGAAAATTAAAACAATAAGTAAAAGAAACACATAAAAAACCAAAATAAAATGACAACGGATTTTAAAATAATAAATAAAAAAGACATGAAAAAAAATCCAAAATGATAAAAGGACTAAAATATAAAAAATGGACCAATAAAAAAAACTAAAATAAAAAAAAATGGGGCAAAAGAAAAATTTGAGGGACAAAAATAATAAAAAGGACTAAAATGAGAAAAATACAAACATGGGCTGAAAGAAAAAATTGAAGGACAAAAAATAATAAAAGGACTAAAACCAAGAAAATAAGGGTCGAAAGAAAAGAAACTAAAGATTAAAGGACCAAAAAAAAAAATCATCTAAAACGAACCGTTTTGAACGAAAGTTGGGTGAACAGGAGTTTTATTCTACTTTCTTATACATATATAGATATATATATATATACATTAGATAATAGAATAAAATAACAATTTTGTTAAAAAAAATTTTAAGAAAAAATATATAACATATTCATGTATCTATTTATATAAACACACAAAAAAATAACGCATAAAAAGAAATTCATATACAAAGAAAATAAAATCAATTGAACATAAAAAGTAAACAGTAAAAGAAAAAACCAATTACAACATATAACATATCTCAAAATTTTTTGGAATACTTATTGAAGAATAAAGATTTAGATGAAAATAAAGGTTTTATGTACAGGTTACTTAATAATAATATTTATATGTTATTTATTTGTAGAGAGGAAAAAAAGAATAAAATTGAGTTTTCTTGTTTATAATAAAATTTTATTTATTTAATTAAGGATATTATTGTTTTTTAATATTATTTTATTGAGGGTCTTTTAGTATTAAAAAAATTTAATTAATAATAAAACCACGTCAACATTATAATATAAGGGTATTTATATTACAATTTTACATCACTAATATAAGATTATTTTTATTTACCGATCGGACAGTATTTTGTGATGTCAAGCACATATTTGATAAATTGGTAGTATGTTTATTAGAACTAAATATGAGTTTTAAACATTTTTTGAAAGGGTTTTTAAACTTGTCTTAGCAAATATAAGTTTCAAATACTGGCCTAGTACCCATGTTTAGGGGGACCAAGTAATACATATTTATTTTACTAAAATAGTAATTTCTGTTTTCAGTAATATAATTTTTGTATAAAAAAAGTGCTTATAAACTTAAATTAATATTAATCCTTTAGCCAAAAAAAAAAAGAAACTTAATTTTACATATACCATTAGAAGATTTCATGGTAGAATCTGTTATTTTAGTCGTCCAAAATCAGTATATTAATTGTTTAATGGCCAAATATGATTACGAATAGTTTTGTATTGTGAATTTAGTGGAAGTTTGATACACGTGTTTGAACTAAAATTTTAGATTTGAATTAAATTAAATTGAATTATTTATATTTAGTGCATGAGTTTAAATTATTTAAATAAAAAAGTATAAAAATTTAAAATATATTTTAAAATAAATCAATATCAGACTTATTTTATTTTTCTCAAAATTATATATAGTTTAAAAGAAAAATTATCATATTTAGATTTGTATATATAAAATTATAAAATTATAAAATTTAATTATACAATTATAATTATAACTATAAACAATGAATAAACTGGAAAAAAGAAAATGTAATTACAATTAGATTGATCTTTACCTCTATACGAACTCCATTTTTTGTCAAATATCTAACTATTAAAAAAATAAATTTAACAACTAAAATTACAGTTTATATATTATATAAAAAAAGATAGTGTCTTACAATAAAAACTCTTTATCAGGATATTATTTAGAAAGAAAAGAAAAGAAAAGAAAAGGAAAAAAAAAAAAAAAAGAGATGTATATTTCCGACAAGGTAAACTTCACATGATTATTTTTCCCAATAATTCATCCATATAATTGAATAAATTGACAATGATTCCCCATTTCCATGTATTTGTCTTTAGTGCGGGGGGAGATTCGTTCGCAAGCTGAGGTGGAGCTCCGTTTGGTTCCGTCTGGTCCGTGCGTTACACGATCCGACTTAAGCACGTGGGAATCTGGTGGATACCGGTTCAGCGATTGGCAATTGAGTCCAAAACTGACTCGGCGACCGAGATCCCGGGTGTCATTTTAAATTTAAAAAAAAAAATCCATTTTTAGAAAAGAAATTTTTTTCTATTTAAGCAAGATATTTAAATGGATAAAAAAATTTATTTTTTAAAGAAAAAAGTTTTTATGTTTAAAAATAAAGAAAATTTAATATTTATATAAAAAAATTTTAAAAATTCATTTTTTAAATATCAATATTTTTTTATTTTTAGAAAATGAAATATCTAAATAAATAGGCACTAAGATGATATTTAAATTTTGTATCTAAAAATAAAATAGTATTTTAGATTTTAAAAATATAATTTTGAAGATATATGTATTGAAAATCCGATAAACTTTTAAAATTTGTATTTAAGGTAAAAAAAAATTTTAGAAAAAATAAATTTAGAGTTTTGTATTAGTTCAATGAATATTTATAGAAAATTTTTTAGGATACATGTTTTAGAACTTGAACAGTGTAGTTAGTTATAGTTTTAATAAATTTAAAAAAAATTAAATTCTAAAATTAAAATTTTGAATTTAAGATAATAAATCATTCACAGTATTATTAAGAAGATAATTAAAAACTATAAACATCAAAATCGTGTCAAATGTAGAGGAGACCAAACATGCCGTTATTTATTATAGAGGTGACAAATTGAAAGAAAATGAATGAAATTTGTGGGCAGAAGTTAAGAGAAAAGGGGAGTGGGGACCACACCTTGTCTAATAATACGTCCTTTTTACACCTTTCTGAGGTCTTCGTGACAGCTAGGACTGCGAAAGTTCTCAAGGCTCTTTCTTGTTGGCGAGATCAATTTTGTTTTACCAAGCTCTTTGTTCTTTTACCATCACAGCCTACTTTTTAAACGTCCGATTTCATCTTTAATATATATATATATATATATTTTTGCAAATATCCCTAAATTTTTTAAATTTGGCTATCTCGTGGTTAAATTTTTTCTTGATAATCAATTGTCTGAATTTATAATTTTTGATATAATCAATGTTTATTATTCACAAACATTGAAATTAGAATAATTATTTACACATAACTTGCATGTGATAGCCTAAAAAAAACTGCACTAATTAATTTTTTTTTAATTTCAATACAAATTTATTCCAAAATTTGAATCTAGTTTAATTATAACTCAAACTTCAATTTTATTTTTAAAAAATTATATCATATCAAAATAAAAATAATTACTAGTGTCTTTCTTGAAATGTTACGTGCAAGTGACATACAAAAAACTGTTCAAAATTTAATGATGTGAACAAAAAAATATGAAATGTGTCAAAAATTGTAAGTTCGAGTGATTATCAAAGCAAAAATATTCAATGACTAAAATATCAAGTTGGAGAAGTTTGGACTTTTTTTTCCTCAAAATAACCTCATATTTTTAGTACTAGAAAATTTTGAGTTTTTGTAATTAGTCTCTTTCTTTAACCAATGATATCAACTTGGGTCCTAATTGCAAAAAAAGAAAAATTCAATTTGCCAAATCATAGACAATTAGATATATAATTTGACAATAATATTATGCCTGATTTCATTAAAAAATAGAGAATTGAAACCTCTTACACGAAATAAAAAAATAAATATATAGTGTCAAAAGTCTTTTAACTTGGATGATAAAGAGTTTCAAAAATATCTTTTGAATTCACCAATATATTTATAAAATATTCTTCTGACACTTTTTAGTTGAATTAATATCATATTATAACAAGAAAATTTTCTTATTTAGCTTTATCTATTTGTATCTCAAAACTTAATCTTCCTGAAAGTAATAATAATGCTATGTTTGGTATGATAACAAAAGGAAGGAAGGAATTGAGACCAGAGAAAAGTAGATGAAATATGTTGGATTTGGTTGTTTGGTGAAAAAGAAAAAAAGAAAATAAAGGAAGATGAGAGGGAAAAAAATTATAGTGTTTTAATCCTTCCAGAAAGTAAGTGGAACATACAAATTCATCTCAATAAAATACAAATTACTTTTCTTTTACCCTTACTTTAAAAGTAAAATTATTTTATATAGATAAACATATAATAAAATAATATCAAAAATCCATTATTTTCTTTCTTTTTTATTTATCAAACAATTTTAAAAAAATAATTATAAATATAATTTAACAATAATTTTATATTAATTTTATAAAAAAATAAAGAATTTAAATATTTTATCTCTAATTTAAAAAAAAAAAATTTTTCTTTCATTCATTTAAAATTTACTATCTTCTATAAATTTTTTTCTCCCACGTCTTTTACATGCTTCTTATCAATTCGAACGTACATATCAAAATCAATCTAGCCACTGAGTGAAATTTTAAAGAGATGTGACATTTTGATTGAATTGAATACTTTTGTAATTTAAAACAAAAAAAAAAAAGATGAAATATTGCATTTCATCTGATATACAGGCACGATTCCGTAATTTTCCCTGATTTTCAACTCCTATCCACTCATATCTTTTGAGTCCAATGATTGGGTGGGGACACTCCGTACGGTATGTCGTTCTTGGACAATTTTTTTTTTAAATCTGAAAAAAAAAAGAAAAAAATAACACAACCGTTTTGAAGCTAATAACCACACAAAGAAAAATTCGTAGCCAATTTGCATGTGGTGTTTCATAAACTATTTTCTTTTCTTTTCTTTTCTTTCTTTTTTTATTTACTGTATCTATTTGGAATTTATGCTTCGTTTGGTAAACGTATTGAATGTAATTTGTATTTAGAGTAAAAGTATTAGCATTGTATTTGAATGCAATGTATGTTTGGGTAAAAAGTATTTGAATTGTATTTTAATAATAAATATATGATGTGATAGGTAAAAATAAAGAGAAAAAAATGGAGAGAGAGAATATATGATGTAATTAATAAAAGTAATTGAAAAAGTGAAATAATAAATAGTGATTGTGTTGAATTTAAAATGTGATGTGATTAACATTTGAATGAAATGTTTTTGTATTTGAGAGAAAATTACATTGCATTTAAATACAATGCCAAAAAAAATGTTCACCAAACATATGCTTAGCATCAGAAGAAAAAAGAAAAAAAGACTGCCGGAAAATTGACAGCCAATAGTGGAATGGGCAATCAAAAGAGTAAATGGTCAAATAGATAAACTTGTCTTATTTTCTTGTTTTATTTGGACTTAATGTCGTCTTTAGTACTAAACAACATATAAAAATAAAGCAAACAAGCAAATGCTTTTGTTTTGTTTTTCTTTGTTTTTTTGTTTTTTGGTTTTTTTTTCAATGTTTACAAACAGCATCCGAGTTGTCTTTAAATTCATATGGACATAAAATAAAGTGTAGGGACTTTAAATTCGGATCTGAGATTGTAACATAATTTAAGCTATTGTTATTTACACTTTATTATTATTACTATTAACTTAAGATTAGAAAATTATAATAATATAAAATTACCGTTAAACTTTATACATACCAACAACTATCATTTAGACTTTAATTATAACTATATTGTTTGAGAATTATTAGATTAAGCATCTGAATTTTGTGTACACCTTCGAAATATAGTTATATTATAAGTTGTTGAACATTGAATTCTTGTTTGAAACCTATTCCAACAATATAAAACGGGAAATTTGGAAGCAAACAAAACAAGGGAGGGGGCAAACAGAAGAATTGCTATTGTGAATATTTGATTTCAATAATATTGATTTTAAGTAAATAAATAGGATATTTCCCTTAAATATTAAAATACACATAGGATATTACTTTTTCATAGAATCCTTTAATTTTATTTTATAATTTTATTTTAACGACTACACGTAAATTATGGATCGAGTACTTCTCATAATTCAAATATATAAATTAGTAAATTAAGCCATTGAATCTATAATCGAGCATACATTATGTATAGATATATATATATACATATATATGCACACACGCACATATAGAAAGTCAATCCATGCAAAGTCAATTCATTTCCAAATTTTGGATCCAGAAATTGTTCAACACACAGATCATACTAATTTGTTTTAAAAATTTGCCAACATGTTTATAGATTGAATCTCTTTAACTTACGCCAAAGTGATTAATTAATTGTGATACTTACGCAAGAATGTTGATTGTGTCTGATAATAAAGAAGTGTGTGTGTAGAGAGAGAGAGAGAGAGAGAGAGAGAGCATAAAAATAGGTAGATGAGTACAGTTAAGCACGCGTGTTAACAACTACCTGCTTCTTCTACAAGGTCAATGAACTGCATTTGCATGCATGAGGCTTAAATTATTGTATACGTTACATCATTGTCAAACTTAGACCTACTCAATTCATACGGGGTGGACAAATGGTATTGGCTTCAAGTCGTTTTAATTAAGTACTCCGTTGGGGGGTTTTGGCCCTTTCCAACGTAACTACAACCACTTATAAAGTTTTTATATTATTTATAAACTTTTGAGCTAGTTTGAGAGAGATTTTTAGAAGTTGTTTTGGGTTATTTGAGTAAAAAAAAAAAAAAACTATTTTTAGATAGTTTGAATAATTTATTTAAAAAGCTTTATCAGAAAATATGATTTTTGGAAAAAGTTAGTCCGAAGAGAATTTTAAAAACTTGTATCAAAGGGTTTAAGTAAAAGCTCTTTTTCTATTGAAAAAATCACAGATTTTACTTCTTTTTTTTATTGATTAAAAGCAAAAATTCTATCAAATAGGTCCTTATTCTTTTTTTAAGGAAAAACTGGCTTATTTCAACGGGGCGAAAGTCTGCCGTAATATCAAGTTTACAAACACTGGAACAAGGAGAAAATACAGAGCTCATTAGACTGAGGACAACTTTGTTTTCGTTGAAAACAAAGTGCAAAAACCACCCTCAGTGTTAAATAGAAGAATACTATATATCTATTTAATCTTATAATCGGTTCGTTAGTCCCTAATAAAGAGAGTTACCAATTTTGATTGCACGGGACACAATAGTTGCGCTAATCAGTTTTCACGCAATGCACAATAATATGAGGTGAGAACTTCCCTAAAATGGGCTAACAAAACACACCAAGACTATACAAAACTCATTATGAACTACTACTGTCACCCCAAAAAACTTTATTTGATTTAGAATAATACTAGAGAGTATCAGTGATGTTTAACATTACTCATTAATAAAGAATAGGTCTCACATTATGAGACCCACTGATTGACTCACTTCTCTATTAGGTTGATGTTCAATATTATTGATATTCTAAAACATTTTTCTTTGGTTTAATAGAAGCATTAGTATCAAGTTTGAGCATACCTAAAAATGGCAAGCCACTCGCATGCTACAAGCATAATGACAGACTAAGTCGGTCAAATTACTTAAAAGTCTTATTACTCTTTATAAATAATTGAAAAAAATAAATTACCTTCCCCTAAAAAATATTTTTGGAAGTGTAATTAGGATGTCCATTAGCTAGATAGTGTTTGGCTAAGACCAAATTAAACAAATTTTGCTCAGCTAGTCTTCAACATGTGATGACTTTTGTAGCTATTGAAACCCATGCACATGCGTACAATGTAAGGAAATAATTGAGTTAGGTGCATATTTTCTTATTATTACTTTGTATCACTATTAACGTTATAAATGTATCTCTTGTTTCCATTGCTTAATGCATTATATATTAGCTTAATATTAATGAGTAGCTAATTATATTAGTCGTTAGTTAAGAATTAATATTAGTGCTCATGAATACACGAATTAATGTTCATAAATGGCATGTCTTATTCAATATCTTTGCGCTCCAAACTACGTCCTATATATATATATAGCCAATGAAATTCATGTACTGAAATTGAACCACTTGCGTTTGTGTGTGACTAATCCGTTTCTAAATTTGTGCCTTTAAGAGGAGAACAATAAAAACGTTTTATGTGGTTTTGCAATCCATTTCTAAACGTTTTATGCTTTGCAATTAGCTACTTTTTTTTTTCCAGCTACTGCTTCAGTTTATATATTACATACCAACTATGGAAATTGTAGTAAATAGTCATTTTTTCTTGTGGTTTGGAGGTAGATAGCAAATTTTCAAACCTTTGAAAATTAATAACATAATCTATATTATGGTTATGTAATATTCCATTTTTACCCTTACTTTCTCCCCATAATCCAACCTTCTCTCTCTCTCCCTCCTTCCATCTCTCATCCACTTTCTCCTTCATCTCATCCACTATCTCTCTCGTTCCTCTGGGTTCAAGGACTATCATCACCAACAATCATGCAGGAATTGGGAGCCATGAATGGCGGTAACCAGCAGATGGAGGACAGTGAGGTTGATCACCTAAACACTAGAGATCATGGTTGAGATAATGGAGATCTCATGGGTTGATGGATTTCGGCAACAAGATCTAAGTGGAATTTCACCAGATCTGCATGAATCCGACCATCTTGCTAGAAGAAAAAATAAATCGGAGTTTAGATCAAATTTCAGCGAATGGAAAGAGGAAATCTCGAGTGAAAAGTCACAATTTTGGCTAGATCACAACTCTATTCATAAATTACAGAGATCATGAGCGATCTCGCATGATGATCTCCAACAAGCAAGCTTGATCTTAAAGATGCGATAATGATGGTGATAGCAATTTGATGGCGCCTGAGATTCCATGAGTCACCAGAGTTTTCAGAAGCTTTGGTTGTTGCAATTGTCTTCTCTAATCAAAAGTTGCTGTTGTGATGAGCTTGCGAATTCTAGATTTCAGGAGCTTTTGATCACACGAACCTTGGTGCTTCAGGTGATCTTCGAGAACCTCAACAGTGACGGTATTGCCTCTTAGAACGACAATAACAGTAAGGTATGGTGATGGATCTTTTATTGAATTTAGGGTGGTTAGAAATTTGGACCAATATGTAAAATTAATAAATAATGATTTACCAAAATTAATAAATTATTGATTTACACGATAATCAATCAATTAGTAAATTATTATTTATAAAATCAAGAATTTATATCTGTAAATTAAGAATTTACACTTAATTACACTAGCAAATTATTTATTTATGTAATCAACAGTTTTTTATTTATGTGGTAAGTAAATTGTTTATTGATTTACCAAGATTGATAAACAAATTGTTTATCAAGTAAAAAAAAATTTGATTTACCATATAAATGTATTAAAATTTACACAGAAGGAATATTTTTGAAATTTTAAATAGTGATAAATCATGGTTTACTAAAAATATATAATTTATTAACTGTTCAAATTTCTTCTACTAATTAGAATTTTTACCTATTTACCTCCTTTCCCTACCAATTTTAGCACACCACTGACCATGCTCAAGTTTTCGGGCTTTTATATAATGAATGGTGACATGGGCTTGTGCCCAATGTTTCCCTAGCTCAGCCTGGCCCTCTAACATTAGGAGGATGTATTCTCTTTTGAAGTACTTACATAAAAGGATCATTTTTTATATTTCATTTTAAAGAATCTCTTTAAATTAACTTATTTACAAATTTGAATGAATTTTGAATTTCAAATTTTTTTTTTTCCACAAATACCCCAGCGTTTTGCATTTAAAAAAAAATAGTAACTCATGACACTTCACTCCACAACCTATTTGGGAGAATTTTTTAATAGTAAATCATCGTATTTAATGCACTTTTTTTTTTTCAAAACATTTAATTCACTGATATGATTTTTAAGGGAATTAATTGAATCCCTCTTTTTAAGGAAGTTAGTTTTTTTTTTCCCTCATGCCAATAACATGTTATCTTTTTCTTTTTTCTTTTTTCTTTTTTATTAGGGATATATAACACGTTATCAAGGAGGAAGCTTTACAAAAAATAAAATAAAATAAAATAAAATAAAATAAATTGTCGCATGATACTGGCAGTTATATTCTTTTTTTATGCAGCCTTTTTAGTTTTTTAAAATCAAAGATGTCTATGTGATATTGACATCGTCGATATGCAGTATTTGTTTAAAGACTTAGAAATATAAGATAAAAACTTATCAAAAATTTAGTGATGAATAACAAATTATATTCATATTGGTGGTTTATTTTTCATATTAATTGCGTCATTATAAATATATAATACATTATATTGATGGCTTTTTTTAAAATTGCTTGAGTATTACATTGATAAATTTCATTTATTGAATTAACTCGCATATTCATGCTAAATCAATAGTAAATGGAAAAAAATTTGAATCCCTATCAAATCAACTTTGTCATTAAATAAAAATAAGATACATTCACCAAATAAATATTGATAATATATTGACCTTATCAATATGATATAAATATTAAATACATGATAAATCAACAACAAATAACAAAATATGTTAAATTAAATGTTGACCTTCATAACATATTAATCTCATCGATATGATATCTTACACTTTAGAGTGGAGGTTGATCGTCTTATTAGTCTATTGCACATTTGGCTTTAAATATTATTCCCTTTTTGCATGATTCATTTTAATATCAAAGAAAATGAAAAATAAAAAACTAAAAAGACCAAGTTAATAAAATAATAATTCTTCATTTTCTGGTCACTACCATATTAACTATGTTATTGAGATAAAATAAATAAATCAATAAAGTGTCAATTTTTTATAACATATTGATCTTGTCAATTTGGTATCGACAACAACTATAAAATATCAATAACAAAAATTTATTCATTAAAACATTAAAAATATTCAAACGAATGGAGGTGATTTTAAGGATTTTTGAATTCTATTTTAAAATATAAAAAAAATGGGTAACTAAAATTAATATGGCTATTTTTTAGGAGGAAATCTTTTTTTTTATAAATTTCTTCAACTAGATTTACGAATATTTTTGGTAGCATAATA
Organism: Antiaris toxicaria; assembly: GCA_035233585.1. Classification (NCBI taxonomy): domain Eukaryota; kingdom Viridiplantae; phylum Streptophyta; class Magnoliopsida; order Rosales; family Moraceae; genus Antiaris; species Antiaris toxicaria. Next base: position 3,040,485 of record CP141155.1, on the reverse strand, counting down.
TGATTAATATAATTTTTTGTTCAGTTTCGCAAATACGTTTGTTTTTAAACATTTTTTCAAAGCTGGACTCTAATTTGGTCATTTATCTAAATCACCCAATAAGGATTTCGGGAATTTTCGATACCCACTGTGATTGAATGAGAATATATAAGGGTCTTATGGGATTATAATTTGTGGCCTTTTATTGTCTCAATGTTAATTAAAAAAAAAATGTCAATGTTACCTTTCACGCACAAGATCGCTGTTAATCTAGGGTTTAACCATTTTAGCCATTTGAAATTGGCTTATCTCTTTGTAGAAATTTTTTTTTATGTGTTTTCTTGACATTAAATTTGTTAATTTTGGCGCCATTTAGGGCTAGCTTAAGTGATTGGGTGACTGTGAGTGTGATCCTGGACTATTTATTTTTAAGTATACAGTAAAAATTTTTTTAAATAAAATCTTTTGATTTTTGTATTCTCAAAAAAAAAAAAAGGTTAATTTTTGGCACGCCCACACGTATTGCATTAATTTAGTAGTGATATATGGCAATTTAGGGCAGGTTAAAAAATTTGTAATGACATGTTTTGGGAAGGAGGGAAAAGTGCTGTCAAAAAGACAGAAAGGAATGGGAAAAGGATATAATTGGATTTTTTTTTGAACAAAATAAATTTGGATACTGATTTCCCTTCTGTGATTATATAGCAATTAAGGGTTTGTTTAGGAGAGATGCTTGAAGATATTATTTTTAGGTTGAAAAAAAGTTGTTTTAAAAAATATGTTTGGGAGAAAAAACAGTTTGGGGTGAAAAAAATAAAAAATTTTAAAAATTTTTTTAGAAAAAAAATATCAATATTAACATTGTTTTGTTCCTCTCGAAATTCTATGTAATTTGAAAAAAAAATTATCTCATTTGGACTTATATACACAAAGTTATGAACTTTTAAAATTTGGAGTTTACTGTAGCGTTTTAGAGATGTAAATAGTGAAAAATGGTGAAATTTAAAAAAAAAAATTGATTTTGGATGTCTCCAAAACATACTCCAAACCTACCCTGAGAATTGGAGTTGAAAAAAAAAATTCTAACAATCTTTTTACTAACTTTTGAAAAGTGATTAGGGAATTCCAACCCCAAAACTTAAAAAGGAAAAAAAAAAAAAAAAGGAGCAGTACTATAGAAATGGGAAATCCTAATAGCTCAAGCACAAGGATGTTCTTCCACATGTTGTTATTAATTGGGTAAAATTTTGTTAGGCTACAAGGGTAATTTTATGGTTACTTCTAACGATAATATGTTTAACTTTAAAGTCTTTCCTATTCCCACGATCATGCATGTGGGCCTCATTAAAATATAAGAAATTCCCATTATAAAAAGATGAATAGGTACAAATTAATCAGTGAATTTAGTATATGATGTTATTGTGTTTATATATTACATACGTTTAATAAATAACTAAAAATATAAGTGATTTATAAATATCATATTTATTCTAATCACTTAAATAAGATAAAAATTGTTAGGACAAAGTTGGTGAAATTTAAGAATTTAGATATAGTACTTAATATTGATAGAACATCTAAATATTAATTATTTTTAAGTGAATATGCTGTGTAATCTATTTGATATAAAAAAAAAAAAAATCCTTCTGATCATTGTTGGTCGGGACTAGTATAACCTAGATGAGAACGACTTACTGCTTGATAAAAGTTACATATATATATATATACATATATGTATGTATGTATAGAAAACACAAATCATATTCATCGAAAGCCTTTTGGGCCATGGGACAAAATATGACCTAGATAAGAACGCAGAAGTACCAAAACACTCACACACACACACACACACACACACACACACTTGGTAGCGGAACTTCTTGTTTGGCAAATAATACATTGAACTTATACTATAGTCTTATATGTATGTCACGGCCACATGAGTTAATTTCCTCTATGAAACTTGGGTGCTGGAGGAAGTGGGTCATGTTTCTGATCATCTTTGCGGCCCCCATCTCCAGAAGGCGGCTCCCACTGGGCGCGTTTTGCGACGCCTGGTTGTTGATGATCAACCGCCCGACGACTAATAAGAAATTGAAACAAAGATTGTTTATGTAAATATACACTGCCATTAGCTAGATATTTATGTGTGCGTGCGCGTGTATATATAAATATGTGTATATATATGTATTTGATCTCTTATATATAAGCTGCAGACAAATCAATTCCAAGCTAGTTCTTTGTAGGTACATGTGTTGGTAAAAGTTTTGGCGGAATAAATTAAGGAAGCAAAAGGAGCATTTATATGTGTCAAATCGATTCGAGAAATCAATGATGTGCATGGGATACTTACCTGCTGGCGAGAGATGGCTGGAACAGGAGAACAATGAGGCAGATCAAGCGTAAAAGAATCCAAACAAGTCTCATCTTTCTCTTCTCTTGTGGATTTAATTTGCAAGGGCTGTATAACTAATGTGTGAGACTAATACATAACCAATCTTGATATATATAGATACATGAGCATTATATGATATGTAAAGCTGAAATATTTAGATGCTTAATTAAAATAGGAAGAAGCTTCTAGTCTCTTTCTTGTGGGTCCTTTGTTCCACCATTTGGAATGAGAAATGCAGGTCAATTATTCCGATATGCGTGGGGTGGTCCAGTAATTTAATTACTGTTATTATGTAGACTCCACATGGGGGGCTGTTACGTGAATGGTATAGTCAAATGTATGCCAAGAAAAAAACAAAAAACATTAATTATGAAAATTTGCAATAGGATTAAATGATTTATCTGGAAAATGGAAAATTTATAAGTTGAGAGAATTTAATCAAATTCTGTTAAATTATCATTTTTTTATCTCTTAATTTTATCTTACTTTCTTCAAGTCATGCAATCAAACGAAGAAAATTATAAAAATGCAAGTCAATAAGAACTTTGGTCCATTTTCAAGCGGAGTCCACTTTGATGGGAGAGATGAAAAACATGCAAAGTAAATGTGAAAGGTTGTTTCCTAGTCTTTTGTTTCTCTCTTATCAACATTGTTTATTCTTTTATTTTCATTTCTCTTATCACTCTTTACTCTTTTTTTGTTTGCTTTCATCGGAACAAGGGCGGAATAAAAAAAGAAAACCTAAGTACTGGTACTGATATTTTTGTTAAATATTATTATTTTCTAATTTGGTATCTTACATGTAACAATGTTATAATAAGACATATGGGATCAGTAGAACCTAGATAAACTTTGTTGGCAACTTTCGTGTTTGTTTCCTTCATTAAAGCACTTTTCTTGTTGTTTATGAGAGAATGGATATAATTAATAAAAATAAGGATTTTATCTACCCCACTTTGATACAGCAAATGATAAAGCATCTTCTATGACGTTATTAAATACAATATATTTTGGATGCCATTTTGGAGATTTTTTTTTTAGATTGAAAAAAAGTAATTTTAGCAAATATGTTTGGAAAAAAACTGTTTGGAGCGAAAAATTGTGAAATTTTAAAAATTTATTTAGAAAAAATTATAAATATAGATATTGTTTCATTCTTCTAAAATTTTATGTTATTTAAAAAAATCATCTCATTTGGACTCGTATGCAAAATTATTGACTTTTAAAATTTAAAGTTTCTTATAACGTTTTGAAGATGTAAATAATAAAAAATGATAATAAAATGGAAAAAAGTACCAAAAAGACATTTTAGAGATGATTTTTTGGTGTGCCAAACGACCCCTAAAGTTTTCAGCAGAAAAAGAAAAGAAAAGAAAGGAAAATGTACAAAAGCAAACCTCAAATTTTTTAATTAGCCAAGAGCAGAACATCATCTGCAAATATCATGTGAGAGCTTAGTTTGTGTTTAGAATAAAGATTTAGAATGAAAATTTGATATTCAAATTGGTTGACTTTTTAAAAACTGATTATAACTTCTGTTGATTTCTTAGAGAAAAAAAAACCCAAAAATTTAATCAAAATTTTTAGTTTGGACATTTGTTCCTCCGAGTGCATAAGAATCATCGGTTTCATTGCACAAGACAAAAATAAACGGTAAAAGAGGATCGCCCCGCTTAATACCTCTAGAAGGAGAATAAAGGGCTGCCAATATTGATTAATTAAATTAACATAAGCTGCAGAGAAACCAAAGTTCAAGAGAACCAGCATATTAAAGTACCACTCGTATCGCAGTCATAGGCTTTTCCCATCTCCAGTTTCAGCAACATCAGATCAAAGCAGGTCTTGAACCACCAAACTGTATGATCAGAGATCAAGCAGCCTTTCACAAAGGCACTTTGCGTTGGGGGAATTAAGAGATGAGATCAGCGGTTTTTTTTTTTTTTTCCTTTTTTCAGTCGATTGGTCGAAGAAAATTTGGAAATCAATTTTCAAGCTTTAGATTACACAGGCTGATTGGTCTGTAATCGTATTGTCAACTTTGTTAAGTTGTAGAATGAATGTTTGTATAATAATTAATTTGGAACTTGTAAATGAACAAGATCACGATGAACATATATTCAGAACTCAGAAGCTAGTTGTAGAAAAATACACACGATAATCTTTTGCATAATAACTATTTGCACATTAATTACCACTCGAAAACCGCCGTGGGTTATATTTAAGGATTAATTTTAGTTATCCAATTTCACTTTGCATTCGAGAATCACAAAAAGTTTGTAAAACCATTTAAAATGTTTACTCCATCTACTTCCTTCTATAATTTTAATGGATATGTTGACGTTGTGCGTAATTAAAAATTAATAAAAGGATTTGAAATATAAACTCTAATTATTAACTTTTAAACAAATAATTTTTTTTATTAGAAAAACAAGATTTATAACTTCTATACTGATAAAATCAAATTTCAATCATCTCGGACTCATTGCCAAATCCATAAGAAAACGGCCCCATATCACCAAATTGAAGGGAAAAAAATAAAATAGTTTCAAATTTGTGACGATATGACTGAGATTGAAAAATCCCAGCTAAGCACCTGGAGAAAATCAGTTTCAGATCTGTGCTAAAATGACCCAAATCACAAACGAAAACAGCAAAAAAAAAAAAAAAAAAAAAAAAAAAAAAAAAAAAAAATAAAAGGGAAGGAAATAGACCACAGAGATGAGAAGTGTCCTTGACTTCAGCATTAAAGGAGAAATTAAAGCCTCCACTCAAAATTCATAAACATATTATTTATAAACGGACAATTCTAATAGTTCCCCAGTTCACAGTACAATAATTTTCATTTGTATTTATATGTAAGTTCGTGTACGGCATACTCACCCCCAAAAGGCAAGAGATGGATGCAATAGAAGAATGACGCATATCAAGCGTAAAACAAACCAAAACAGTCTCATCTCTCTCACTCGTACTTAAATCGACTTTATTTTTCTATTTTTTTTGCTGGATAAGGCTTAAGAGGACCTTTCCCATATGTGTTATACATACATATATATATATATATACGCGCGTGTAAAGGTGAATCATATATGAGAATGCATGTAATTAGTTGTTGATGCGTGTGTGGGTCTTTTAATTTAACGAGACTTTTATGGCATGAAATCTTATTCTGCACTGCCATGAGAACAAAGATAGCCGCACTATCTCCATGCAGCTTTGCCTGCCGCATTTCGGTGGTATAGTAGGATGGCCTCCAAACCATTAACGTTACGATCACAAAGAAAAATATTAATCCAACGACGAAATTAAACAACAATTCTTCCAACGTAAAATAAGAAATTTTACCACATAGACTATCCCTAGTTTAACTTACAAGAAGAATTTATTTTATTAGGCCGTACTTTGTTGAATTTTCATTTCGGAAATATCCAAATCAGTGAATTTTTCCATGATCCGATTCTCTTTCCGAGTAAGTATGCGACATATATATACTGTTAAACGTAAATTCATTATGCGTTTTAAAGTTTTGCTCTTTTGAAAAAGTCTTCATCTACCGTATGCATGCAAGAATATGACCTGGTCACAGTCATCCATTATTGACTCCATGCAAACTTCCTCTCAAAAATCTGTATAAAAAAGCTAGTCAAAATTGGATGCGTGTGGTGAACAAATAATTAATTAAGTAAAATCTCCTTCAAGCCATTGGGACTATCCCCATTGGTGAGGGGAAAAGGTTTGAGGTTTAGGAGCCGTAAGAAGTAAAATCTCCTTTAATAATCAATACTTAACTCGAGGTCTATTGATATTGTTTCTTGTGGCAGTGAGTGGGTATGATCGGTGATCATCAACAGCATGAGCCGGTCTCCACAACTTTTTTATAAAGCAAATCAAATAATAATCAATATGATAAAGCAACATCTCAAATTATCTCTTTCTCTCTCTCTGTCGCCTTCTCTTTCTTTCCTTTTTTTTTTTTTTTTTGCTGATTTGTAATTTGTATTAAGTGAAAGAGACCATATGAATTTGTTTGAAATGTAGGTATGAGAAGTTGTTTAAAAAAAATTTATTTCAAATTGAGAAATTTTTTGGGTTAGTATTTGAGAGAGATAAAAAAAAAAAAAGAGAAATAATATTGCATTTGAAACAGTAAAAATTTTATATTGAATTGGAATTAAAAAATGATTTTTTAAATCTCTATTCCAAACATGGGACGTTATAAATAGAGATTCTTTCTCTCTCTCTCTCTCTCTCTTTTTTGCTGGAATTAATTGCAGATTAATTTTAGTTATTTTTAAGATCCCCTGTTAATTGAATATTAATATTATTTCAGAGCAAAGCTCCCTTTTTGCTTGACAAAGCAAATTATTCCAATTCTCCTATAAGTTTGGATATATATACATATTGACAGTAGAAAGTTCGTTTGCTAGAAATATATATATATATATATGTTGATATACATATTGATAGTAGAAAGTTCGGAAAGGGGACGACTAACGTTTACATACTGATCCTTTTATGTATTATCAAATAAGCTTTTCAAAAGTTGTTAGAAGTGTTAGCTAAAGGCCCTATAGGGGGTCCTTTCCCGTCAAACAGGGAGGGATAAGCCCCATGGAATATAGACACACACATGAGTGTGGTCTCAAACATTTTACATTGAGTATTAAATTAGCAATAAAAACAAGTTCACATTTAAGATCTCCAAAGTGATCACCTAACGGATCCATCATGTAATCTTCTGTGACTAGGCCACCACACTCTATGGTGCCATAACTCACTTTGATTTGAATGGTAAGATATATTATCATTTCTCTCACCATTTTACTTGAAGAAATTAAACATATCATTATAAATGCCATTATCATAATGCATGGGAGGACGTAGAAACTAGCTATATAGATATTAGATAGTACCCATATATATATATATATGTTGGTATAAACTTCGTGTTTGTTTCCTTGATAAAGCATTTTGTAATTGTTTCTGTGGCAATGGCGCCGCCTATGATGAATCAGGAGTTTGTCTCCACCACTTTAATTGATAAAGCAAATGTTAAAGTAGCTCAAAACAAGTTGGACAAGTTTCAAGCAAAAAATAAAATAAAATAAAATAAAATAAAATAAAAAGAAGAAGAAGAAATACAACTCCAAATCAAGACAGTTTGAAATATATACATATATATATATGTGTGTGTATATATATCTGCTTAATTATAGATCTTGCCTTCAATCAATACATCACCATATCAAGACACGATATAATCTCCTTTAACAACATTTATTTAGTTTATGGCCCATTCCTTTTCTTTTCCCTTACTTTTCCTTCTTTATATTACTATGCTTCTTCTTTCTGCAAGTGAGGTTATATCTTTACAAATCTTAGTGCTAATACGAATCATAGCCATTTTATGCAAATAATATTTTACAGAAAATTTTGGTAGGGCATCTTTTGATGAAATATTTTTTAAGCCTTCAAAAATGAACATTTAACCTCATTTTGTAAGAATAGTGTTATTATTTTTACATGCAATGTATGAGATATAGCATGATTTTTATCAAAGCTGAGTTCTCATTCTTTATTTTGTTGCATTAATTATGGTCTGCGGTACTAAACTTAATAATGAAGCAACCCTCCTGTTTGCTTTGTCTACGTTTTAGATAATGCAAAAAACATAACACAGAATACTATTTCTTGTTTGTCAACGTATTATATATATATATATATATAGAGAGAGAGAGAGAGAAGATATGTTTCAAAATAATTAATTCCGTGCGATAATTATATGCACTGGTAGAATACATAATCAGTCACAATTAAATTTAAACGGTCATATGTATGAGTGCGGGCACTTTTATGTTTAAGCCTAACGTGCATTTTTTTTAACATTAATGCTTATAGATCTTATTATTTAAAGTTTAATATGGTTACTTAAAAAATTTAGTGAACTGGTAGAACCAAAAAAAAAAAAAAAATCCTACTATATAATACCAATTTAATGATGTAGGTAAAAAGAAGGCACACATATTCGTGCTCGTAGATCGTTGTGGATTGTGCTCGTCATGTTAAAAATTAGACACTCTAGATCATGAAAGCAAATAAACAACAAACAAGAAAACGGTTATAATAATTTGGGTTAGGTACTTGGTATAGCATGTGTGATTTCTTGGGTATCAATTTAATAGAGATGCTTAGTGTTATTGTAATACCAATTATCTCTTCTCTTCTTTTTATGTGTGTGTATATATAAAGAATATGATTTATAAGGTTCATTCATCTTTGAAGATAAGAGTTATGCCTACTTTCAGCCGTTATATATAGTAATTTATTATAATGAAAAAGAAGAAAATTGCACACCACTCAATCTCTCTATATTTTTTTCCCTTGTAATCTCTCGTTATAATCTTAAAATCGGCACAAATATATACAAGAAAAAAAAAAAAAAACTATAACAACCAAAATTATAAAGTCAATCCATATGCCGTCCCTGCATCAAAGTAATAATTGGACTCTAAAACTTAACAAATCATGACTATATATTCCATGGCCTCTTGTATAAGCCAATTACACATGAAAAGAGAGAATATATATATATATATATATATATGGGAGAAGGAGGTAAACAAATCAAAATTCAACTTTAATAAAAATAATTAGTAGAAAAGGTTTGAGTTGTTGATAAATGATATATTTTTAGTAAAATATGATTTATCACAATTTAAAATTTCAAAAATATCCTTCTGTGTAAATTTTAATAAATTTATTTGATAAATCACTTTTTAACTTAGTAAATTATTTATTTATTGATTTTGGTAAATTTTGACAAATTTATTGAGTAAATCATTTTTTTACTAGGTAAATTATTTATTTACTGATTTCAATAGACCATTTGTTACTTGTTAAAAAAATTAATTTACCATATAAATAAAGAACTCTTGATTTCGTAAATCATTAATGTACTCATATAATTAAGTGTAAATTATTAATTTACAATATAAATTCTTGATTTTGCAGTAAATTGTTGATTTATTGATGTGATTAAGTGTAAATTATTGATTTATTAGTATAAATTCTTAATTTTGTACTAAATCATTAATTTTAATTATTAATTTACAATATAAATTGTCGATTACCCTAAAATTTTTCCAAATTAACCCTAACCCTTACCTTAATCTCAATTTTCCCAAAATACACAAACCACAAACTCAGAATCACCACTACTTCATAGTCACTGTTGCCCTTACCGTCAAAGATTGCATCTAGGATAGCCTCCTACTCTACCAATCCACCAAATTTGGCTAGATCTCGCTATAATTAGGAAGTAAAGGAGTTGGCAACAGAGAACGTAGCTTGGCAAGAAAATCAAACCTAGTGGAGATTGACGGGAAGGTCGTCAATCGGAGAGAGAAGAGAGGGAAAGGGCTTCCATTGCCGTCGTTCTCGAAAGCACTATCATCACCGTCAGCATGTAATTAGAAGTTCTCGAGATCTAGAGTTTGCGAGCTCATCACAAAAGTGACTTTCAAGCTCCTATTTAACCTTGAGATCATAATTAGAGAAGTCATCCTCAAGCATCGAGATTATGTCCTTCCTCCCATTAATCCTGTCACGACCTTAACGGTGAGAGATTGTAAGCTTGTTATCGAGAAAAATGGTAGCAAAACTTGTAAAAAAAAAAATCCAACAAACCAGAAGGTAAAGACGGTCATGGCCTCTGGCTTCTCCAGTGACTACTGTGATCAAATCTATGACAACGATGGTGATGGGTGGCTTAAGAAAAAGATTGGTGCTAGATCGGCTCATTGGAGAGAGACTATAGTTGGGGGGGGGGGGGAGGGAAGGGAAGGGGAGAGAGAGAGAGAAAGAGAGAAAATGAAGGGGATGAAAAAGAGAGAGAGAGAGAGGAAAGTGTAAATAACCAAAAAACAATGCAAGGGTAAAATTGAGATATTACCTATATTAAAATTAAATGATACTATAAATTTTTAAAAGTTTGAAATTCTACTATTTACTTCAAAAGCACATGAAAAATGACCTATTTACTACAATTTCCCTATATATATAACTCAAAGATCAATTTGGCATGTTTTTGAGTTCTTAATGTTTTCTGCCATTTTTATATATTGAGAGTATGTATATAGTGGATTCTAATCCATCTCCATGGGTTATAACAATGTTTTTTTTATTTTTTGTTTCCCAACTTTTACTACTAATTTCCTTTCCAACCTTTTAAACAAATGTTTCTGTTCTCCGTCTATATGAGCCTTAAGTTAACATAATGCTATAGTTTAATATCTTAATCATGACATGTAATCCAATGTTTGCAAAATTATTATAAATAAAAAATAAATATCTTTTAAAAGTAAATATGGAAAACTAAGAAAAATACTTAAATATTAATATTGATAGATACTAAACTATTTACATAACTTATACTTGTGTAATTAAATAAAAAAGGTAGATTTTTTTAATCATAAAGATGGAAATTTAAGTCTTTAAAGTAACTTAAATCAATCTTAAAATCAATCTAATAAACATTGAGAAACAAATAATCATATCAATTCAATTTTAAACTTTTAAAACTCTTGAAATAAGCATATAGATTTTATCAAAATAACTATGTTCTTAGTACTCTGAAAAATAATCATGAATTTTGTTAAAACAGGAAAATTCCAATAGCCCATTGCATCGCTGCGCATGCTCCCACTCCAAACTTCCTTTAAATCTAAGCTTTAACCTTGTCTTATCTGCAACATGCGAGGAAATAAATTAGGCAAACGCCTGGCAAGTTCATCCATTATCTTACAAACATTCAGTCCACAAACTTAGTGTAAAACATCATGTAATATGTACTTATATAAAATATTATTTAGATCACAAAGGTAAAAACAAATATCGCATATATCATAAACACTTAAACATAAGACGTATTCATAATTATTAATCTTGTCTATGATGTTGAGCCCTAAGTAATGTACCAATTTATGCTACCACGATGAGAGTGAGATTGCAAGTTCTAAACCCACCAAGGCAGACATAAAATTATTACCATAAGAAATCGTTACCATAAGAGGGGACGAATCCCAGGTACATGACTTTAAATTACTTCTTTTTATCATTATTCTTAACATGTTCTTTCATAATCATGAAACATAATCTTTAATATAAAATTTAATTCTTATAAAAACCATCATATCAAAACCTTCATAAAGAAAATACATATACTATTAAAAGATGAGATACTTTACGATCATATAGAACGACTTTTGCATAAAATCGCATTGAAATCCTCTGTAAAACAAATGGTAAACTAATATAATTTATAGATATTCTACATAAATTATGAACTTTATTAGTTTTAAACAAATATATTGTAGGTGTGAGATGTACCTATCTTAATTGAAGAGCTTACTAAAATCGCAGTTTGGTAATATGACGCTTTGTAATCTTGATATACTTGCTCTTAACTAAATTCATGTTACAAAATCATAGTATTAATATCCTATAATTAGGAAAAATCTTAATATCTCAAAAATCATAAAAGCTTCAAATTTTCAATTCTCCATGAACCTTAAAATTCCAATTCCTTAGAATTAACATTAACAATTTAAAATTCTATATTCCAATCCTCAAAATCATCACTCTGTATCATCAATTTCCTTATCCAATTTAATAATTAATCAATCTCCTAAATTCACTAAAACCTTAAAATTCAAAACCCCCAAAATCAACATAAGAAAATACAATTTCCTTGAACTTTTAATGAAAACAAGCCTCGAAGCTCTTAATAGAAGCGAATCTTTGACGTTTAGACAGTGGAATTGACATTAAATCAATGCTTTAAGGGAGGAAGAAGGAGAAGATGGTTTTAGAGAAGAAGAAAGATTTTTGGGATAAAATACATTTAATGAAATCTAATTAAGAGATTTAAACTTTAATAACTAATCTATAAATATCAAAGGGTTAGGATTAAATGTTGAATGGTAATTTAAGCGATATAATAAGCCTAGAAGATCCGCTAAATCAACCCACATGTAAATCCTTTTTTTTTTTTTTTTAACCTAGGCCTGTAGCACTGCTACACAAGGTTCTTTGCCCCTGGTTGCAACATGACTACGCTGCAGCATGCATGTGATAGCTGTAGCACATGGCCACATAGGTTTTTATGCCCCTTAACAAAAAAATTTTTTTTAAGACCATTCGACCTTCTCAAAGTATTTTGACTATAAATTTTTACTCTGATATCGGAATTAGATAATTCAAGAGGCATTGAAAAGCTAATAAAAAGATTTTAATAACTAATTCCTAAATCTTTAAAATGTAGGATTAAAAGTTAAATAGTGATCTAAAGGCTAAAATAGACCTAGAAGACCCGTTAAGTCAGTCCACATGTAAATCCATTTTTCTTTTTTACCGCATGGGAGCTATAGCACCTATCATGGGAGCTACAGCGCATCCACATTGGTTGCAATGCATGGTTGTGCAGGGCTTTCTACCCTTGGTCGCAACATGACTGTGCTGCAGTGTGTGGCTGCTCAAGGATCTTTGCCCCCGAGCAATTTTTTTTTAAGGTTATTTGATTTTTTTAAAGTATTTTGATCATAATTTTTTACTTTAATATCGGAATTAGACAATTCAAGTGGCGTTGGAAAGCTAACAAATTTTTGTCAAATGTTTTTATAATCAAATTTGTGGTTAAACATAATATCATATTCTTTATATAATATTCTTAGTATTTAACCTTTTAAACACAAAGTTCTTGTGTGTACCAAAGTATTTTGGCCATAATTTTTTACTTTGATATCAGAATTAGACAATTCAAGTGGCGTTGGAAAGCTAATAAATTTTTGTCTAATTTGAATGTTTTTATAATCAAATTTATGATTAAACATAAGATCACATTCTTTATATAATATTCTGAGTATTTAACATTTTAAACGCTAAGTTTTTGAGCATATCAAAGTCTATAGTGACGTCATTTGTAAGAATACTTAATCCAACATTTATATTATAATTTTACTCTATACTTAATAAACAATTAAATTTCTTACCTACATTAAATTGTTATGAAATTATGAGGTGTTATAAATATATTCATATATATATATATAGATATAGGAAAGGTTTGGAGTACGTTAACTGCATACGTCTGGTGGGAGAATTTTGGCTGTAGGATTGCAAATAAATGGTGAAGTTTAAAGGGCAGAAGTCAAGCTTGTAAAGTGGACAACTCTGACATGTTTAAGCAGTAGGAACCTAGCTAAGGACTGAGACATTTATTAGATCGAGTTGGGCTATAATAAAGAGGTTGACAACATATTCGGTGGTAGTGCATACGGTATAGGAGGGGGATCAAGGAAAAGATTTTACAGAGGCCGTGTAGAAGGTTAAACCGAGATAGAGGGTGAGGAGGAACCCTGCAGTGCAGAAGGTAGAAGTTAAGAACATAGGCTGCCGAAATCAGAGCTATTAAGCTGTCGGCGCAGAATTTTATCTACATTAAGGTACGAGGATTCTAGCATTTGCTGTTTCTGGGTGTGGTATTCATAGAATTTGGGGATTGTCAAGGCCAAGGACACAACAAGACCACATGCCCATTAAATAAAACAAGTCATAACAACGTCGCTAGTCCGTCCCATAAACATCTCAATACCCTGAGAGGTGTCTGAACCCTTCCCACCCATCCTCCAAACTGATCACGACACGATTTCAGACGAATTATTTTTTTAGTCCTCCAGTCTACAATTTTCGGATATATTACGATCCCTACTGCACTTCTTATTTGTAATTAGATTACTATGACAACTATTCTAGATGTTCTGCCAACTGAATTGTGCTCCTAAGCATTTGGTCTTCTTATTACCAATTATGCTTAACCATTCACAACTTCATATGTGAATCCTTTTCCTGTTTGCTACTAAATTTATTATTTTCTTCATTTATTCCAACAACAAAACATACCACATGATTGACAAATACAATCACTACTATTCCTCTACAAGTACCCTCGTAAAAACACGAGAATCTTCATTTTCATAATTATGAAATTGAATAACTATACCGATACAAATATCCTTAACATGGTATGTCACATGCTATCTCTTCTTCATTTTTGACGTGTAGAAGCCTCACTCCACTTGCCTCCCAAAACTATGATTTTCATCCCCCCTTGCATCATTCCATGTATGCAACGCATCCCGTGCCATGCCTACAAAGCTGTTGAACACCGGTTTACTTTAAACTACAACTATTTGTCTATTTTCTAAAAAGAAAAATAACCATTCTCCAGTTGCATTTCAGTCCTCAGATAGGTTTTTTCAACGAAGTCTGACATGTCTAGTTACCAACTCACGCACGAATCACAACAGTCGGTGGAAAACAGAACTTTGGCTATATATATATATTTATTTTGGAAAAAAAAATGTAAATCTGTTATTTTTATAGAATCCGCATCATTAATTATCACTCGAAAACCTCTAGGCTGTAATTAATTGGGATCAATACGACACGATCATGTACGTTCCTACATGGGAATTTAAACGAAATACAGGGAAAAAAAATTCCAAAGTACAAACCGACTTATACATATTTAAGGCAAGTGTTATACCATAAGTTGGTAAACTTTATAACAGGCAACTAATTATTACAGTGTTCCAACCCAAACACAAAACGAAGTAGAATTTCTTCTTGATATATATATATATTTATTTGTTTATTTATTTATATATATGTTGTTAATTAGAGGGGGGGCCTCTACGAAAATGGGGTGCTGGAGGAGGATGTGTTTTTTCATCGTCTTTGCGGCCTCCTCGAGGACCAGGAAAAGGAACATAACCAAAAAGTCTGGAATCGCTAGCATCGCCAGTACTGTCAAGAAATCGAAGCAAAATCTTTAATCATTACGAAGATTATATACATACATATAACTATATACATGGACAAATAATTAATAGTTTCAAATTTACTTTCCTATATATTAGTTATACATACATACAAACATATATGAAAACATTACCGGACGGCAAAAGAGGGATGAAAGAGAAGAACGAGGCAGAAGAAGCGCAAGAGAAACCAAAATAATCTCATAATATCGTCTCTGTTGTGGATGTAGATCCCCGGATAATTGAAGTGAGAGACTTAATATATACTTGAGAGAGACCATGCTATATATATACACACACATATAGGTATAATAATTCTATAAAGTTGAGAGTTGTGGGAACTAAAAAAATTTGTGTAGATTCTAGTCTCTTTCTTGTGGGGTTCTAGCTTTGTTGGGTGCTAGCTAAGGGCTCGACCATTAATTTGGGATAAGAATGCATGTTAGACTAGTTAATTATTGCTATTATTGATGTGCGGAGTCCAATATTAATTAATTTATAAATTTTCAGTAGACTCTATGTTCGAGTGGGCTGTTACAAGGCCATATATATATCTATATATATGTATATACACGCATCAAAAAGTGAACAAAGTCCAGTACTATTTGATGGAGAGATGCAAAACAGGCAAGAATCACGTGGAAATACAGCGTTGCGTACTTACATGCAAGCTCCGCCTTTATATAGATATTAACACTATTTTAAATTAAATTTTTATAATTTATTTTTATTTTTTTCTGAAAAATCAACTAAAAAAATGTATCTAATGTTGAAAAATTAAATAACTTCAATTCCAAAAGTTTAAACGACTGATAAATCAAACACGCTAAAACTTTGTTGAGCTCACTATCCTCTCTCTCACCTATTTACTTAAAGAAATTAAACCTATCATGATGAATGGCGCAGAAACTAGCTTTACATAGATGTTAGATATATAAATATGTATATATACACACACACATATATAGTAACTATATATTGGTAACTTCGTGTGTGTTACCTTGATAAAGTTGTTAACAAAGTGCTTTACATAAAGTTGTTAAAGCAACTTAAAACAAGTTGAACAAGTTTCAAAAGAAAAAAGCAAATTTGTTTGACATAATCATTTATAAAGAAAAGATTGAAATTATAGTTAACTTCCCTTCCATCAATTCATCACCACACCAAGACACCATTATCTCCTTTAACATTAATTTAACTAATTAATAGCCCATTCCTTTTCTTTTCCCCTAACTTTTCTTATCTCTTCTTTCCATCATACTTTCCTCCCCCCCCCCCCCCTGCAAGTGAGGTTCTTTTCATCACACATCAAAGTGCTAGCCGCCAATAATAGTAGTTCTACTTAAGCATATAATATTTTACAGAAAATGTAATAGCATCTTTTGAACGATTTAAGCCTTCTAAAATGAAATTTTCAACTCACTTTGTAAGCACACTATACTCTTATTAACATTTAAAAAGGCAATGTAGTATGAATTAAAGATAATCATGAAATACAGCATCACATTTAAATTTTTAGTCTTTGGTCATATTATACATTCAAGATAATATGAGTCCCTTTTTTAAAAAATAAAATTTGGAGGTAAAAGGATATATTTTTTATCGCTCAAGCTGAATTGGATGTACAAAAGAAAAGATTGATATTCCAGTTTATAAGATTACTGCTAAGAATTAGTAACGGAAAAATGAATGGACTTTATTTTAGTAGTATAATAATAAAGTGACCTTTTCTTATTTCATTGTTTTATTAAAATATTCTTTAAAATAACACAAAATTTATAATATATAGAAACAAAAAAGAAATCCACAAGTAGTTTAACCAAAAACAATTTATATGAAAAAAAGACAATAAAACATATTATATTTTTCAATTAGTTAGCTAACTCGCAGTGTTGAACTAAAACCAATAGATAACTGGTTAATACAAATTCAAGTGTCAAATCTACATTTCTATAATAACTTTTATGAAATATAATTTCGCTTAAGAGGTATAAAGATTATTTTATAAAATTAGATAGATAATTAATATTAAATTAAAAAAAATTATAATATTAAATAAAATAAATATAATAGTTAAATTGTAAAGTATAATGTAAATAATATGGAATGTGAAATTATCGTATTGCCCTTCTTCAAGACATCAGTTAACGAAAAAGTTAAAAAATAAAAACTTGACAGGTATGCTAATTTCAAGGGAGTGAAGGCATGGGCATGGGACCGAGCCCAGCCCAACTCAACCTGCTTCCATTAGGTGAGCATACATGCAAAATTCCAGGTCGACCACCTTTTTATCTGGAGGATATGCTATTTAGCTACTATCTAACATTCCGTTTTAAACTCATTTTTAAAATTTTATTTATTATATTTAATCATTTTCAAACTTTGTTAGTTTGTTTTATGGTGTTTTCTCTTACAAATTCAAGTTTATTGTTTTGGATTATTGATTTCTACTTATAATTCAAAAGGGAGCCTTAGTAATCATTGACCTTAGTCATCGTACACACAATTGTACATATTAATTTATGAGTTAACATTTTAGTAGCGACCATCATCATGATGCTTAATTTTTTGCTGGTTCATCATCATCTTAATTATTACACTATCTATATTGCTAATGATAATGCCAATATTTAGTCCAACAATAAAGTTATTTCTATCTTGTTTTAACCATGAGGTTGTAGGAGTAAACTATTAAGTATTTGGAAATGACAATATCTAATCATCAAACGAAAAGGTTATAAGAACATAAGATCAATATAGCAATCAAATGATAAAATTTGACGTGTGCTGCACTTTGTAGTAACAAATATTGTTAAATTTAAATCCAAACAACACCATATTAAGGAGTGATTTACCTACCGAGATATTATAATTTGACATTGTGCATTGAAGATGCTCTTCTTTGGCCACATGTTCAGCTAGAAAGAGGACCTTATGCAGATATTCCCTTTGTTTTTATTCACTTCAACCAATTTAACAGATATATATATATATATTATGGACAAGGTTCATTTAGTGGAAACCTTTTATTATTATTATTATTATTATTATTATTATTATTTTGGCAATTGAAAAAGCTTCTCTCTTATACTAGTTTTTTCATTGGGTGATCAGCAGGAAAAGTTAAAAGAGCTCTATCCTAGTTGTGACTTCGACAGGACTAATTGAAAGGCTCTGGATTTTCCTTACAGAAATGGAATTTATGCAATTTATCTTTGAAGCTCCTACACTGCTAAAAAAGGACCAAAGAACCTTTTTTCCAGCACATTAGAACATGCGAATATTGTCAAAAGTACTTTTGTTAATTGGCTAATAGGAGAACCAAAAATATCAATTAAAGTTGAAAAACAGAAGTGAAATAATGCTTTATGGGCTACTTTTTAAACTGAGAAGCTTCGAATAATGAACCGAAAATTTGGGTGTACTACTAACTAATTGAAATCCAGCAGGGTGACCTTGAAACATGATGTGAGTGCAATGACAGTGTAAAGTCAAAGAGAACAAAACCAAAAGTTTTTGGAGATCAAGTTTCAAGGGCAGTTTGAAGTTGGTTTTTTGGGTGGGAATTGACATCTGAGTTGATCTTTAATTCTCATTACTTGGAATATAATTTGCTCACAAAGTTGCTTAAAAGGAGAGATCATGAAGAAGTCTTACATTATTCTCGATGATGTATTGTCAACCTTAAACACATGATATCTACTGTGCGAGTTGCATTTCCAATAGGGGTCGTATTATTCTCTAAAAATGTATCTAACCATATATGCACGATTTGTGGATGGTCCGCCTGGTAGGACAATCCTTTAAATGTAAAATATATATGATATTGAGACGCATATATGATATTTGTTCAATATAATATTAACATTAAAAGATGTAACAATAGTTTGGAATAAGTGATTTTTTGGTGCTATATTTTTCAATGTCATTATTGAGTTAGAAATGTGTAAAAATGACATGAGATAATGAATTTCTTGATACTACAACTTTTGATATCAGTGTTATATTGAATAAATATCATGTTACAATTTTTTGATATTACGACTTTTTATTATCAGTTTTATATTGAATAAATATTATATTATACTTTTTCTTTATAATATTACGTTGATACATGATCCTCTAGGATGATATATGCATAGTAATAATAATGTCAAATAGATAGCAATGGTGAATTAGATAGGATGTGGCAAATGTCACCACACAGTTTTGAGTGCCTAAAATGATTCGAGTATCAGTGGAACGAATGCCAAACAAATTAATGTCTTTTTTTTTTTTCTATTTATTTTTTTGCTGGAGAAATAAACTAATGTGTTAAAAGAGTGAAACTTCACTAACTTCATACACTTAAGCATATCAAATGGGAAAATAGCGCTAAACTCTAATGTGTTTTATTTATATCAAGTATATTGTCACATCACATTCTATTTTGAGCTTGATTTAGGAAGAAACAATGGGATCGATATGGAAATTTTCTCAGTGAAATATAACATTTTTTAATCCAATGTCAAAATCTTACATAAATCCAATAGTACATATATGGTCTCCACATTGATGCCTAAAACATTAAAAAAATAAAAAATAAAAAATAAAAAATAAAATTTGTGGTTCTCTGCGCCTTTGACAAAGTGAAAAGTCAAAGAACAGATTCAGTGCAAGTTGCTTCAACAATATGCAATGTTGGAGGTACAAGAGTGAAGATCATTAGCACCTTTTGACCTTCCCTTTCCATTTCCAATTTTCCCCATCTGAAATTTGCAAGCAACATTTTTGCGGGTCAAGTAGTCCCAACGAAAACGACGTCGTTTAGCTGCCGGTTGAAGATTGGAGATCAAATGGATATGGTTGCAACTTTCTGACTTTCAAAGAATATATTCGAGAGCTTGTGTGTCTATGCTGCAATGGACGAGGCAAAATGCATAAGCCAGTGAAAACTAGCCACTTTAAGTCCTTTGATTTAATCTCCGGCTATAAATAGATGTTTGGTGATGGAGTTGTAGGCATCCAAAAACAACAAGAGATCTGAAGAGAGACCAGGAAGAGAAGTTCTTGTATGAAGATGAAGAGCCATGTTTGGTAGCCAAGGATGACTTGCCTAAATCCTGGATAAGGATTCAGAAAAATGAGCGTCCGAAAAGGATTTTACTACTTACTGATCTCTTGAGAGCCCCTTTGAACTGGCTTTTGGGCAAGTTCCTTCGGCTATTCTGACTGGCTCTTGTCTTTCATGCCAGAC